>JAZKJV010000636.1:0-568975 GCA_037367405.1 Ottelia alismoides | reverse complement strand
TGTAATATGAGAATAAAATATACATACTTATGATCAATGAGTTACCATAGAAATATGTTTATGTGGAAAATGTTAGGATAATAGCTAATCATGAGAGGTGCTTACTAGAAATTTGGAAACCTTTTACATTTGCAAGTAGAAATAAATTTTAAAATTGAGTTGCTCATGCCTCTCTACTTGCTTTCTTTTGTAAATAATAAATGCCTGTTATTATTTGATAAGTTTATGGGAAGTACCAGCACCCGCTGACGCCTTTTCTTCCTTTCACGCATGGCAGGCAAGGAGCCTTTAGCACAGTAGCGGGTTATTGATTTCAGGAGATAAATTTTATACCCAATGGTATGGTTTATTTTGTGCCAATTTTTGTTCAATTTATATTGTACTTATGTTTCTTTCTCTTCAGTCAGATTTTTGGGATATACTATATGTAATGTCAGACTTTGTACATGTGAAATATATGGAAGTTAATGAAATAAGATTTTGGTGACAATTGTTCTAATAACTTGTGGTTATGATTGTGAATGTCATGTGGAAAATTATCCCGCGAAAAATTTCCCCTATTTTTCTGTCACTTAATGCGATCTCATGTAAATGAATTATTGCGAGATGCGCGGAAACGGGTACCCGGATCTTATGGGGTTCACATTAATAAATGGCATATTACAGTACACAACAAGGGCAACAGGATTGGAGGATATCATGGTGGCGTAAAAACACTGTGTGAACCCCTCAGGATCCGGGTACCCGTTTACGCGCATCTCGCAATAATTCATTTACATGAGATCGCATTAAGTGACAGAAAAACAGGGAAATTTTTCGCGCGGATAATTTTCCACATGACATTCACAATCATAACCACAAGTTATTAGAACAATTTGTCACCAAAATCTTATTTCATTAACTTCCCTATATTTCACATGTACAATACAGTATATCCCAAAAATCTGACTGAAGAGAAAGAAACATAATACAATATAAATTGAACAAAAATTGGCACAAAATAAACCATACCATTGGGTATAAAATTTATCTCCTGAAATCATTAACCCGCTACTGTGCTAAAGGCTCCTTGCCTGCCATGCGTGCAAGGAAGAAAAGGCGTCAGCGGGTGCTGGTACTTCCCCATAAGTTTATATAAAAATAACAGGCATTTATTATTTACAAAAGAAAGCAAGTAGAGAGGCATGAGCAACTCAAATTTAAAATTTATTTCTACTTGCAAATGTAAAAGGTTTTCAAATCTCTAGTAGGCACCTCTCATGATTAGCCATTAACCCAACATTTCCCACAGAAGCATATTTATTTTATAACTAATTGATCATAGTAAGTATATTTCATTCTCATATTACTTAGAGATCATATTTGTAGATTTTGATGATGGGAAAGATGAGATAAGAAGATATAATGATTTATTAAATTCTTAAGTCTAGTGGATAGTCTGTGGTCTTGGTTCGTGTGAAACCTCATACTATGACTCTAAGACTTGGGAATCTTAGGGGTTGGGGTGCCTCCGTAGGCATGCGGTGTTGTATAATGCATCCTAACTAAGTTCCCAACACATCCACTAGCTTAATTAGATTTCGAATTAGACTATAGTTACTTCCATTTACTTAACTTAATTGTGATCTTTAGGGATTTCAAAACTGATTATAGTCACTTCTAATTATCTCAATTTTAATTGTGATTTCCTCCAAACCATGACTGTAACTCTCTCTCTGATGTAACTCTCGATGATGTAGATATGGATGTAGATATGGATGATCTGGATGTAGAATCGCCAAGTCTGTTGGCGAAAGAAAAACTCAAGCGGTGAGAAGCCAACAAAAGGGCTCTTCCGTCTCGCCCTCTAATTGGAAGGACGGTCCAATAGAGGGATAGGTCTAACTCCCAAACTACGCCACTGAGACGGGTGAGAGGGACTTCCCGGAAAAGTCCGCTCTAGAAAAAACAGCCCGACCGTAACGGGCAACCGAGCTCGTACGTAAAACTGAAAACCAAGGATCCCCCGCCTGGGTATCCTAAAAGACAGGGTCAGCGGAACTGGTCTAAAGTCTGGATCCCAACGAGGCGTAAAAACGCTGCGAGCTCGCGTAAAAACCGAAAAGGGACTGGGATCCTAGACCGCGCACTTGGCGGTCGCTGCCCTAACTGGGCTTCCTATCTCCCGCCCAGTTGAGGGTCACCGCGCCCTCGCACGGTCAGGGTAAGATCACCGTGACCGGCATGAAATTTTCATTACTCTGCATTACTTTACAGATCCTGGTATTGCTTCTACAATCTTACTAATAGTGATCTATAATTGGTTGATTATACTTAAAGGATTATCAATCCTTATTCGTTGATTGATCCAACTACTTCTGAGTTATTTCTCTAGGAGGTTCACATACTCTAGAAGATGTACCTTATGTATCTCAACACCTTTTATTCTTCCGACATTTAGATCTTGACAGAATAATTTTAATGGCACCATATCTGGATGATGAAAATTGTGGCATCAAGGAGAAGACCCACCAGTAACACATGTTTTGTTCAAATACATGTCTCTCTTCATTTTACCTTGTGCAACTGCTTTGTTTCATATAATGATTTCATACTCATCACATTTGATCTTATAGAATTATTTGGTTAAGAAAATAAGTCGAGTGGCCTTTGGATTTGGATACGAGGTCCTAAACGTTGTATTATTGAACGGGCTACTCTTGTATTGAATTAAAAAAAATATATATCCCACTAAACAATGTCATTGGCCCTTGTCAAATAACTTGGCTTAATGTATGATAACTATGGGTTAAAGACAAAGATCATATACAGTTCAAACATCTTGAGATATATCCGTAATCACGTGATCTTTGAGATGATCTCACAATAACTAAAGTCTTTCAGTAAATTATGAATGCCATATGAAATGTCAAGGAATTGACAGTTGGTATATGTTCATCATGGTCTACTTCAAAGAGAAGATAAGCGACATAAAGATTTTTATTAGGAGAACATGCATCATTTTTTTTTCTACAGATAATGTCGTCTTACTACTAAAAACTCAGAGATATTTGATTATCAGAATTTTGCCAAGTCGAAGCTCAAAAGGTGTCTTTCAAAACAAGTGGAATCAGACCATGATTTATATCAGTAACATGTATTGACAGCCACTTCGATCCAAAAGTAATGTAGCAAATCAATTTTGCTAAGCATAGTGCAAACATATTTTTGAAGTGTTTGATTTTATCATTCAACCCTTGCATGTGGATGCATGGCTATTGGAACAATACGTCCATGCTTAAACCTTATTCAATTGCAAACTCAATGAATGATTCGTTCTTGATCATTTTGCACGCTTGGAACCTCGGAGAAAGATAATCATTGTTTTGGCTTTATATTGGTCATTGATTCAATTAGATTCATCATTAAAGTTATCCAGGGGGAACTGGTTGAATGGACAAAATTACTTTACAAATCAACTTAGCATATATATATAATTCTATATTCTATAATATCTAAAGAGCTCACAGTTCATTTCTTATTCATCATTTCTTCTTTAAATTTCTGAACAGTAAACAACCGTATATACATATTTTCCAGGCAGTAAACAATAGTGAGGATAATAGTTGTTGTTTTTTTGAAACTACACGTGAATTTATGTGTAGCAGAATCATAGTGACTATATATGAAGTAAACAGTAGTTAAGAATACAATTTCTGTACTTATATTAGTGTGTTTAAAATTTCTGTATTTTATGTTTTCTTTCATATGAGCAACATGCAGGGCAAACACAAAGGGAAGAGATTCACTATAACCCATTGATTTAAATATCATCCGTATGGTGTAAAATTGCATGATTGGCAGCAATGAGGAAAGAGAAGGATTGTACAGAAAAAGTAGCGATTCCCTAATGACAACCATTTGCTAATGACAATCAGTCAGATTTTGGGATATTGTATGTACTGTTAGAAATTGGTACATGTTGTAAAATATATGGAAATTAATGAAAAGAAATTTTGGTGACAATTGTTCTAATAACTTGGGGTTATAATTGTGAATGTCATGTGGAAAATTATCCGCGCGAAAAATTTCCCTATATTTCCGTAGCTTATGCGATCTAATGCGAATGAATGTTGTAACGCGAAACGTGCGTAAACGGGTACCCGGATCCTGAGGGGTCTCACATCTAACCACTCCACAATCAAACGGTTGTGATCAGTCCAAAAGGAGAGGAAAAGGTAGGTGACGACGAGACTTGCGGGCAGTGAGGTCTTGCAGGCTTCGAACTAGGGTTTGGCGGGGCGGGCTGGCGGCCGGGGGGCGAACTTGGGGCTCCAGAGACGCGGGGGAGGGAGAGCCCGCAGCCTGGGAGGAGACGTGGCGGGCGGCGGCCTAGGGGCTCCGGAACCTTGGGTTTGACGGGCGGGGGAGCTTGGGCTCCGGATGGGGGAGACCGCAGCTGGGAGGGAGGGGGCCCTGGGAGGGGACCTGGCTGCCGAGGGGCGACCTCAGGGCTCCGGAGACGTGCGCATGGGGGGGGGGGGGGGGGAGTCCGCAGCTGGGAGGGACCTGGCGGGCGGCGACCTTGGGTTTGGCGGGCGGGAGGCGACCTTGGAGCTCCGCAGATGCAGGGGAACCTTGGGTTTGGCGAGCAGGGGGAGCGCTGGGAGGGGAGCTGGCGGGCGGGGGACGACCTCAGGGCTCCGTAGATGCGGGCCCGCGGCTGGGAGGGGACCTGGCAAGCGGCAACCTTGGGGCTCCGAAGACGCGGGGGGACGGGGGTAGCCCGTAACTGGGAGGGGACCTGGTGGACCTTGGGGCTTGGGGGTGGGGGTGGTGCAGGCAGAGAACCGGGGAGGGGGTGTGCTGGCGGCTCTGACCGTGGGCTTCAAGGCAGAGATAGGGGGGCTCCTAGGGACTTGCGGGGGTGGTTGCAGCCAAAGATGGGTCCCTTGCCGACTGGGAGGGGGCATGATAGGCATCGATCGAGGGCCGTAGAGGGGTGGGAGGAGTTCTTCGAAGGAGAACTTCTAGACAGGGGAGGGACGAGGAAGGGACGGAGGAGGTGGTCGGTAAGGGAGGAGGAGGTGGTCGGAGGTGGGTGCTGGAGGGATCATATGGGGAAGGAGGAGGGAGGGCTTTATTTGTAAATAATGAAAATTTATGTATAAAATATAAAAGGAATTTTTACCCGGCAGACCCTGTAATCTTTTGCAATTACCGCTACGACCTCTGAAACATCCTAATTCCTCTCTCGATCCCGAAAACTTGTTAACCTTTACCCGGTAGACCCTGTGGTTAACTCCTGTTCATTTATCCATTTAAAGTAACCGGATTCCGTTATGTTTTTTATGTTATACCCATTTTGTTTACGAAATTTACATAGAATGGCATTCCATCATCCCCCGCACCCCCATCGAGGGTCCCCTGTTCAAGGCTCTGCGCCCCACCACCGCGCGACGCCCCTCCGATGGAGCTCCCAGCCCCCTGCTTCTGCCGATGGAGTCCCCCTCCCCCCCGCCCCCCGCCGATGACCTGCAACACCCCCCCCCCTGCGCCGGCCGATGATGCTCCCACCACCCCCCCCTACACCCCCGCCGATGACCTGCAAACACCCCCCCTACGCCGGCCGATGCTGCTCCCGCCATTCCCCCCCCCCCCTCCACCCCCGCCCGATGACCTGCAACACCCCCCTGCGTCGGCCGATGCTGCTCCCGCCGTCCCCCCACCCCACACACACCCGCTGATGACCTGCAACACCCCCCCCCCTTGCGCCGCCCGATGCTGCTCCCCCCCCATGCCGATGGTGCTCCCGCCCCCCGCGCTGCCCGATGCTGCTCCCCCCACGCCGCCCGATGTTGCCCCCCCTCCCCCCCGCGCCACCCGATGCTGCTCCCAGCCCCCTGCACCACCCTATGCTGCCCCCTCCCCCCCGACACCTCTCCAATGCTACTCCCAGCCCCCCTTCTCCAACGGATGGAGCTCCCAATCTCCGACGCCCCTCCCTTCTCCAACGGATGGAGCCCCCCTCCCTTCTCCGGCGAATGGAGCCCTCCTGCTTCCCCCATCAGGGATTTTTTGTATTCTTTTTTATTATGTTGGTTAATCCTAACCGTTGGATGATAAATTGGTTAAGTTAACTCAAGATTAACCCAACTAACTGACTCAAATATAGTTAAAATTGACAGTAGGGTTCGTGGGGTAAGACGGAGCAAGTTTACGGGGTCGAGAGAGGAATTAGGATGTTTCAGAGGTCATAGCGGTAATTGCAAAAGATTACAGGGTCTGCCGGGTAAAAATCCCAATATAAAATATATTTTGATCTACAAAAATGACATCATATTATAAATAAGATGTCTTTTTGAAGGGTAAAATTGTCAACATATAGCTGTTTCCGTTGGAGTTAACGGAGGACTAAGACGGAACTTGACACAGGGTTACGCCATGTAAAGGTTAAGCATTATTCAGGGTCTTCGATGTAATTCGTGATTATCGAGGGTTCCTGGGGTAATTACGAAACTACTCAGGGTTATGGGTGTAAATATCCCTTAAATTAAATGGCCTTTGATCGATCCAATTTAGTCCGACGCAATGACATTAGAAGTGTTAATTTAACACTATTAAAGGGTTGAATTCAGGGTTTGTCAATGTTAAATGGCACCAAACTCTTCCGAGTTTGTTTACCAAGAATGCAATGCTTACAAAAGTCTATTTGTTCATGCCCTGACTATCAAGTAGTCCTCTTCTGATGAGGGTACTCATGCATGTCTCGCTTAGATATCCCCGACCTGAGATGTCCCAATCTGATGTTGACAGCCCTTGAACTAGTGGAAACAAATGTGGCACTTGTAATCGTGTCTCCCTATAATGCATATAGATTTCCATACCTCTTCTTGGACATAACAAAATGTCTATCTTTGACAACTGTCAGAATATCGCCCTTGATAGCATACTAGTTGCCACCTTTCTCTTTTAGGGTATCAAGAGGTATGGGATTCTTTGTTATATATGGAATATGACGAACATCTGTCAAGGTGATAGATGTCCCATTGAGCATCTTCAATTCAACACTTCCCAATCCTATATCCATGGACCGCGAATCAAAGCACATAACGACAATTCCCTTAATCAACAGATACATATGAGGAGAACCAATTGTGGTTGGGTGTGACGTAAATTAGAATCGAGAAGCCATGTGTCCTTCGATCTGTATGGTGTACTGGCCATCAGAACGTAGCCAACATTCTTTGCATTCAATTTCCAGATAGCTTGCTTATGCCGTAGAACCATCTTTTTCATGTTGTTTCTAGTCTTTCTCTTTGTTTTGGAGTTTTCAGCATGACCGTCACTCCTCTTTCGCATGTCCTTCTCGCAATACCGACAAAACTTGCTCTGCTCCTTTTTCTTTTCCTCATGCGCTTGCCAAATTTCTCTCGTTCTGTGTATTTACCCTCGTGTGGAGCACCTCAGCCTTCTTGCCACTTGACGAATGTCTCGTGAGTTCACGGTCTATTAACTCCTTTGAGAAAAGGGATGATTCACATCATCTAGTGTGATCACATCCTTCCCATAAATTAGGATTTCATGGAAGTGCTTATACAAGGGCAATAATGAACATAATAGTAGCAAATGCATGATCTTCATCTCGAATATCTTCGTCCATGTTTTCCAGCTCGAAAAAAAATTGAATCGAAACATCTAGATGAGATTTAATCGATATACCTTCAACCATACGAAGCATAAAGAGTTGTTTGAGATGTAGACAATTGGCGAGGGTCTTTATCATGTATAAACTCCTCAACCTTCAACCACAAATCTGTTACATAGGATTCCTTCATAACTTTGTGAAGAATGTCATTCAAGAGGCAAAGTTGTATGCTTGCCTTAGCCTTCGCATCCATGTCCTTCTCTTCTTGTGACATCCGGATCATACTCCCATCCTTGGTTCTACGATGAGGAGCGACGTGGGTGGTTCATGTTTAGTTTTGAGAGGAGTTGGTTGTTGGAGGCGGGTTTCAGGGAGATGGTGGTCGCTCATTGGAGGGGGTGTGATCCGGTGGGCTCCGGTGGTTTCGCGCTTTGCGGCTAAGCTGGATTCGCTTAGAGCGATGCTCGTGGCGTATGGCAAGGAGGTCGCGGTTCGGCGGAGGGCATCTCGGGCTTAGGCTGAGGCGGGAGTTGTTCGGTTGGATGGTGTTGATGATGAGCGGGGGTTGACTCATGAGGAGTTCTCGGAGAGGGTGGCATATTTGGAGGCGCTCTTGCCAGAGGACAGGAAGAGGAGATTCATTGGCGGCAAAGATCGAGGCAGAAGTGGTTGAGGGCTGGGGATGCTAACACGAGGTTTTTCCATTCCTTGGCGTCTGGTCGGAGGAGGAGGAATTTTCTGCATGAGGTCGAGGTTGAGGGGGTCAGGGTGTCGGGGGGAGAGGTGCATTGTTGGGGCTTTGAGGGACCACTTCGTGCGGGCAAGAGGAGAGTGGGTGGGGGTGGTCAGGGTTGGGAGTTGAGTCTATGAGTGGGGGCCAAGCGGAGTCGTTGGTGGCGGATTTCTTCGAGGAGGTGCGGAGGGCGGTGTGGGTTTGAATGCGGATGGGGCCCCATGCCCAGATGGGTTCCCCGTTTCCTTTTACCGGGAGTTTTGGGATCTTATGAAGGCTGAAGTTTTGGACGTTCTATGTGAGTTCCGGACTGGGAACAAGGGTTTTGAGAAGGTCACCGGGCTTTGATTTTTTTGCTTCCGAAGGAGTCTCCCTTAAGGGTGGAGGATTTCATGCCCATTTCTCTCTCCAACGCCATATATCTCATCGTGGCAAAGGTGTTGGCGAGCAGGCTTATGATGGTGTTGGGCTCGGTGTGCTTCAGAAGTTCGCTTCATCCCGGATCGGCATATGGCTGATGGGCTAGTGGCAGCTTCGGAGATCTGTCTCGAGTGGAAGAGGTCGAGGAAGGGGCAATTTGGAAGATTGACTACGCCAAGGCCTATGATTGTGTCAGTTGGAAGTTCTTGTGGGTGTCACTGCGGAGGAGGGGGTTTCCGGAGGCTTGGGTCCAGTAGATTAAGAGTGTGTCACTACGTGCTCGAGCTCGATCTTGGTCAATGGCAGCTGGAGGATGGGCGGTTTCAGCCGCAGAGTTTGGTTCGTCAGGGGTGCCCGGTGGCTCCTATGCTCTTTGTATTGGTGGCAGACTGCTTAGCGGTTTTGTTCCAGTGTGCGGTGGTGGCAGAGTAGTGCGAGGGTTTCCGTTTGGGGGACATCTCGGTTCCTGTGTTGCAATATGCGGATGACGCTTATTTTTTCGGGGGGGTCGGAGGAGCAAAACCATCAGGGGTGCTAGTAAAATCGAATACCTTCGAATCCATGAGGATTCATATATCAATTCAATATAAAAGTTTCAAATCCGAACTCGAATTGAATTTCAAATGAATTTACTAACTTAAATTCATATTCAATTCATTTGAAGTTTCGAATATTCAAATTCGATTCATTTTATTTCGAATTTGAAATGTTAATTGATGTGTCAAAGCTTATATAAATAATATTATATTAAAGAATAATATAATATAAATATTTTATTGTGATAAATCTAATTTTGAAAGTATATTACTAAATTAAGTTGAAAAAACTATAAAATCGAGGAAAATATCAAATCAATACAACATAGTGAATAAAAGTATATAGTTTTTATAATATGTCTTTTACAATCTAAATATACTTTTTTTAAAAGGATGAAGAAATGTATAAATACAATATAACGATATGAGCCTATCAGAGGATATAATATCACTGACAAAAAAGGTTGAACACGTTATAATTATCATTGCATATTAAAGTAAGACAACATCATACTTATATAGAAAGTTGATACAAATTAATATTATTATTTGAAATAATGAAAATAGTAAAAAATAACGTACCAAGTTAACACCTCTTCATTAAGCGTGAGGATCTTCATTATCAATAACTGAGCCAAGCCATGAAAATGAAATATATGAATTTTTGATGTACAATGGAACAACTTACATTATGGTGAGAAAAACTTGTATATTACTCATGTGATGATAAATGTCGCCTTGATAATGATAATCATCATGTATAGCCATGTCAAGAATTAAAACAACAAAAAAGCAAAAGGGATATATCTTGATAAATTTCGAATCACGACAAATGTTAAGGAGGAACGCGAAGTACCAAAACCATCATTTTCACATGCTAGGAGAAAGGCGACCATAATCTATCATTGGTATTTAGGTTCTTTGGTAGATAATGAAGGAAAATGGAAAAGAAAGTGTAAGGAAATGTGGGAACATGAAAATAAGTGTGTGGGTGAGGATTTATAATAACAATCAACATTTGATCTTTCCTATTAGATTTCAAGACTAATATTTTTTACTCTTTTTTTATATTGATATTTAGTCTTTAACTAATAGGATTATGCATAAATATTAGATTTGGTATGGCTTAAAGTTCTTTGTATACTCTTAATGCCTCAAAATTTCTGAGTAGTATGCTAAGATTGATTATTGTACTTATACAAAGTAAGTCATACCTAAGCTACTGTCACCAGACTAAAATAATAAGTAAAGACGTGAACTTAGATGTTTTGTATAACCGACGCATGAAGGGCCCCGATTTCTAACTCATAATATATTACAATCAAACCACATGAACTTAATTATAAAGAGGAAAGGAAAGAGATTAGATCTCATTAGGGCCTAATGTTGCATATACACGTCATACATTGATAAGTCACGTCGGTATAGCGTGATACTATAAGTATGGAAATCATAACGGTGAAGGGTGAACATGATAAATCATATCAATAGAGCCTAGATATGATTATAAGTTTAAAATTAACCACCTAATAAATGTAATAAATTGGTTTGAGAGTATCTTTAGTTGCCTGCACATGTTATGCTTAGTGATATAACGCAAATGCCAAATCTTTCAATGTAAATGAAATGTAGTAGCTTTTTAATACATGTTCATATACTTTTTTCTACATCTATTTACTTACAGATGAATTCGAATAGATGCATGTCAACCTTTTGATGTAAGTATGCTATAATTACTTGCACAAGAATATTCAGAAAAGATCTTAATCAACCCCGGAGTGGTTGGTACATGTATATATGCAAATATGTATGTATTATATGCATGTATATGTATGTACTATATATATAAATACATTTGTTACATATAAATATATGTGTATGTATGTATGTATATATACATATGTATGGATATAAAATATCGAATCAAATCGAATTATTATCGAACGCATTCAGGTAAATTCAGATTCGATTCATTGGGAATCGAATCCCCGAGTTAACTTCAAATTCAATTCATTTGGTTTCGAATCGAACTTTTTTCAAATTTTTATCGAACGAATCCTAATTGAATTCGAATGATTCAGTTCAATTAGCAGCTCTAAGAACCGCAACGCTGTTGTCCTGGTAGATTTGTTTGGGTGCCTTTCGAGACTGTAGATTAACAAGCAGAAATCGGTGGTGATCCCGTTCGAGCTGGATGATGCGGAGTGTGGCAGGTTTGTTGGATGGTCGGGGTGCCATTGGGGAGACTGTCGATCTCTTATCTGGGGTTGCCGCCGGTTGAGGTAGGATGAGGAAGTCGGATTTGGACTGCGTCGTTCGGAGGTTGGAGGACCGGCTGGCGAGTTAGAAGGCGGTTACTTTATCGAGAGAAGGGAAGCTGATCCTCCTCAAGCATGTTCTCTCTGCCATTCCGGTCTTTTTCTACTCAACGCGTTTGATGCCTATTGGGTTAGAAGGAAGATCGAGTCTTTGATGAGGACTTTTTTCTGGGCGGATGGGAGGCAGCAGAAGGCAGGGCTGCATCTGGTTGGCTGGGAGGAGGTTACTAGGCCGGATTCGGATGGGGGTCTTGGGGTTCGTGACATGGAGATCATGAACAAAGCTCTGATGGCCAAGTGGGTGGTGCAGGTGTGGGGTTCTTCGGATTCGTTGGCTGCCAGGCTTCTGAGGGGCATCTACAATGTCAATGGGGCGTTGGTGGCTGAGAGGAGGAGATTTGAGTTGCCGTTGTGGGTGGGGATTCGTGTCGTTTTACCGGAGGTCATGTCTTCCTTGCGACCAAGGATGGGGAACGACCGGCTCTTCAGGTTCTGGCTGGATGACTGGACGTGGGAGGGTGCCCTGAGGCATCATTTCCTGAGGTTGATGGCCTTAGTGGTTGACAGGGTTGCGCTGTTGGCGAGGTGGCGGACTCGGGGTCGTGGGCCCCTACTTTTGTTTCAGATTTGTCGAATTAGCGGGTGGATGATTTCATGCGGATGCTGAATGAGATTCCCCCTCGGGGGAGTGGTCCAACGAGCCAGACCGCTTTGAATGGGTGGGTGGCAGATTCTCGGTTAAGCAAGTCTACCTCAAGTTGAGGAGTTTGCCTGTGGGGTGCGACGAGGAGCTCTGTGCAGACATGAAGATTATTTGGGCGGCCAGGATCCCCAGTAAGGTCAAAGTCTTCATATGGTGTTTAAGAAGAAACCGCTTGTGTGACAAATCAAGGAGGGGAAGGTTGGTTTGGCGTGACAGATACGAGCAGTGACAGATGTGAGGGTGCGATGGAGGACATGGAACATATCATTTTTGGTTGCGGGTCTTCAGCGCAAGTTTGGAGGTCGGCGAGGTTAGCTTGGGTACAAAGCCATTAGCATTGAGAGTTTCTAGAGATTGATTCGAGCGGTAGGTCTTGGTTCTTCGGACGACGTCTCAAGGCCTTTCGCGGTGCTATGGGCTATTTGGGCTGGTAGGAATGATTGCGTTTTTAAGGGCCAGCATTTTTATTCGGAGAATGTGGTCGTGCATTGTAATGCTTTGTACAACTTCTGGACCTCGAACTATATGTAAATTTTTTTGGTATTAATGAAATGGTGGTGGGGTGACTCCCGCCTCGGGAGGGCTCCCTCTTTCTAGTAAAAAAAATCCCGAAAACCCTCCTCTTGGATCCAAACTCTCTCAAACCTGAAGAATCCCCTAGGAGGGGAGATGTTGTCGATTCCCATATGAGAGTTGTATGATCCAATCTCGTACGGGTTTTGGTTGTGGAATTTAATAAAGGAAAGGCATGTAGCAATTCCGCAAACAACATGAAATTGTTGATACGAGAACGACAGCCAGAGTTTCTCCATGTGTACTTCGTATCAGATGCATCAGTCAACTTCAGCTCCAAATCATCAATCAGTACTGCGAAATCGGTCGAGCTCGGATCCTGCCCACCATGCAAAATAAGGCATGTTGGATGAGTGCAGCATAACGTTGAAATCCCCCCCCACACACACACAAGCCATGCCAGGGAAGGTACTCCTAGCAGTTCTGAGGTCCAACCAAAGCACCGGGCAAAGCGGATGCGCACACGGATCGTAAACACAATAGGAAGCAAACTGATCACTCGAGGGCACGTGTTCAAGCAGAACCATAATGACATGTGTTACCCTTAATTGAATATGAATCTGAAGATAGAGTCCTATAAGGCTATGAGTAATCCTCCCGTAGTGCCAGTAGCGTCCAGAGACTAAAACTGATTCATGATTCAAGTACCAGTACAAGAACAATCTTGGTACAAATGCTGACCTTCTAGGATTGTACAAATTGTAGTGGATAAGCTCGTCTAGGACGAGAAGGCACAGACCTCGAAATGAATGAGGTAATTTTGATTCTACAATCGAGAGTGGGAGTAACAAATATTCATTAAGAGTATTATGTAACAATTTATGACTTCAAACAATGTGCAGGTCAAGTACTTCAGGGATGCCTTGGGTTCCTTCGGTAGAATTATCGCAGTTAATGGACAAGGCAGTACTCTTCCTGGTAAGGATGAAGATGACTAAGCCCATTGATCATGTTGTGATGCATTACTATTATTGATTTACCTCCTTTTGGATTTTTCGCAATCGAATGGTGGTTACTGTACAAGATGAAAGCTCCCAACCTATGGAAAGTGGCAGTGAAAGTATTGTCTCAAACCGCATATGTCGGTGACTGTGAGAGGAACTGGAGCACATTCAACCAGATCCATTCGAAGAGACGGAACAAGAAGGGAGACAGAGGCTCCATGCTCTTGTCTTCATGCACCACTTGAGGCTAAAGATGAAACATGGAAGGAAGGGGCAGGACAAAGATGACTACACAGACCCTATCGATCTTGCATACATTTTCAAGATACATAATGACGATGCTGAAGAAAATGTTCTACAGAGGTGAATGGATTCCAATGGTGCTCCAATGCTTGATAAACCGGGAGGCAAGCCGAATCAAAATATAAGCCAACAAATGGGAGAAGATGTTCGTGACTATATAGCTAGATCCGGGTGAATCATGGACCCTCTTGGAGGGTTGAAGCTTGGCACAATTGTTGACGACATTCTCTCCGCCGGTTCGAAATCCAAATCCAAATCAATGGATGACAATGGAGGCGATGATGATGATGTTGTTGGCAGTCATGGTAGATCTGGTGATAGAGAGACATATTCAGGGGGGTCAGGGTCAGCAGGGGGTGGTTGTAGACCGCATGATACAAGATTCGAGGAAGGGCTCCTTGCAGAACGAGAATACATGGAGCGGCATGGAAATGCACATGGACAATTTATCCCAAGTCCAGGATCAATGGTACGATGCAGATGATGTGGCCATTATCTTACGAACAGCTACATGGACGATTTTATATCATCTGTAAGTTTGTTGACCAGCATGGACATTGACAGCCAATATCGTGGAGGAACACCAAGTCCACTAGGTGGATATGGATCATCACATGATGAGAGATCATTTGGCATCTTTCTAGAATTCTTTCATGCTCCTCTTAGACCTCCTCCTCCACAGGCATATACATCTCCATTAGATGGGTACACTGGGTATGGAGGACATAGCAACTACACTGGTGAAAACTATCAAGGTAACCAACCTGTTGGGAGAAATGAATAACTTGAATTATACGAGACCCTAGGGCTCTCTTATATAGGAGAAAAGTCATGGGTTAATTATAGAGAAGTACATAAGGAAAATATAAAATAGTAAAACAACATAACTGAGATATAATTATCTCAACACTCCCCCTCAAGCTGGAACATATATATATATATATTATGCTCAGCTTGGTACAACACTTTGAAATGGACCTCTAGCAACTGCCTTGGTGAAGATATCTGCAGTCTGATCTCCAGTAGAAACATGTGATGTAGATATGAGACCCTTGTCTCTAGTGTAATGACAATCCACTTCTATGTGTTTGGTCAGTTCATGAAAAGTAGGATTATTGGCAATAAATAGAACCGCTTAATTATCACATAGAAGCTGCATGGGAAGAGAAACTTCAACAGCAAGATCCCTTAACACATATCTTGCCCACATCATCTCTGCACTTTCCTGTGCCATGGCTCTGTACTCAGATTCTACAGTAGATCTGGCCACCACAGTGTGCTTCTTGCTTCTCCATTGAAACAAGGGAGCTGCTAACAAAAATTGTAAAGCCATAAGTAGACTTCCTGTCTGTGGGACAACCTGCATAGTCTGCGTCTACACAAGTTGCCACCTCAAGTAATATACCTCTGTTGAATAAGAGCTCTTTTCTCGGGACAACGCTTCTACAAGGAGAACATCCTTGTCCACTGTGCGAGATTGGTAGATGATTGGGTGTTGGTTTAGCGTCATGGTTGGCCTCTTTTTGTTTTTTACTTCTGTAAACCGTATGTTTACTTTTTTACTTCTTTAATATATCGGGGCGAACAACACTGAGTGTCTCCCCCTTCTTTTTGGATTAAAAAAAAGAACCAAGGGAAGTCTTCAAATATCTCAGGATCATATACATTGCGTCCATATGCACCTTCCTAGGTTGCTCCATGAATTGGCTAACTTTGTTTACTGCGAAAGATATATCAGGTCTGGTGATAGTGCAACCAGCTCTCTATATCTCCTCCTGTCTACCTCCTTAGTGTCATCATTATATAGCCTCATACTCGGATCCATAGGGGTAGTAGCAGGCTTGTACCATGTCATTCCTGTCTCATAAAGAAGATCCATCACAAAATTCCTTTGGGTCATTACAAGACCACGTTGGTTCCTGGCGAATTCCAAATCGAGGAAGTATCGGAGTGTGTCGAGGTCCTTAGTCACAAATTGTCGACTTAGGAATTCCTTGGCAGTCAGAATGCATTGCTCATCATCTCATGTGATAATGATATCATCAACATATACAAGGATAACCACAATACCTCTTTGTGTCCTCTGAACAAACAGTGAGTGATCTGTCGTAGACTTCACGAAACCCTATTGCTATATTGGCTCCGATAGCTTCTGGTACCAAGCTCTCGGACTCTGCTTCAGGCCATAGATTGCCTTATGAAGCCTGCACACCTTCTATGACTCGTCCTCAGTAGCAAATCCTGGTGGTTGCTGCATATATATCTCCTCCTGTAGATCACCGTATAAAAAGGTATTTTTCACGTCCAGCTGGTAAAGTGGCCAGTCCTGTGAAACTGCAACGAACAACAGAATGTGAAGGGTAAAGTGTCTGGCTACCGGTGAGAATATATCCTGATAGTCCACCCCATATGTTTGAGTGAACCCACGTGCCACAAGTCTGTCCTTGTAGCGATCCACACTACCATATGCCCTTTGCTTTACCGTGAATATCCATTTGCATCCAACAACAGATGCTTCGGGAGGAGCACAAACAATGCTCCATGTGCCACGCGATTGTAAGGATGCCATCTCCTCCATTGCAAGATGCCACCTGCTGTCCTGCATGGCCTTCTGATATGTTCGTGGGATAGAGATAGCAGAGAGTGCCACAACAAACTTCTTGTATTCCTCTGAAAGATGGTCCAAAGAAACATGCGCAGCGAGAGGATAAGTTGCACATTGACGACGAGGCTTTTGCAAAGAAATAGATATGTCTTAGTCATCATCTTCGCAGTTTTCTGGTATCATGTCATCCTGTGTAACATTCAATATACCAGTACCGTCAAATGAAACATTGGGCATGCTAGATAATGTGGAGGGTGCATGAGTAGCGGGGCGAGTAGACAACTTGCGCATGTAGACATGTGGTAAAAACTGTATCTGATGTAAGGGAGGTAGATGTGGTGGAGGTGGCGGAGATGGTGGTGGTGGTGGAGGTGGCGGAGACTAAGACTCAACATTAGGTGCGAAAGATGGAAAAGATGGAGGTGGAGGAACAACCACATCCTCACTTGAATTAGTATGAGATAACATGTTACCTGTAGGAGAGAAATACACAATGGACTCAAAGAAAGTGGCATCACCACTCACATGATACTTCTTTCCTACCGGATCAAAACATCGATACCCTTTTTGGGTATGAGAATAACCAACAAAGACACATTTGATAGCTCTAGGTGAGAGCTTATCATGGCCAGGGGCGAAATTGTGGACAAATGCCACATATTCGAAAACTCTTGGGGTCAGGGAGAACAGGTCCTTGTCCGAAAACATAATTGAGAAAGGTACCTTTTCTCCAAGTATAGTGGATGGCATGCGGTTCACCAAGTAGCAAGCGATGAGAACCGTATCTCCCCAGAATGAGTGAGGAGCACGCCTTTGAATTAAAAGTGTTTTTGTGATATCAAGAAAGTAACGGTGCTTGCGTTCAGCAACACCATTATGCTGAGAAGTATACACACAGGAGGTCTGATGGAAGATCTGAGAAATTCCGATAAGTGTAATGTAGAAAACTCCAAGGCATTATCCATACGAATAAATTTCACATTAGCAAAGAAGATATTTTTGACCTCAAGAAGAAAAGATTTAATTATAAGACATGCTTCAGACTTTTGTTTTAGCAAGAAAACCCAAGACAGTCTAGAATAATCACCCACTGCAACCATATAAAAACGATCTCCCTGATGATCAGGAACACGACTAGGACCCCAAATGTCAAAGTGAAACAATTCAAAAGACTGACTACTGTAATGACCCTGACGACTCAGAAATGAAGACCGATGATGCTTTCCATGCCGATAGGCTTCACAATCCAAAGTGGCCCGAGTAGATATCTGTGGTAGAACCTGGACACATCTTCTAGAGAGGAAGATGACCAAACCATAGATGTTGCATGAAAGGAGAGATAGAGCCTGTAGGAACAGTAATGACTCCAGCGCAAGGTGGTACAGCAAGCATGTACAATCCTCTCTGCTCATGACCACATCCAATCACCCTGCCCGTTAATATATCCTGAAACACAAGTGAAGAGGGATCAAATATGGCACGACAGTGTAAATCCTTCGTAATTTGGCTAATTGACAAAAGATTCATATGAAAATCAGGAGCATATAAGGCATTCTAGAGATGCATGGATGGAGTTAGAACAATCTCCCCTTGACCAATAATAGGAAGACGTACTCCATTAGCAATCACCACGGATCGACCAGGTGGGATGGACCTGTAAGAGGTGAACTACGCTCGATCTCCACACATATGGTGCGAGGTGCCTGAATCCATAATCTAATCAGTCAAATCTGAACTGCTACAACTGGTGAGTGCATAAGTAATACCTGATGAGATAGATGAAGGACGGGCAGTAGCAGCAGCCTCTGAAAAACTTGAAACTGGGGTAGAAAGAGAGGACATCATCTCACAAAGTCTGGAGACAATATCATCAGGCATGGGTCCTGTGTATGAGCAAAAGAAAGCTCAGTCTGGTCAGCAACCCTCACCGATGCAGGATATCCATGCTTCTGAAAGAATGTCTCCTCAGAATGTTCAGGACGATGACAATGAGAACACGGGCCACGTTGACGTCCTCCTCCACGACCTTAGGGTCCACGCCCTCAGAACTGGGAGGCCCTCCCTCTTCCTCGAGATACTGCCATATCAGTGGGAGGCTGGGCCGTAGTAGTAGATGGAGTAGTAATTCTGCTGAAGCGCATGTACACCTCCTCCATTGGGGGTATCATCTCTCCAGTCGGGAGTTGAGTACGTGTCGCATCGTACTCAGAGTCAAGAGACGAGAAAAAAACTCTTGTCATAGTGGCATTCCGATGTTGCTGTTGTTGTTCAGTACTTGTAGTGATGGGTATGAAGCTGTGCAGTCGCTCAAACATGTCTCGAAGATGAGAGAAGTGCTGATGGAGTGGTCGACCATTCTGTTTGGTCGAGAATATGTCAAATTGTAACCAAAGAATCTTGCGTTCATTCTTTGCCTGCCCATATGTAGCGGCTAATATGTCCCACATAGCTTTTGTCGTGGGTTGATTGACTATATCATTGGCAATCTCCGTGGTGAGCATCCCGGAGAGCCAAATGCGAGCATATGCATCATCTTGCTTCCACGAAGCATTAGTCCCCGTTTTGTCCGTTGGTTCTTCTTCCGTCAGAATATGCTCCTTATTATGACACTGCATGAGAGTATGAAACTGCATGGACCACAACTCATAGTTGGTGAAGTCGGACCCTTGAAGGCACCGGACGAGGAAAAAACGTCACTCTTCTTTTCTGACATAGTATCAATAAGGAGAACTATGGACAACCGAGGAGCAAATCGACGTGAGAGTGTCTACACAATCATAAATAGGAGTGGTTGCATTTGTAGACTCATGCAATCATCCTTATTGACTTGTTGGAAGGGCTAGTGTCGTACGATGTGATGTATATGAGAGAAATCACAAATGTTAAAGAAAATCAGACCTCCAGTCCTCGAATAGAGGTGTTTGAACTGCCCTTAGGTGACTGAAGCACGACCTGCGATGGCCTGTGCAACAGTCGCTAGACTGCAATGACGTCGGAGGCCCTTCGGCGGCCTTGCTGTGACGGATACCCTCCTGCGGAGCCCCTGCGGCAGGCTGACGATGCCCCTGTTGGCGCTGGCGACGCCCTGTACGTGCTGGCGACGGCGCCCTGTATGCGGAGAAGAGGTCGAAGGAGCCTGGCGATGGCGCCTGCGCAAAGGGGGGGGGGGGCTGAACCGGCGTTGTCGTATGATGGGGTTGTAGTCGATGGTTGGTGTCGGCAGGAGGTGGGGGCGTGTAGGGTTAGGGTTTTGGGGTGGGATATGGGAACCCCGGTCTAGGAACGTTGCTCCGATACCATGTTGGGAGAAATGAATAATTTGAATTATACGAGACCCTACGGCTCTCTTATATAGGAGAAAAGTCCTGGGTTAATTATAGAGAAGTATATAAGGAAAATATAAAATAGCAAAACAACATAACTGAGATATAATTATCTCAACACAACCCGAGCAGAGTCAGGGCAACTTCTTTGGTGGTGACAGATCTCCTCCTCATCCACAGAGATCTTCTATTTCTCCGTCGTTGTCATCTCGAGGATCTCAAATCAGTATTTCGCAGCATCGTTGTGCACCTCGTGATACCCAATCTAGTGCTGCTTATCCTCATCTCCGGATACTCAGGGATCGATGACCATCAATACATGTAGTATGTCATGGATTACAAGACCGTGCACTCGTACATGACATGCGAAAACTACTGTGAGTTCATTGAGTCTGTGATCCACTGTAAGAGACAATAAGGCAGGGGATCGATTCAGATCCTCCATGGAACTCTTGGTTCTAGGTAATCTCTTTTACACTATTGCATTAATTTACATTTTTTTCATATATTTTTGTGAATAGATAAATCTTTATACCAAAGAAACACTGACTCATTAATCATTATGTACATTTTTTCGAATCAAATGACCCATCTCAATACCATTCATTGTCTTCCATGAACAAAACAGGTGTTCTAAATTTGCTAAACTTAGTTACTTTGATTTCAATTCCAATGTTTATTAATCGTCAATCAACATTAACAACGATATGCTCAATATAATTGATATGTGCGATATTAAAAATCATATATGTTTTATATGTGCCATCTAAGTGTAGATTTGTAAGTTATTTAATGTTACAAGAACTTTGATGAAATCAATTTCCAATATCTATATGCTAGGAATCAATAATAACAACGATATGTTAGATACGATCGATATGTGTGATACACTGAGTATAAATGATCGGTATGTTTGATATAAGTGGGTATTTATTTGTTGCCTTAATATATTGGATTATAGCCGGCCCTACTTAATTGTGGGAAAAGGCTTTGTTGTTGTTGTTAATATATTGGATTATCTTAATTTCAGAAAAAACGTCAAAAAAATAGCTTTTTTGAGCCATTTCCAACATTTCCACATATAACATCAAAATATCTCGATACATCCTTTTACGAACGGACCGATATGATATCAATATCGATATTTCCTACCTTGACGATTGATTCCTTTTTTGTTAAGGTCTTTTAGCAGAAGAAAAGGGAACTGTGTTTAAGTACACATGACATACTAAGCTCTCAAAATTTAAACCTTCGAATATAAAAGAAAACAATCTCTAAGGAGACCATAAAAAGAATCACATAAAGGCAGTGTTCGGAAATGCGGTCCATGCGGCCGCATATGCGTATTCGGTCACTTGATCGAACCGCATATGCCATATGCGGCAATATGCGATCAAAACGCATATGCGGTCCGCATATGCAGCATATGCGGCCGCATATCTGATAGGATTCATGCTAATTAATAACATGTTGATGACACATTAACTAGATTTTTTTCGAGCAACTCTTATATCATATTTACATCGATGCATTTTATCATTACTCTCGTATATAGTGCATTTGAGAATATAATCTAAGAGTATTTTTTATAATATCCATTTTTTCATTGTTTTCAATGCTTATTAATGAATTGTTTATTGCTTTTTGAATTTTCTATCTAATGAAATTCATTCTAATTCTTCAAATAAAACATGAAATAATTGACTAATAGTCTGGCACTTTAGTTTTTTGTGCTTTTAAAATTTTATATGCAAATACATTTTTCTTATATATTTTGTGTCAACAAGTTTTGTTCCTTGAAGATATATATGTGTGTGTATAATTTTAAGCGTATTATTTGTATACCTATGATTATTCCTTAGCTTTTGTTGTCTATAGGATCTATGTATACGTTAAAGGTTTGCTTATATAATTCATGTGTTCCCCGTTGAATCTAAATTTGTATATGTATATATATCATTAAATTCAAAATACATACTAAAAAATAATTAATTTATAATATCACGCTTATATATCTTATTGATTATATTATTTTATTTGAAATTTTTTATTTTTGATTTTGTTAAGATTATCAACTTTTTTGTATAATCACATTTTTATTGTTGTATTTTATGATATTTTAAATTAAAATATTATAAACCACTTAAACCGCATATACCTCAGTATACTCCTCGCTTTAGACCGCATGACCAAACGAATACCGCATACCGCATTTCTGAACCTTGCATAAAGGTTCAAGCCAC
The DNA here is from genome assembly GCA_037367405.1 of Ottelia alismoides. NCBI lineage: Eukaryota > Viridiplantae > Streptophyta > Magnoliopsida > Alismatales > Hydrocharitaceae > Ottelia > Ottelia alismoides. Next base: position 546,647 of record JAZKJV010000636.1, on the reverse strand, counting down.
TACTTAACCAAGTGAATATTATCTTTTGCACGTCGCCTCTCCCAAATTGCAGTTGTTAGTGTGCAACTACAATTTTGAATGGAATGTAATATGTGATTTGAGAAAGAAAACCAATCATAATCCGCCTCACACTATTAGCAGGAAATATTAATTTAAATGCAAATTCTTGATTATCCTGCTAACAGCTAGAGAGAATGGTATGAGGCAAGTCAAGTACTAGAATGCATCTGGATCAGAAATTTCTCACGGACGGATATGTCATTTCCCATCCATTGCAACATGAGATCCATCAGCAAGCGCTATCCGATCCTTATCCAAGGCTCAAAAAGAACTTCGGGCCACGTAGGACCATTATCAATCATCTACTTTTATCCTCATTGGTATCTCTGTTGTTACCTTTCTTTGAACGACAACAAAATCATTATCGGTATAGATCTAGTTGGAGTATTTATTTTGAATACTTATCTTGTTGCGATACGTATGAAGTTCCGTAATTTGGTCAAGAGTAATTTTACTCCTATTTTCACCGGCTTATTATAAGGTACTTCTAGTTGCAGCTACCTTCTGAAGGTCTATAAAACATCCTCTGGGGAAATAGTAATTACGAAATTTATTAAATTGGCATTAGAAATAATGAAGGAGAACCAGTGATGATGAAATTTCTGAAATGGATGTAAAAAAATGATAGGAGCATTAGTATAATGTAATTCTTAGAGAAGAGCTTTTGGATGCATCACACATCCTCGTAAAAATTGCATGATAAGGCATCGTGTATTACATTCAAAAGGGGAGTGAATCTTGGCTGCATACATAACTGGAGCTTCATCATCAAACCACCATTTTCATATTATTATTTATAAAATTCTAAATTTTGCACAACAAATAATAGTCCTAGAAGAAATGCCTACATTTTGAGGAGAGTCGGATACCTCCATTAAATTAGCAAATCATATTATAAACTAAACTAGTAATAGCTTAATTTTGAATGAGGGAGAAAGAGGTTGACCATCAGGATCAAAGAAGAACACTTGCTTTGTCTTTCCATCAGGCTGTGTCTTCTCAAATGTCTTGATTCCTCTTTCCTGCAAATAGCCCAACATGAAACCTCGCATTAGTCACGGAGCAATAAGAGGGGATCGGCTTTCACATCATTTCAAAAAGCTCTTCATGCATCTTATTATTTTCTATTACTAATTAAGGCATATTATGTTGCTACTATACTCTTAGGATGGTGCAGAGATCTTATGGTAAACTAAGTGATTTATAGATAAATCTAGGCTTACTGATTGCATTGAAAAAAAAATATTTAGTAAATATAGGCTTCCTGGACGATGCAAGAACATGATTTTTCTCTTCACTGAGATATTTTTATCCATGCCTGCATCCTTATTCAAGTATAGATACATACTCAAGTACACATATAATACAAGTCTGCAAGTTATTTGCATCTGTAGATACATCGCAACTGAAGAATGGAGAATTTGCACCGTAAAAGGTTTCTGGCAGAAGAAGGGAGTTGCCAGAGAAAAAAGGGCAACGTCACGAAGGGGCAGATTTGGTTCTTCTGATTGTATGCTCGAAGGAAGACTAACTTTAGATAAGAGAAAGCATGCACAAGAACCATGATAAAGAATGATGAAAGTAGGAGGAAAGAATCCTCTTCAGAGAATGTTTTTGACACCTCTTGAGAGAGCATTCTCCCTATTTATTCTCCTATTTTCCATTTCAAAATGCAAAAAAAAAACCTCCCATGGCAAGACCTTGCCAAGAGACAAATCTCCAAAATGAAAAGTTTCATCTCATTATTAGTGAAATCTCGTAAAGAGATGTATCTCTAAAATGAAAAGGTCTCGTCTCACGGACGACTAAATCTTGTAAAATGATGAGTGGTTAGTATTCGTGTTCCTTGTCAAGGAAGTCCTTTCTCATAGGGGAGAGGGAATGCCCGTACCAATGAGATTCTGGTCATATTTGTTTTTTGAACCAAGTTGATATTTAGATTCAAGTCAATCACTGTCTGACATGCAAAAGATGTCTTGGTTTATTGGCATGAAGTGGCATTAGGCAAAGGGGCTTCTGAAGGGATGAGTTTCGGTTCCGGATCCAGATGGGCAGCTCTATCTGGTGATGACGCCCCTCTCCAGCATTATTTTTCCCCGAGTGGGATGAGTAGCCCATGTTTCAACTGCTTCACGCAGTGGTTGGCCCCAAAAAGAACATGTGTAATGTGCTAGGATCGATAATATTTGTTGTGGGGATCTTCCTTTCAATTCCATTTTGCAGATGACTCGATCCACGGAAGTGAGCACATTTTTTTGCAAATGCAAGAGATGTGTCAACCTAAATGATGCAATCATGAATTAGGGATTTAGTTAAACTAGGATTTTGTCAGTTTTTAATGTTAGTTTTGAATCTGCCATAATTTTCATCTTAATTAAATTAATTGAGATCCGTTTAAGAACCCAAAATATATGGTGGATATTTAAATTAGTAGTCGTTTTAGGAATCGATTAGGAATTTGGTGTATTTAATTATGTTTTATGATCCTACCCCTATGTATAAAGAGGTTTTCACGGATTTGGAAACTTGAACGTATTATGAGTTAACAAATTTTGAATATTGCCTCCACCTACCCTCTCTATCATCCCCTTTTTTTTGTAAGACTCTACCACGTATCCTCGTTCTTTCTTCTACCATGAACCTCGAATTTCTACGTGTATCAATTTTTTTATCAGAGCATAGCTATCAGTTTGTTCTCACTAATTTATAATTCTATCTATTACAAGAAAAAGAAGATGCAAGAATGCAAGTCCCGCCTCTTAGGTGCAAGTGGAGAGGTAATCTCGATCGTTATACAAAGAAGCAAAACAATTGTTTGGAGATCACTTTGGGTGATCTAGCTAGTAGTGAAAGTTACTTGAATCGTGCAAGCTATAGACGAATACAAAGAAAGGAAGTAGAGGAGGCTTTGAAGGTTATGAGACATGGGAAAGGTGTAGGACTGGATGACATCCCTGTAGAAGTTTGGAGGGTTTTAGGTGAGCGTGGTTTAACTTGGCTTACGAATCTATTCAATGTTATTTGGCGAAGCAAGAAAATTCCTAAAGATTGGAGGAGTATCGTGGTGCCTCTTTATAAGAATAAATGAGACATTCAAAAATGTTCAAATTACAGAGGTATCAAGATGATGAGTCAAACTATGAAAATTTGGGAACGTATGATCGAAAGAAGGTTGAGGCAAGTTTCTAACGTAAAAGAAAACAAATTCGGATTCATGCCAGGTCGCTCAACTATTGAAGTCATCCATTTGCTGAAGAGAAAAATGGAGATTTATAGAGCTAAAAGGAAGAACCTCCATATGATCTTTATTGATTTGGAGACGGCTTATAATTCTATCCCAAGAGAGATATTGTGAAGAGTTTTGGAGAAGAGACAAGTACCGGTCCTATATATTAACCTCATAAAGGGCATGTATGATAGGGCTTTATCTTGTGTAAGGACCCCACCTGGGAAGACTGGCTATTTTGACGTCAACATTGGTTTACATCAAGGTTCAGCTTTGAGTCCATTTCTTTTTATCTTGATTACGGACGAGTTGACAAGTCACATTTAGGATGAGTTACCTTGGTGTATGTTATTTGCTGATGATATTGTGTTGATTGACGAGACTAGAGATGGAGTAAACGAGAAGCTTGAGGTTTGGAGACATGCGTTTGAGACTAAAGGACTTCGTATAAGTAGGGCTAAGACGGAATATATGGAGTGCACCTTCGATGGAAGCAATGGTGAAGGAATCGAGGTGAAGATTGGTGATGATAACATTTGGAAGAGAGATTCTTTTAGATATCTGGTATCTATTTTGCAAAATGACAGGGAAATTGATGGAGATGTTACTAATAGAATAAATATAGACTGGCTAAAGTGGAGAGGAGCCTCTGTTGTTCTCTGTGATAAGGAAATTCCTTTAAAAATTAAAAGAAAGTTTTACAAAGCAGCAGTGAGACCTGCTATGCTCTATGGATCTGAATGTTGGCATGTGAACCATAGACATGTGCAGACAATGGTTGAAGCAGAAAAGAAAATGCTAAGGTCGATGTGTGGACACATACGTAAAGATCGGATTCGGAATGATGCAATCAGAAAAAAAGTTGGTGTAGCTCCAATCGAGGATTAGATGCGAGAAAACCGCTTAAGATGGTTTGGTCATTTGCAAAGAAGATCAGCTAATGCACCAGTTAGGAGATGCGGGTGTTGGGATATTGAACCGGCTAAGAGAGGGCAAGGATGACCCAAGAAGTGTTGGAAAGAGACTATACGAAGGGATCTTAGTTTTGTAGATATAAGCCCGAGATTGATCCAAGATAGATCTAAATAGAGGAGAAGAATCCATGTAGCCGACCCTACTTAATTGTAGGAAAAGGCTTTGTCGTTGTTGTAACATTGCAATATTCAAAAATTTATAACATGAAGAATGCATTGGAAACCTTACAAGAAGCACTCAAAACACGAAAAAAAGTACAAATAAAAAGTATAATAGTCGTCGAAATTCCACATCATCTTACATGATTAAAAACATGTCATTGCTACCACTTTCAGCCATTATGCGTCCCTTGAAGGTCTTCGGCCACCCTATGTCCCATGTGTCATCGTTGATGGGGTCGACCAACCGATATTCTCAACCATGAGGAAGCGGCCATGATCCTCGTGCATACGTCCTTCTTCACTATACCGCTAGATAGGCCCCCATCTGGTATGTGTCTTACATGCATGATCCCCACAGAAGACGTTGACCATGGCCACCCATTATTGAGCCTTCCCTCACCATAGTTTGATCTTTAGAGCAAGCTTCTCTACTATCATTGTGAATCACTACATCAATGGTCTTCTCTTGTTCTCGATTGCCAATTCACTTCCTCCATCACTCATGTTTAAATTAATTGAAGGCCTATAAAAGGCCGATTACAGTTCTATAGAGGGAATCATTCTATCCGTTAATGATTTTTGGATATTATCTCCATTTATCATCTCTCTCCTCCCCTTCTCTTAAGACTAAACCCAGCAAACTCATCCTTCCATCAATTCACAAAGCTAGTTGTATCTATTCTCTTTTCTCCTCTAACTCTCTACATTATTAGGAGTAGTAATGTTTGATGAGATATTTTTGTAGTTTAAGTACTTTTCTGTTAAGTTTATTTTTTGTTCCACCTTATGTAATTTACCCATAGACTTTCTCTATATAAGAGAGCCTAGGGTTCCTTGGAATAATCATCTTCGTAGTCTTTTCTTCCAACATGGTATCAGAGCCACCATCCTAAAACCCTAGCCGCCCCCTCCTCTCGTACCCCCCCCCTCGTGGCATTATTCATCAAACAACTTGTGCTTACACGTCTCAACAAAACAGCGTAGCCGAGAGAAAACATCGTTATCTTCTTGATATCACTCGGACTTTACTTATCCACAGTTGTGCTCCTGTGTCTTTTTTTTAGCCAAAAAAAGGGGGAGACACTTAGCGGTATTCGCCCCAATAGATTAAGAAAAAAAAGAAGTAAACAAAGGCTTTACAGTAAACGCCAAACCCAAAAAAAGGCCACACAGGGGACTAACCCAAAACCCACTCATCTACCAATCTCGCACAATGTATAAGAATGTTCTCTTTGTAGAAGCGTTGCCCCGAGAAGAGGACTGCATTCCTCCCCAACCAAATAGCCCACAGCCTCGTTATGGGCCACAGGAGGTCCCTTCTCTCCCTGTTTCTGTTGTTCACCAACGACTCACAGAAGGCCGTCAAGTCATTCGTGCAAACCCAATCCACGTCCGCTTCCTGCCATACCCCATTGACCATGGGGCAAACGAAAAAGAGATGATCAATGGTCTCCACTGCAGAATCACATAAGACACATCTATTTGAGACATTGACAAGTAGCCTCGCGCAACGATCCCTCGTCATCAGCCTTTGCCTGCGGAATAACCATAGGAAGAACCCAAGACGTTCGGGGAGCTTCAGTCCCCAGAAGAACCCACAATCACGCACCTGCATGTCCGACCACGCCGGCAGGGGCCTAGATATAGCCCCATATGCTTTCCGCGTCGAGAAAGGGCCATCCCGCCATGCCCAATGGTCACGCCCACTATTAGGTCTACCTGCGTCCCCGATGGCGTCCATAAGGGCAAGAAAGTCTTCAAGCCTCTGATCCGAGAAGTTTGCAAGAAAAGGAGGGAGCCAACAACCATCTGCCCAGCAAGAGGCGACGATGGCATCCTTATCAGCCGCCAACGCAAATAAACGAGGGAACCGCACACTGAAGATCCCCCTTCCCGTCCATTCATCCTTCCAAAATCTAAAGGAATCTCCATTCCGCACAACCGGCACAAACAACGACAAATTCCTCTCAAAAACCTCCAGCACCCCCCGCCAAAACGGAGTCTGAGTTCCGACCATACCAGCCTGAGCATCTAACGCCCCGCTAGCCCCGTGAATCTCCCGCAAGATCTTTGTATAAAAGTCTTCACCTGGGCCCCAAATCATGTTCGCCCATTTAAGATGGAAAGCATCATTAACGAGCTCCAACCTTCGCACGCCCAAACCACCTTCTTGCTTGCAACGCGTGACCTCATCCCACCCCACCAAATGTAACCCTCCCGCCGCCTCCCCATTTTTTCCCCACAGAAATCTTCGCATAAACTTTTCAAGACGGTTGCGATCCCCACCGGCATCTGGCGATTCGATAAGAACTAAACCGGGATCGAGGAGAGCACTGCCCTGAGGAGGACGAGTCGACCCCCCTTCGAGAGCAGGGCCGACCGCCATCCTGCCAGCCTCTTCTCGACCTTCTCGACGACCACTAACCAGTCCCTGAGCCTGGCCTTCCCCACCACTAACGGCATTCCAAGGTAATCAATAGGTAGATCTCCAGGAGGAGACCCCAATACACGCCCGCATTCAACAACCTCCCCCTCCGAAAGCCCAAAAGGAATCATCTTGGACTTGTTCACGTTCTTATGTAATCCTGACAACTCGCTAAAAAGGTCAAGTGTCGCCGCCATTCCCGAGACCTCCGAAAGGCCTCCCTCAATAAAAAAACATGGTGTCATCCGCAAACTGGAGCAAGGGCACGCTCATCCCACTCTTGGAGTATCCCGCCGATAGCCCAAACTCAATAACACGATCAACCATGCGAGCCAAAACATCCGCTGCAACAACAAAAAGAAGTGGAGCAGGGGGCATCCCTGGCAGACCCCCCTTCTAGGCTGGAAGAAACCGCCCTCCGGGCGGCCATTTATCAAGATTGTGAACGACACTGTGGTCACACATCAACGCATCCACGAGATCCACACCTCCGAAAAACCACGCCTCTGCAGCACCGACCACAAGAACCTCCAGTCAAGGCAGTCGTAGGCTTTAGCGAAATCGACCTTCCATAGCATCCTATGCTTTCCCGCCTTCCTACAATCCGCGACCAACTCCGACGCGAGAGTAATGCAATCTGAGATCTGTCTACCCTGGATAAAGGCCGTTTGAACCGAAGAGATGATCGAGTCAAGGACCCGAGCAAGCCGTAAAGCCAACACCTTTGCGACAATAAGATAGATGCCGTTGGAAATAGAGATGGGACGAAACTCCTCAATACGCTCTGCCACGGAGGACTTAGGAAGCAACACAATGATGGCCTTATTAACCTGATCAAAACCCGCATTGCCATTACAAAATTCGGTGATAACCTCCAGCACTTCTTCACATACCACCTCCCAAAAATCCCGATAGAATGCTACCGAGAAACCATCAGGACCTGGAGAACCATCCTCGTTCAAATCCCATACGGCCGCCTTAGCCTCCTCCATCGACACCACCCGCGTCAGATCCTCGCAGACAGCGGGCGAACGGGATGCCGCCCCACACCCCGACCACCGCCACACTCTCGGGGAGCGCCTCGCAGAGAAATCCTTGAAATGAGCAGCGATAGCTCTCCCCATCTCTTTGTCCCCCTCAACCCGAATACCATTGATCGTGATAGAGCGCAAAACACTAGAGCGCCTCCTCCCACTAGCGACACGGTGAAAGAAAGCCGTATTGGCATCCCCCTCCTTAATCCAAGTCATCCTCGATCTTTGGCGCCATTCAGTTATCCGCTTTTTATCTTCAGCCGCGACCCGCTTTTGCGCAAGAGAGCGCGCAATTAATTCCTCTAGCAGCAGCTCCCTATCGTTCTCAATAATGTCAAAATTGGTAATGACCTCCTCGACCTCCACCCTGGCTGCAGCCCTCGCCTCCCTAGAAGCCCTCTTGAACAGAGATAATCTCTTCCGCAGTGACGTGAGTTTTTGAGTAAACCTGGAAACCGCGGACCCCTCAACCTGCGACTGAGACCAATGAGAAATCACCATGTCCTTGAAGCTCTCCTCCAGCAACCAGCATTTCTCGTATCTAAAGAAGCCCCTCACCGTTGAGACGTCACAAGAATCCCAAATAATATGCGAGTGATCAGACAACGAACGAGGCCGAGAGGTCACCGAACAAAGAGGGAAGATCTCAAGAAAATCCCCAGAAGCCAGGAAACGATCAATACGAGGACGGGAGTTATTATTCCTCCACGTGTAAGTAATATCCTCCGCTACCAAAACCTCTAACGCCAACGAGTCCACCACTTCAGCAAAGTCAAGGGAGTCCGGGTCCTAGCCACCCCTGGACTAGGGTCTATCCGAAGTATGGAGCGTAACATTAAAATATTCCCCAAGGAGCCAAGGGATCCCCTCAAAAAGCCGGCTCGCCTCCCGCAGATCGTCCCAAAGTTCTTTTCTTTTAATGTGACGGCAAGGGCCGTAAATACATGAGAAAGCAAAAGGCATGGCAGAATCCACACGCACCAATTGAACGGATATTACATGTCTCCCCCTGAGCACCGTGTTGAAGGTGAGAGCCGCCGATCTCCAAGCGATAAGAAGTCCACCTGCCGCCCCATCCGCATCTAACGCCCTGAACTCATCCAATCCACCCGCACCAAAGGATCGCCATATGACATCATCGGTCCCACGCAGTTTCGTTTCTTGTATCAAAACAACATCACACCCCCATTCAGCAAATCTCGAGCCCAAAGTTCTTCTCTTGTCTGCCTCCCCCAACCCCCTCACGTTCCAGGTAAGGACCTTCATAAGGAAACATCTGAGAGCTCCCCAATGCGCACGAGCCCAGCCGCATCCGCATTAGTATCTTTAAGAGTCGCGCAAGACTGTTGTTGGGAGACGACCGCCCGAGTTCTGTTTCTCCTCCTGTATCTTTTCCCCGATCTTTTCTCAGAAAGGCTCCCTGCATCGCTAGCACCCTCCAGCTCTAGGAGAGTCACAGAAGAGCTTAGAGTAGAAATGTGACCTGAAGTGACGCCACCACCGTGGAGAAGAGGGTCCTCGTAGGGGTTGCTACGAAGCCCATCCTCAGGTTCGGAGGAGTCCCACGAGAAAGCAGACCCCTCCCCCACATTGCCAACTGCAAGATCGAAAGAGAGAGCCACACCATCAAAACGAGCCCTGAAGGCCATAACAGAAGCTGGTGCAAAGAGGAAGACAGAATTTCGGGCCGACCACTCCAACTCCCCGGGTCCGAATAAGAGGCACCTGTTAGCATCCAGGACCGCACGACCCGACAAAGGATCCGCAAGTTGAACCTGGAGACCACGATCCGAAGCCCAGGTCCGAAAAGCAAGGGGAGAAGAATCCGAAGAGGCCACCTCAGCATACAAACCGTCTCTTTCAAACGAATTACACAACACCCGAGATTGGAAACCGAAAGGACATGGGTGTTCCATCAAGCGGGGTGACGCATGGGAAATGCCCCCATACGGCCATCTGGCGCCCGGAAGACGAGGCGATGCCGTCCAACCTCGGGACCTCCGGGTCGTCGACATCGGCCCTCCGCGAGAGCGCCACCAACGGCGGAGCAGGAGGCTCGATGAACGTCAACTCCACCCGACATCGGAAACGCCCTATCACCAGGGCCTCAGAAAAAACCTTGCCAACCGCATCGTCAAGTAACCCTTTGTTGCACTCCATCAGGATTCGTGTGACACTCCAATCGGCGCTCGGCTTCAGGCCATCCTCGACGACCGCAAGAACATCACCCCAACGTCGGAGAGCCCGATTTAGGTAATGAACCGACCTTGAGAGGAAGGAACCCCACGCACCTCCGCCATGCATACCTCGACGTTCGAACAGGCCCCATACGCGAAGCACAATGCTCTCCAAGTTACATCTTCTGTAGCTCCATTTCTAATAAGCCGTTCCTGTTGTTCCGGGGAAAGGCCACGAGCACAGCACCGATTGGCATCCAAAACAAGAACATCCCCTGCGAACTGAGAGCCCAGGAAGCCATGCAGATGGACCCTCACTTTGTCCCACGAGATGAACCTCCGCAAAGCAACCCCAATCACCGCCACGCATTCATCACCCCCTCGTAGGCCTTCTCATGCAAAACATCGTCATGCAGCCGCCTCTCCACCACGCCTTTCGGTAAGTTAGAGGTAACCATCCCGCCCACACCTCCGACGCCATCCCAACACGTACCTTTGCTATCACCCGCAACAACTTGCACGAAAGACCTCACCCCCGCCCGTTGAAGGGGCCTGCAGATGTCAACCCCTCACTTCCTGCACCCCATCGCATGTCCAGAAGGCTAGAAGGAGGATCGACCAAGCCCAGAGTGGAACCAGCAGGAAGCCTTCCGATGCCCAACCCTCCCACATCCAAAGCACCTAGGAGGAACCTCACAGACCGAGGCCACATGACCACGACGACCACACCTGAAGCAACGCTTTTCCGGCTTCTTGTGAGAAACCTGCACCCACCCCCCAAACCTCTCTCCCACCTCCTCGCCGCCTTCCCTAAGGACGACGCCTTCCCCTCCTTCCCGAAATACTCCGCCTAACCCATGCACCACCTCCTTTCCCTTCAGCCTCCCCCCATCGCCGCAACCCCCCCCTGCAGCTCTCTCCGACGCACGCGCACCGACCTCCTTCGCACGCTCCAACCCCTTCCCCTGAGCCCCAGCAAGCCCCTTCGAAGTCACACCCGCATTCGCCTTCGCTCTCCACCAGCGCTCCATCTTCCTCGATGCATCGGATCCTGCTCCTGAGTCTTTTTAGGGTGATGTTGTCCTTATGGCGTGTTATCTAGTGAATCGTATCCCCTCTGCTGTCTTGGGTGAGAAAGTCCCTCTTTCGGTTGTCTTCCCTGACAAGGAATTGTTCTCCCTAACTGGGTCTTTGGCTCAGTTGCTTTCGTTCATCAGTTCACTCGGAACTTGACAAACTCTCACTTAGGGATGTCAAAAGTGTGTTTCTTGGGTACTCTCGTACTCAAAAGGGTTACAGATGTTATGATCCTGTGCATAAGAGGTATTATGTAAGTGTCGATGTCACCTTCTTTGAGAATGTGATGTATTTTTTGCTTACAGATGACAGGTTGACTTCGTCTACCACTGATGATGAGATCTATGTACCACCTCCTTCTATGCGTCCGTTTGTTCACACATCACCACCACAACCATCACTAACACCACCACCATCACTACCACCACCACATCCACAACCACCAGTACCACATTTACCGAGATTCTATACCCGTCGTCCGATCCCTGCTCACGGAAATCGTAATTCATCCACCATGCCCCAGGTATGTCCAGGTGGTATTACTAACGATGAGTCTGAAAATGTACAAGTGTAGGGGTCCGTGCAGGAAAATAGCACACCGGTGGGCACTACTGATGATTTAGATGTACCTATTGCCTTACGAAAGCCGAAGCTGACATGTGCATCCTATCCATTTGCTTCACAGGTTGCATTTCATCGGCTCACTGGTGATTTTCAGAGGTTTGTTGTGGCCTTATCTATCGTGAAGATACCATCTATCGTGGAGATACCACGGAATTATCAGGACGCTTTGAAGGATAGCTGTTGGCATTTAGCCATGGAGGAGGAAATGGTTGCTCTGCAGTCTCATGGCACATGGAGCTTGGTTGATGCTCCTCCAGGAGCCTCGATTGTTAGTTGTAAATGGGTATTTACTGTCAAATATCATGTGGATGGCAGCCTTGATCGTTACAAAGCAAGGCTAGTGGCACGTGGATTCACTCAGACCTATGGTGTGGATTATATGGACACATTTTCTCCAGTTGCATGCCACTCCACTCTATGTGTCCTTTCAGTTGTTGGGGTGCGTGATTGGTCCTTGTTCCAACTTGATGTTAAGAATGCCTTTTTATATGGGGATCTGCAGGAAGAAGTCTACATGCAGTAACCTTCGGGGTTTGCTGCTGAGGGGGAGTGCCAGAAGGTGTGTAGACTTCACAAGGCCGTATATGGTCATAAACAAAGCCCACGGGCGTGGTTCCAGAAGCTTTCAGATCTAATCTAGAAGCAAGGGTTCAGAAGATTAAATGCTGATCATTCTTTGTTTGTCCAGAAAACCCCCAGAGGTACTGTCGTTACCATGATATATGTTGATGATATACTTGTTACGGAAGATGACATGCAGGGGATAAAAATGGCAAAAGCATTTCTAGGCCATTAGTTTGTGACTAAAGATCTTGGTACCTTACGATATTCTCTAGGGCTTGAATTTGCTAGGAATGTGCATGGTCTTGTAATGATCCAAAGGAAGTATATTACAGATATGCTTGTTGAGACGGGCATGATTGGTTGTCATCCTTCAACTACTCCCATGGATCCTAGCATGAAGTTATATGAAGATGATATTGAGAAGGTTGATAAGAGAAGGTATAGAGAAATGGTGGGAAAGCTTCTATATATTACTATCACTAGATCGGACATCGCTTTTGCAGTAAGTCGGGTGAGTCAGTTCATGGAACAGCCCAAACAAGTACATATGGACGCCATATATATGATACTGAGATATTTGAAGTCATCTCCAGGTGCAGGACTTTTGTTCAGGAAAGAAACAAATCTCTCTATTTATGCATGTGCTGATGCGGATTATGCAGGATGTCCTAGGATCGAAAATCCACCTCAGGTTTTGCAGTATTCGTTGGCAGCTCCTTGGTTTCTTGGAAAAGCAAGAAACAGATAGTGGTTGCCAAATCTAGTGACGAGTCTGAGTACAAGGCCATGGCTCAGGAAGGTACAGAGATGATGTGGGTTCGAACTGTATTAGAAGATCTTCATATAGATATGCATCTACCCATGCAATTACAATGTGATAATCAAGCAGCATTATTTATTGCTAATAACCCGGCATTTCATGAAAGAACAAAGCATATCAAGGTAAACTGTCACTATACCAGAGACATGATTCAAAAAGGCTTGATCTCTACTTCCCATGTCAGTTCAGGAGAGCAGACTGCAGACATTTTCACCAAGCCTTTGCTCAAAGGGCCATTTCAGAAATGTTCTTCCAATATGCTCCATCTTGAGAGGGAGTATAGAGATATTTCTGTAGTTTAAGTACTTTTCTGTTATGTTTATTTCTTTGTTCCACCTTATGTAATTTACACATAGGTTTTCTCTGTATAAGAGAGCCTAGGGTTCCTTGGAATAAGCATCTTCGTCGTCTTTTCTTCCAACAATGGTGAAGATTTTGGTTTTTGCTATACCCAATCCTAGTATATTGTTTGATGATGTTTCGAGGAAGGCTTGTCTCACGGATGGAGACTGAGGTGAAAAAGGTAGATGAGGTGGTTGGCATTTCTATTTGTAAGAGGTGGCAACGAAAATGGGTTTAAGAGCATAGGAATTTGTGGAACTTAAGGAACCCTGAAAAACAAGCAGAAGCAAAGTTTTATTGGATACAATGGTTGCTACATGTTGTGTTGCTGCAAGAGATGAAAGTAGAGAGATGGATCTCTTGAACTTGGAGGAGTTAGCAGGGACCATGCTAAAGAGTATTAGGTATTTTAAATTGGTAGGTTGGGAGGATCCTAAAAGATAAAATACATTTAACAAAGGCAAAAAAAATTTCATGCAAAAAGGTCGACTAGGCCGACTAGTCGACCCGATTAGTCAGGTCAATTGACTATTGGCTGATACTTGTAGCACATACAATAACCCTTATTAAAGCATGGTGTCGATACTTGTTTGTTTCGAGTAACATATGAACTACCACCTACCAAGGGTGTTCATCCATCACTTAACCAACAAAAAATATATTTTCATTTGCAGAGGTAGATATAAATATTATATGCAAGTCTCAAAACAAAATTTAAATTGGTTACAATTGTAACGGTTAGAGATATCTTATGAAAGATTACGCTCTTATATTCTATTGTAAACCCATGGGGGGGGGGGGGGGGGGGATTAGCCCTATACAAGGACCCATAGACCTCTTGAATAAGTTATCTCATTATATTGTTTTCATCTCTTTCCATATGGTATCAGAGCAACGGTCCTAAACCGACATTCTAACCTAATTTCCGTTGTCGCCACCATCCCTAACCCTGTCAACTCCCTTGTGTGCAACCAGGAGATCTCCTGCTGCCTCTCGCGTACCACCAGGTGGGACTGCAGCCTCCTTGAGTGCCGCCATGAGGGCCTCCTTGGTTCTCTAGCGTCACCATAAGGGCCCCCAGGCCCAGGTCCATCCGAGGCCATGGATTGCTGCCATCAAGCCACCGCCTGGCCTCTAGGCTACCGATAACCCACCTACGAGGGCTCCATCGAGGACTCCATGTCGTTTTCAGGCCACCACCGGACCTCCTTGGCACCGCTAGGGGATGCTAAGGCTCTCCTCATCGTTGCTAGGCCAATTGTAGGCCTCCTCGGCACCACATGTGGCTGCTAGAGCACCCAAGCCCTACTACCAGCCCTTCTAAGGTTGCCGCCAGCAGCATCAACAACCTCCTCAGGCTTTCCACGACCACTAGCGGGGCTCCAAACTTTATATGGGTCTCTTACAGTCATCCTGATGCTTGACTAGGTCACCTTAATGCTTGTTAACACTTTCTAGGTCACTTTTTCTTAACTTGTGCATCCCCCATGACGTCTACTGAGACCAAGCCCACGTACCCTACTTCTTCTTGGTACAGGGCACTTCTATCTAATTGAAGGGCTCTGAAATTATAATCGATGGTCTCGATCCCTCAAAGTGTTAGTTGGTAGTCCACGCAAAAGCTACGTTCTTACAAAAATCATGCCTGCTGAAATGGATAAGGATTATGACACATGATTTGTTGATAATTGTCAAGTTATCGCTTGGATGACCGACAGCGTCGATACAAATATTGTTGTCAATCTTCTTTACAAGGACACTGCAAAGGTGATGTGGGAGAACCTTGAGCGCACTTATTCTCTGAAAACAACCACATCCTGTCTCTATGTTATATACACAAGAATCTGGTCTCAGGTACTGACCTATTTGAGGAGCTACTTATTTTCCAGCCGGCATGTCGTGATCAACAGGTGGGAGAGTGTACTGAATGGCATGTTTACATGTTTCTTTTTTACATGCATCAACGATACAAGCCTGTGAAAGACTAGTTTCTGATGGCCAATACTCTATCCACCATTGAGACCATCTTCGGACAACTACGAGAGCTAGAGACTCCAGTTGAGCATCCTACTACCCACACATTATAGAGACGACAGTCCATTATACCTCCTCGGGTACAAAGGACGTCAGAATTATCAGGGAGGACGGGGTGTGACTTTGGACGTGGACGTGGTTGTGAATCTGGACGTAGACATGGTTGTGACTTTAGACGTGGACGCAGACGTGATCCTTCTACGGCTCGTTATCCAGCATGCATGCAATGTGGACGCTGAAATCATCCTTCCGATCGTTGTTGGGCAACGTTTGGCATGCAATCTAATGCCAACAATGTCTATGAAGAAGTGTCCTATAATGCTATTAAAGATACACCTGCCTAGCAATCTGAGGGATTACATACTCCCTTTACTGCTTATGAATATGCCCGTCTAAGGCAATGCTGCAAAACTCCAGCCCATCTGCCAATGACAATACTACTGCTTCTACTACAAGCCTAGCTACTAGTTCAAGTACAATAGCACATTTTGTTTCTGCCTCTAAACCTGCATGGATTATTGACTATGGAGCTTCTACCCATCTGATGGGGGAAGAAAGTCTGCTTACGTCTTCACAGTCGTCTTCCTTTATAAAGACAATTTGAGTTGCTAATGGGATCATTCCCCTGTTATTGCTAATTGGCTCAAGCCACATGTGAGATCACATGACTTATCTCTTTCCCAACTGAATTTGGCATGTCAGTCGCCACTCGTGTACCCTTATAATGTGACAACAAATCTACCATATACATCACCACCAATCCAATTTTTCATGAGCAGACAAAACACATTGAAGTTGATTGTCATTTCATTCATGATGTGGTATGAGGAGGACGAATCATCACTCCATACATCTCCACTGAACTTCAATTTATAGATATCCTCACAAAGGCTCTTCCAAGGAAGTGCCTCATGTACTTAGTATCCAAGTTGGGCATGATCGATAGATATCCTCCAACATGAGGGGGAGTGTTAGAATTATCATATTGGGATTTTATCACTTGTGCCCCTCCGAGATGTCGCCATATCAGTTATGCCCCTATCTTTTTGGTAATATCAGTTGTGCCCCTCACTTCTTGCTCCGTCATCAGTTGTACCCTTCCGTCAGATTGACCGTCAATGAGTTGACTTAACCATGATTTTTTCAAACCTTGGTGCAGTTAAGAGGGGTATTATTGTTATTACATGCATTAATTGAATTAGCTCGGGTAAGAAAATTTGAACCAATACAAATGCTGAAACAGAGGAACATTCTCATCAATGCGATCCTGATCCACCTGGGACCTGGTGTTGACGTGGGTGAGATCGGCAGGGGGCGGGGGGAGGTCGGGGCGGATGGGCGAGGGGAGGTCGGGGCGTCAGGGGGTGGGGGGAGGTCGGGGCGGGAGGGGGAGGCGGGTGCGACCTGGGAGCGGTAGCGACTTGGAGGCGGGGGCGACATGGGGGCGGGATCGACGTGGAGGCAGCGGGAGGGGGAGGCGGAGGCGGAGGCGACCTAGGGCCGCCGGCGGGGGCAGGGACGAACTGGAGGTAGGGGAAGGGCATGACGGGGGCGACCTGGAGGCGGCGGGAGGGGAGGCGGGTGTGACCTGGGGGCGGTATCAACCTGGAGGCGGGGGCGACCTGGAGGCGAGGGTGACCTAGGAGCGACGGCGGGGGAAAGGGCGAACTGGAGGTAGGGGAAGGGCAAGACGGAGGCAACCTGGAGGCGGCGGGATGGGGAGGCGGGTGTGACCTGGGGGCGGTATCAACTTGGAGGCGGGGGAGACCTGGGGGCGGTGGCGGTCTGGAGGCGGCAGCGTCTTGGAGGCGGAGGTGGCATGGGGGCGGGGGAAGGGGGAGGCAAGGGCGACCTAGGCGGGGGCGACCTGGGGGCAGGGACGACCTGGAGGTAGGGGAAGGGGGAGGTGCAAGGGCGGCGGGGGCAGGGGAGAGAAGTTCCTGGGCGGGGGGGAGGGTCTCGAGGCTGAGGAGGCGGTGCGAGGGCGGGGGAGGAAGAGAAGGGGAAGAAGAGGAAGGGAGGAGGTGCGGTACCGGGGAGGGGAGGGGTGCGGGGAGCTCGGGGCGGAGAGGGAGGAGGAGGAGGTTGGAGGAGGAGGAAGAAGATGGGGAAGAAGAGGGAAGAAGAAGAGGATGGGGACCGTACCTTTTAAAATGACCACATAACCTTTTAAAAAAAATAATTCCGCTTATGACCTCAAAGTTAATGTCCGTTTGCACTGTAGATGGACGGTCACTAACCCGAGGGGCACAAGTGATAAAATAGCAAGAAGTGAGGGGCACAACTGATATTACCAAAAAGATAGGGGCATAACTGATATTACGATATCTCGGAGGGGCACAAGTGATAAAATCCCTATACATTTATGTTTGTAACTGTTGAAAAAAAGTGAGCAATCTATTATTCCAAGAAGCCCTAGGCTCTCTTATATAGGGAAAGACCTCACGGGTAAAATACATAGTAGTCCAGAGAATAAACAAAAATTACGAAAAGGTACAAAACATAATAATATAGATCTCTACACTCTCCCTCAAGGTGGAGCATAGATGTCTATCATGCTCAGTCTGAAAGAACATCTCTGGAAGGGTCCTCTAAGCAACGGCTTGGTGAATATGTCAGCAGTCTGATCCCATGAGCTCACGTGAGATGTAGATATCAATCCTCTCTGGAACAAGTCTCTAGTGTAGTGGCAATCAACTTCAATATGCTTTGTTCTTTCATGGAATGCTGGATTGTTGGCAATAAACAATGCCGCCTGATTGTCACACTAAAGCTGCATGGGTAAAGGTACGGCTATATGCAGGTCCTCTAGCACAGATCGAACCCACATCATCTCCGTGCTTGCTTGCGTCATTGCCCTATAATCAGATTCAGCACTAGACCTTGCCACAACTGTTTGTTTCTTGCTTTTCCAAGAAACTAGAGAGCTCCCAACAAAAACAGCAAATCCTGAGGTGGACTTTCGATCCTTAGGACGCCCTGCATAATCGGCATCTGTACATGCTGAAATAGATAAATCCGTGCCCTTTCGAAATAGTAGTCCTGAACCTGGAGAAGACTTTAGATACCTCAGTATCATATATATGGCATCCATATGAACTTGTCTTGGTTGCTCCATAAATTGGCTTAACCGGCTTACTGCAAAGGCAATATCAGGCTGAGTTATGGTAATATAAAGGAGCTTACCCACCATTTCTCTATATCTCCTCTTATCTACTTCAGCAGTGTCATCATCATACAGCTTCATGCTTGGATCCATGGGAATACTCGATGGTCTGCATCCAACCATGCTTGTCTCAGTCAAAAAATCTGTAATGTACTTCCTTTGGGTCATCACCAGACCATGTTCATTCCTCGCAAATTCCAATCCCAGAAAATATCTTAGGGTTCCAAGATCCTTCGTGACGAACTGACAGCCCAGAAATTCTTTTGCCGCCTCTATTCCCTGAACATCATCTCCTGTCACCAGAATATCATCAACATATACCATGATGACAACCGTACCTGCAGCAGACTTCAGAATAAACAACGAGTGATCTGCACTTGATCTTTTGAACCCCTGTCGTTCGATCAGATGGGAAAGCTTCTGGAACCACGCCCTTGGACTCTGTTTAAGGCCACCTTGTGAAGTCTACACACCATATGGAGAATGAACCGCGGTGGTTGCTGCATGTAGACTTCCTCCTGCAAATCCCCATACAAGAAAGCATTCTTGACATCAAGTTGAGATATAGTCCAGTCACATACCACAGCAACCGATAAGAGAAAACGAAGAGCAGAGTGACGAGCCACTGGAGAAAATGATCCATATAATCCACACCATAGGTTTGTGTGAAACCCCTCGCAACTAGCCTTGCCTTGTATCTATCTAGACTGCCATCAGCACGGTATTTAACTGTGAATACCCATTTACAGCTAACAATGGATGCATCAGAAGGAGCATTAACCAAGCTCCATGTCCCACGAGACTGTAAGGCACGCATCTCTTCTTCCATAGCCAGTCGCCAGCAATCAATCTTCATGGCTTTTTGATACGTCCGTGGTATGTCCACGGAAGACAAAGCTGTAGAAAATCTCTGGAAGTCGCCTGTTAGGCGATGAAAAGACACCTGGAAAATCAAATGATAAGACGCACACGTCCGCTTCTGCTTCCGGATAGCAATAGGAATATCCAGATCGTTGTCCTCTGTACTGGATGGTAGAGTCTCCTCCTACAATGAAGAATCCTGCACGTGTACCATATTTGACCCGTCAGTAGTAATGCCATCTGAACATACCTGAGGCGTTATGGATGCCTGACGTGTAGCCTGAGCAGGACCTGACCGACGCGTATAGAATTTTGGTAAAGGTGGAATAGGAGGTTGTGGAGGTAGCGGTGGTGGAGATGACGTTGGGATAGGTGATGTAGTGACTGGAGCAGGAATGGACTCAGGTGAACTTAGGCTTGGAGGCGGAGCAACATAGACATCATCATTGGTAGTGGATGGGACCAGCATGTCGCCTCCAGGGGAAAAATACCTAACAGGCTCAAAAAATGTGACATCAGCACTGACAAAATATTTCTTGTTTATGGGATCATAACAATGATAGCCCTTCTGAGTCCGTGAATAACCTACAAAGACACACTTGACAACTCTAGGAGAGAGCTTGTCAAGTCAAGGAGACAGGAGATGAACAAACGCAACAGTACCAAAGACACGAGGAGTAAGTGAGAATAATTCCTTATCAGGAAAAATGATAGAATGAGGAATTTTCTCACCAAGGACAGATGACGGCATACGGTTGACCAGATAGCAGGCTGTAAGAACAGCATCCCCCCAGAAGGTGATAGGAGCACAACTCTGAATAAGGAGGGTTTGAGAAATGTCAAGAAGGTGGCGATGCTTTCTTTCTGCCACGCCATTCTGCTGAGATGTGTAAGGACAAGTGGTTTGGTGAATAATGCCCTTAGACGAGAGAAACTGAGAGAGAGACCGCGTGCAAAATTCAAGTGCATTATCTGTACGAACATATTTGACAGTAGACGAAAAAATATTCTGCACTTCATTAATCAAGTTTTTAACAGCATCCCCTGCTTCAGATTTATTCTTCAAAAGAAAGACCCAAGATAAACGAGAGAAATCATCCACTACAACTAGATAGAACATATGTCCCCGATGATCAGGTACACGACTTGGACCCCAAATATCAATATGTAATAACTCAAATGGGGAGCGACTGCTCCGACTCTGACGACTGGGGAAGCTAGACCGATGGTGCTTTCCCAACTGACACGCTTCGTAGCGAAAGGAGGAACTAGGAGAGATCTGAGGCATAGATGTCGCATCTTCTGGAGCGGGAGATGACCAAAGCGAAGATGCCATATGTAAGGAGATACTGGTCCAACGGAATGAGAAGAGACGCCAGCATAAGAATTCCGGACCAGCCGATACAGACCATTCTGCTCAGAGCCACAGGCAATCACCCTGTCCGTTAGTATGTCCTGAAAAATAAGAGAAGAAGGGTCAAATATAGCACGACAGTGCAAATCCTTCGTAATCTGACTCATAGACAACAGATTCATGGAGAACTCAGGAACATGTAGGACATTCTGTAAACGCATAGGAGATAGGAAGACCTCCCCCTGTCCAACAAGGGGGGAATGGGTACCATCTGCGATCTGAACTGAACGGCATGGGGAATGTCCTTGTAGGACTCAAGTCTCTCTCGATCTCGGCAGAGGTGATGTGTGGCACCAGAATCTATAATCCAATCAGATATATCATGATAAGACGTAAAGGCAGTAGCACTACCTGAGGTACTAGCAGCAGCAGAAGAACTGGCAGAAGCTGTGGTAGCAACATCTGAAGGTCCACCAGAAGAATCAGTAGATGATTGTGGCACAATATCACGTAGACGTGCCACAAGCTCCTCGAATCGATTGTCTGCATTGGATGCTGACTGAGGCAGAGCATGCTCAGCTACACGCGCCGATGCTAGAAACCCATGCTTAGAGTAGCATGTATCCTCTGAGTGGCATGTGCGGTGACAGAACTAACATGACTGACGAAAGCGACCGTCCCTACCACGGGGTCCACGTCCACGACCAGAAAACTGACCACCTCTCCCACGCGATACTGCCATCGTCGATGGTGGTGGAGTAGATATGCTGGAAGAAACTGATATCCGACTGAGCCTCCTGTAAAACATCCTCCATTGGAGGAATAACTGCATCGGCCAAAATCTGAGAGCGGGTTGCCTCGTACTCAGGATCTAGGGCTGCAAGTAGAACGCCTACCATGGTAACGTTTCGAAATGTCTTCTGCCGCTCAGGAGTCGCTGTGAGTGGTATGGTACTGTATAGCTTCTCAAATATCCCTCTCAGGGACGTGTACAATGAGTGAAGTGGTCTATCGTTCTGCTTCATCGTGAATATATCATACTGGAGCTGTAACATCTTGGTCTAATTCCGCACTTGGGAATACGTTACAGCCAGAATATCCTATATTGCCTTGGCAGTGGGCTGATGGAGGACATCATTGGCAATCTCCATCGATAGTGTGCCTGACAGCCAAACCTTGGCATAAGAATCATCAGCCTCCCACGAAGCATATATCCATGTCTTCTCTGTCGGCTCTTCCTCAGTAAGAATATGCTTGTTACCGTTTGACTTCATGAAGCTCATGAGCTGCATCGCCCAGAGCTCATAATTCGTCCCATCCATCTTCACTATTGGCGCGGGACCTTTGAACGCACCTATGGAGAGCATATCAACCTTGGATTCTGACATATCGTCGGAGATGAACTATGGTTTGTAGACAAAGAGATAGGTGTCTACACGAACTGCATAGGATTTGAGTGCGTATGTAGACGTTACACACCCAAATCCATGGATACGACGAAGGAGGCGGCTATGATAGAAGCCGCAGGAGGGGGCTGACGTCGGCTAGGGTTAAGCCGACGAGATGGCAGCGCTCGGGGCGGGGGTCGGGACCGGCTCTGACAGGCAAGGGGCCGGGACCGGGAGATGGGGCCGGACCCGGGTGAGTGGAGGCGGTACTGGGCTGGAAGGCAGGGGCCTAGGCTGGAACCAGGAGGCGGTGCCGGGAGGCGAGGGCGGCGCCGGGAGGCAGAGGCGAGGCCGGGAGTCGGGGGCGAGTCGGCGACGAGAGAGAGGAGGGGTGGCGGCAGGTGGAGGAGCCTAGGGTTTTGGCTCTGATACCATGTTGGAAAAAAAGTGAGCAATCTATTATTCCAAGAAGCCCTAGGCTCTCTTATATAGGGAGAGACCTCACGGGTAAAATACATAGTAGTCCAAAGAATAAATAAAAATTACGAAAAGGTACAAAACATAATAATATAGATCTCTACAGTAACCATTCAGAGATATTTATGTATTTTTCCTCTTGTAATCTATAGGGTTTTCTCTATATACAAGAGACCTTAGCCCTATGGAATAAACATCTCATTCGTTTCTCTTTTCTACATAGACTTTGGGAATATAACTGGGGAGAGGTTGTAACATCCCAAATATAGTCCCACATCTAAAACTCAAAAAGTGTGATGGTTATATATAGTTGGGATTACTACTTTACAACTAGAACTTGCATTTTGGCTAGTTGTCAATGGGTCATTTAGGCTTGAATCCAATAATTTTCCAGAGCTAGTCTTCTTCGATAATAGTCAGGAGATCTAAGCCAGAGATATTACAATCTACATTTGGATATGAGGTGACTAAATACATTAACGAGAGAGACATTATTCGATGTTACTAAGAGTTGACATCTCAATTTGTTATCTTTTTTACCAACTACATTGTGTCTCTAAGAAGCAAAAAAAATTAATGATACACCAAGACGAGCAAAAAAATTCTCCTATGCTAGAAACATAAAATTGTTTATATACTACTCAATTGCTCATGGGACACGCACATAATTAAGAGGAACATGATTTGCATCAAACTATGAAAATATTCCACAAGAGCAAAAACCAAGTATCTAATAAACATGAACTTTATATGAAACAAAATGAAACAAATAGGAACTACCATCGCCTTCTTTACCTCATGTATAAAGTTTACTTTAAAATGTATTTTTTTATGATTTAAGATCATTTAATACAATATGTAAGCTTTCTAATTTCAACTCAATCCATGGGAGACCCCCCTTTATCAAGGGTACCAATGTCAAACAATCTAAGCATTTTTATGATCCACACATTCTCAATAGACAACCTTAGATGTTATTCTTATTAGTTGATGTCAATCCACGAATCTTGAATCAAAGTAATTTTTATTTGTGCATCCCATTTAGTTCAAAGGAACTAGAGCGAAATAAAAAAGCGAGAAACAAGCTGCATTGCTAGTCCTTTTGAATTGCAAGCGAGCAAGGGATCGAATTTGCCATGTGCAGTCAGCATGACTTGATCAATCAACCTAAAAAATCGATCGATCAACAGGGTTCCAGAACTCAGATTAGATTGATCGACGACAAAAATTGATCTGTCAAAAGCAGAGATAAAGTGATATTTTTTAATATTTGAAGTTTCCCTAAGATATCCAAGTACCACTTGGTTACCCAATGGCATAGTGTCGTTTGACTCGATGTATACTAAGAGTTTTACATTATAGACCTCTCGAAACATATCTAAATTTTATGTATACTTCCACGTGAACCTCCTAGTTATGAGATTGGTACATTTTATGTATACTTCCACGTGAACGTCCTAGTTATGAGAGTTGTACACCATGATCCTTGAAATCTTGTCCAATTACACCATAACCCCTATGATCTTTGTCATTACACCACAGCCCTAAATTGTCCCTGGAGCGGTATGATCTTACTAATTCTTTCACCACAACCCTTGGACATGGGCGTGTGTCAAATAGAGTAAGATTATGCGGTATTGAAGTGCAATTACAAATATTATAGATGTCATTATAATTGGACATAATGTTTGGGGTCATGGTGTAAAAATCACTTTAATTATTCAAATGAGCCCAAATACCACACGCACCTTAAGTATAGATACCCTTCCGTTATTGCCACATCCGCTGCATCCTATCACACCATCCTGTAAAAATTCTACAGGACTGTATATGTAAAATCCCTTTTATATTATTATACATCATTTTCCAGGGGTATACGACGGGTGTTCGTGCAATAAGCGACACTTGGAGGCGTATACATGCAATAATCCTATACCATACCTTGATGCCGCGAACGAACGCGTCGAAGTCCGGCACCGCGAATGCCAGGTGGTGCCCGCGTGGCAGCGCGCTCGGGTCCCCAAGGCTGAGAGGCCCTTCTTGAAGCTTCGAGGAGGAGTCCCTCTCGATGAGGTGGAGGGAGAGACCGGAAGGGAGGCTCAGCCACACGACCTCGAAGTCACCGAAATTGGGGGCTTCGATCCTACGGAAGCCCAAGACCTCCTCATAGAAGATGGCAAGGCGCTGCACGTCGGCCGTCTCCCTCGCGATGTGGTTGAGGCGGAGGCCGGAAGCCATCTGGGAGGTTTGAGCTGAGAGAGAGAGAGAGAGAGAGCGCTCTTTGAGAGAGAGAGAGAGCGAGGGAGGGAGGGAGGGAGGGAGGGAGACAGTGTATGTGGATGAACGAGTCCTCTGTCGACTCGGGCTCAGGTTCGATCTTTATTTTGATTTCTAGGCTCGAGCCCGGGTTCAGAAATGTGGACTTCAGCTCGGATTCGTTGAGCTCGCGTTGGCTCGTGAGCTGGTTAATTAGCCAACTTGGTATCATTTGCGTGAGTGATAGGGATGCAAACGGTCGGATACGGATACGGATATATGTATTAGTGTATCCTTATCCGTTTTTTAATATGAATATGGATACGGATACGAATATTGACGGATATTAAAACTATCTTACCATATCCTTAAAAAATAGATACAGATGTAAAACGGATACTGATCGCATACTAGTAACGTTAGAAATACTCTATAAAATTGATTTAAATATTTAAGAATTTGATGGAAAATACAAGATATTAATTTCCTAAATGTATTTATATCATAAAAATTATATAAATATGGTAAAAGGATGTAGAGAAGTATGTTATATAAGGTTAAAAATAAATATATGACTATATTTATATACAAAAACGGATATATGGATATACGGATGATATCCATATCCGTATCCATTTTAAAACGGATACGGATACGGATGTCAAAATATGTATAAAACGGATACGGTGACGGTATCCGTATCCGTTTGCATCCCTAGTGAGTGAGTTCGAAATCGATATTAATTAAATTAAAAATAAAAGGATCGATTACACTCTCACCCCTATAAGATTCTGCTATTACAGTTATAGTTATGCCCTTACTCTTTTTTGTAGTAACATTTATATCCTTATATTCTTACAAAAATCACAATTATGTCCTTTAAGTTGACACAATGTATACAACCTAAAATAAAATCATCTATATGAATTTCTTATTATAAAAGAATCGTCAATGTATTTTTACGACAAAATTTGTATTACTGAAAGAATAGTGGATTTACATGTTTACATTTGAAAGAAGTTTTTTGTAAGGGTATTTTAGGTTCGAAATTTCCTTTTTCTTTAGTCTTTGAAATGACATGTGCATGAGAGTAAACGTGCTGAAAATATATGGAACTATAATGCATAAAAAGGTCATATGTTTGGTCTAATAATCGAAATAATTGATATAGTTTTGGAATCTAGCTATGGTTAAATGATGAAAGTCAGAAAATAAAAAGAAAAGATAAGATGAATAGCAAGTGTAGTGAACTAACCTTCGGTATATGTATTGAGGAAAATTGGTCTAGATAATTTATTGAAATGGGTATGATTGGATCCATAGACAATCACACATATTGTTTAAGCTGAAGTTGCCATGTAGTGGTCCCAACCACTTATAATACACTCTTACACTTTGTGGGTATTAGATGGGGACTGCATTTAGAGTGTTACAACCTTCAACCTCTCCTACTTATAATCGTAACGTCATCGTTGCGATATGGCACATCACTTATTCCCAGTTATAATGTGGTTGTACACTTCAGGTAGCATTTTTCTCATATTTCTTTATAGCAATAATTCCACCACTCAAGTAGCTCATTCCACTATAGACAGAACCGTCTCTAATACTATTTTGTAGTGGCTTAGACTTAGATTTATGTACCGTTATCGAGGAAACTATGCATGTTAACTTGTTGGATTTAGACTCGATTGGACCCGTTGGTAACTACAAAAAATGCTAAAAAAGCACATGCTGCAAGTAGTAGTCATCGACTCTTATAACTCACTCTCACACTTTTATGAGTTTTAGATGTGCAACTAGTTTGAAAACACCTCACACATAGTCTCACATTTAATACTCGCAAAATGTGAGAGTGGATTATAAGTGGTAGGGATTACTACTTAATAACTTGAACTTAAGTATTTTAGGTGGTTCTCAGTGGATCCTATCAGTCAAAACCCAATAAGTTGTTGGAACAATTTCCTCGATAATGGTTCAGGACACAAGCTTGGGATGTTACAAAATGATATCATGGCGGATTTCCTTTGATATTAGAATGAGCTATCCGAGAGGTGGAGCCACCGTTACCAAGAGATGGGAGGAAAAAATTTCCCAAAGCGTGTAACAGTCACTGTTATTAGGAATATGTGATAGTTCATATATCTCAACAACGACGTTGAGAATACAAGTGGGGAGGTTGTAACACTCCAAATATAGCCCCAAATCAAAAAACTCACAAAAAGTGGAAGTTATAAGAGTTGGGGATTATTGTTCACCTACTTGAACTTAAGCATTTTAGGTGATTGTCAACAGGTCCAATCAGATCCAAACCCAACAAGTTTTCAAATATCGATTTTCCTTGATAAAGGTGCAAAGATATAAGCTTGAGACATTAGAGCAAGGATAGATAGGGGTGGGAGTGCAACATCATAAACTTCAAGCATCAGATTATGTGTTTCAAAATTTGCGACCTAATTATGAAAAACTATAGCATAATATAAGCAACAATAGGAGGATTGATTCAGTCTCATCAGAAGACGATTAATGAGACCTTTTATCTCCCTACAATAGGACTTTTAGGAAATTTTTCACATCATTTCTAAGAAAGTGGTGTATAATCTATATCTTTAGTTCGAAAGTGATTTACAGGATTATAAACAAGTTAATTATTGTAATTGTATTATCACAAAATATTTTAACAAAAGTATAAGAAATACCAAAATCTAATATAATATGTTCATCCTATAGAAATTCGGTTGTTGCTCCTTCCTGGTTAGAACAAAGGATATTTGCAAAAGTGGTCTAGGATTACAATAAAGTATACAAATTTTTATGTTCGCAAACTTTATACAATCCATGTTATATTTTTTTTAAAGTCGATCTTATGGATTAAATAGTTACATGCAATGCAATGCTTGTAATTAGCTAGCTATTTTTCTATAATGTATAATATGTGTTTGATGGAAATGAATTTAATATTAGCAATTAACTGCATTAATTAATAAACATGAATTTCTAGAACATGTCATCTAATATTAATGTATTCAAAATTTATATCATTTTCAATGTATCAAATTTTTATAATTTATAAATTTCGATGAATGCCCTCATTTATTCAATAATTTTAACATATTGGTAGGACATATATTTATCAAAATCATCGTTATTTTATTCATTCATTGTTATAAGTATCTTTTGTTTAAATAATTGAATATCCTAACATATGTTAGAATTGAAAAATACCAAGCATATCCTAATCTTTAGATTGGTAATTATGTTAGGTTCTCTGGGATATTTCATCTGAATGATTTGATCTAGTTTTTTGAATTACAAACAATGATCACATATGAAGAACAACTACACAAAATGATTATCTCATAGTATTATTAACATATCTTATATTTGCATTCGACCCCATTTAAATAAAATTCTTAGTTTTGCCCCTGATTGACATACAAATTGAGAAATAAGTTGCCTGACATAGGGAGCATATCATAAAACATGATTTAGCGAGATTCTCTATAATTTTTGCATAGTGATGTAAACAATATTGTAATAGAGATATAATATCGAAGCAGTGATTCTAATACCCTCAAAACCCTAACTCAGATGACCCTTACTAGATTGAAGCTCTTATACACTTGGGCAAGACTTGTTACACTACATCGTGACCTTTTTTCTTAGTGTTGTCAACAAGTTACTATAGGGATAGGCTATTTAAGAAAGGATTCTGCTACTCCCCTTACCCTAACTCAACGATCTTTCCTTGTTAGATCGAAAGCCTTATAAACTCAGATGAGGCTTGATTAACTTCATTGGTCATGGATTTTCTAAGAACAAATTCCATATAAGAAATTTGGGGGTTCTTATGATTCAATTCTTGTTATTGTGTCTCTCATCATGGGAAGAGCACCTATATATAGGGCTTTCCAGTGACTCGTATGCTCCCAAAATATTTGCCCTTGATTCCATAAAGTCTCTAGAATGAAGATGAACGTTGCGATATTCAAATCTTTGTTTTAGGATCATTATCTCAATATTCATGACCATCGAAGATCATCATTCTTGTAACAGCCCAAAATTTTTTGCTTGGTAATGTATTTAAGGTTAGGGCAAAGATCAGACATCTAAGCAAGGATTATGCTACTCTCGTAACCCTAACATAAATGATCTTTTCTTGTTAGATTGAATGTCTTATACACTTGGACAATATTTATAGTGCTAATTAATTTCAATTGTGTCAATAAAAATTTAAAAAATCAAATTGAAATAAAGTGAATTGAATATGAATTTGACTTATGGCATCAATCCCCAATGAATTAAATATGAATTAATGTGAATTTGGTTGGTAATAATTTGATTCGATATTCGTAAAAAAACATTTACACATATTACATGACGGCATACATATAGACATACAAGCACACATGTGTATATATGTGTATATAATCCTATTAGTTAAGGAATTAAATATTCAATATTAAGAGCAAAAATATTAACCATAAAATTTAGTAAGCAAGAACATATTTTTAAGATTATAATCCTATTTTCTGATCTCATATTTGTTTTCATGATCTCATAGTCCTTGTACTAGCTTTTCCATTCTCCTCTTTATTATTGACAAAAAAAACCCACAGTCCCATGGTAGACAATGATGCTTTCTCGCCTTTCATGGCCTAACCAAGGTTTACTCCCCTCTCTCATAACAAGAGTGATCTACAAGTTCTTCTCACCATCATGTAAGTTGTTCCTTTGTATATTGAAAATCATGTTTGATTCATGTCTTTATTTTTTAGATATTGATGATCCTTGAGATATACGATGTGTTTTTATCTTGCTAAGTTATTGTTATTCTCTTTGTTTCAAATAATAAGATTAGTTTGTATTAATTTTCTACAAAAGCTTGATGTTCTCTTACTTCAACATGTAATGGCAATCATAATGTGTTCAATTTTGTTGATAATAATATAATATCTCATTACCTTGCATAATTATTTTTTTATTCATATTTTTCTTTCACATAGAAAAAGAGCAAAAAAATAGATTACAAAAGATATAAAAACTAGGTATTTTATCCATTATATTTATAAAACATGCATGAATAATCTATTTCAAAATAGGAATTAAAATAATGATATACTTTGGCCCTATTTTTTTGCAATTACACGTGTACTCCTATATTCTTACAAAATTTACAGCAATGCTCTTCTACTATTACACGTTCCCTTATATTAAACTAGTGGAAGGGCACTACTTAAAATTAAATAAAAATATAAGACATAATTGTAATTACAACAAAGATAGAGGGATATGTTAAAAAAATCAGAATCGCACGTGTAAGAATTCTTAAAGTAATTTATATGAGCTTTAAACATCAATTAAACATTTCAAATTTAAAATAAAATGAATCGAATTTTAATATTCAAAACTCCAAATGAAAAGAACCATTGTCAATTCAAAAGTTGTATACACTTCAACAAGACTCATCTACACTACATCATACATTTCGAAGATTTTTGTACTAAACTACGAGTAATAAGACGTCCGCCTCTTTTTCCTCTCTCTTGATGGACAGGGTGAATAGAACTATTCCCCATTTTCATTATAAATAAAAAAAGATTTATCTGCATTTTCTGACTAACATTACATTTTAATCATTAAGAGAACCTCTTTAGTTCAAAATTCTCATCCACATCAAACGAAAAAAATAAGAGCGAATGAAAAATAGCGACTAAACACAAAGAGGCTGCATTTTTTCTCGTCAAATTATTATGTAAGGTGTGTTAAACATATATATGGAGATCGCTTGCAAGAATAACTCTCCTGAATCTCCTTGCTCTCGATTCGCGTCTCTAGTGGCACTCGGAGCAGGCTCCTCGCCGAACCAGCCATGCGGAATAGAGGCTGCCAATAACATCTGCAAGCAGCATATCACCTCCGCTTCGGTGCCCGCTCATGGTCACGTTCTTTGGCGTGCTCACGGGAACTCCTCGACGGCCTACCCTCGTCTACCCCTTCGCCATTACGCGAAGAGGACGATGGACGCCTCTTGAAGTGGTATTCCTCCTCGCTTGACTCGTGATCGTACGCATCTTTCCGTGTTGTCGGTCCCAAAGGAGAGCCTCTCTTTGTTGACTTGGACTGCTCATCCCTGGAGGAAGACGGCCTGCGACTGGACTGGTGGGAATCCTTCACCCCATTAGGTGGCTCGGATGACCTGTTCCTTTTGTTGCTACTGCCGTCTTTGCTCGAGTCCGGGAAGCTTATGCGCGAGAACACGCTGGGCTTTTGCTTCAAGTCGGTCCGCGGCTTGGCTGAGGCATCCTCTTCCTCTTCGGGCTTCCGTTTCACTCCCCTTGGAGGCGGTGGTGGCAAAGGCGGGGACGACGTTCGACGTGCTGAATCACGAGCAGAACTTGAGGGCCTGACGGGGCTCTTTCCCCTTAAAGGGCTCCGCCCTCTCTCCCTCTCGGTCCGGTCCACTACCGCAGCTTGCGACATCAGCTTCTGTTGTCCAATGAAGATCATATATGTATAAGAATAGCACAACCCAGCTTAGACCCCAACAAACAATTAACCACAACAATAACGCAATGATTTTACATAATTAAAACTATTTGCCCGACAAATCAACTATACAATCACGCAATAATTTACGCAGAATCAATCTTAAATCAAACAATCAAGAAAAGAATTTGTATACGCATATATAGGCAAATATTCATATCATTCCTGACATTGGAATATGAATTTCCCGTTAAAAGGATAGCAATGGACAAGATAAACTGCCACAAAATCAAAACAGGAAATGTGATGAAAACCACAAATTAATCAACATATTAAGAAAAGTCTATTCTTATCAGCGACTCAGATCAAAATGACAACTTGCATTTGTCCAGAAACGACAGTGACAGATTGGGCTTTTCTTCCCTTGATCAAATAATAGAAACAGCATACAGACAGCATCGGAATGTATACAGTACAACCGATGGCTGACATTCGCTTGTCGATAATAAAAACCGACTGCATACGTGAATCGCATCAGTCCAACACCCGTGAAATTATCCGCAGCATAAATGAGATGAGAAAGATGAGCACAAGTCATTAAACAAGATGATTGCAGTGAAGTATCTGGAACTAAAAACTCACGTTACCGGAAAAGGAAAACATGTTGCTATTGTTCTGCAATTTGAACAAATGCTAGAGTCCCGGCAACTTATTTTACAGGTAAGAATATATTTTGCCAATATTCTGCATTTCGAGATGACAAAAAACATATCGTGGCCACAAATCTCGAGTTTTTTGGACATTATTTTTTCCAGGGATACGACCCTACAATAAACACAGAAAGCACAAATGAATGGCCGCAGATCTTACAGGCCAAACACGATAAAGTTGTAAAAAGTTACAAGGCCAAGTCGCTGATTTGGTCCTTCAAAAAACCCACTTTAGTTTGATGATAGTGCAGTGTGCCCACCACCCAAAAGACCATGGATCAAATTCCGAGACATGCGCTTGTGTGTGTTTCCCTCTCTTATTCAAAAAATGCAGAATTTCTTAGGTGGGTCACCTATTCAGCATGACAAAGTTTCAAAACATCTTTCTTAAAAAAGATCCATGAGTTAAGGAGTATCTACAACTTCAATTTTCCATGGCTGTCGGTGGAATAATTTAATATGAGCCTCTTCTGTAGTAAAGTACATTTCTTCGACTCGTTTCAATGTCTTTTAACTTTGTACTTGCTTTTGGTAAAAACACACACAAATTCATGCTGGCCTACTGAGACAAGAGATCGGTTCCTTGAAATACGAAGTATTGCATTAGATTTGGTCCTGTATTCAAACCAAATCTTCGCCAACCCTGTCAGGGACTGCGGGCAGTGGTGGCAGCATCGAAAAACTGAATGTAGGAAATCTACAAGATTACACATAAAATATGTCCACTGAACTTTGACATGAAGGCAAAACCTAGGTACAGCTGGGAACACATCATTTCCATAATATCACGACTCTTTTAAGGGCATATAATTAAAAATATATTTACTGAACTTTGACCTGAAGGCAAAACCTAGGTACAGACAAACTGGGAACACATCATTTCCATAATATGGCGGCTCTTTTAAAAGGTGTATAAACAAGATATGAGTTTTTTATGCCATGGAATATAGCCAATATAAACCTCACTAGAAAAAATTTACCAGCGTAAGAAAAAAAGTCCTGATTCGTCAAAGGACCAAATATTCATCATCACACAAAATAAAGCTATCATGTTTTAACGGATCTTTGCAAAAATTCACAAATCAGGCAGAATATACCAAATACCAACTGAGATATCCAGAAGAATATACATGAACAAAACAAATGTAGAGTACATACAGGCCTCTGTTTCAAAGAAGGTTCTGCACCAATATGATCCTTGCTACTTTCCCGATCCCTAGGGCGCTCCCTGTATCCAAAATATATATAAGATGACAAATAGAAAAAGGAGAACTTGATTGGTAACCCTGAAAACCCTATACATTAACTCAAGCAAGACGTTGGGAATATGTACTACGCCCCCAGCGAAAACTTACATGCTGGTGTGAAACCAAGATAAACAATAATATCTACAGATTTCCAAACTATACTTAAATTTTTTAGGTTGGTGATGACTTATCGTTCTAGCTTGTATTTTTACCATCATGTGGAGTGTCTGTTTCAACTTTGAGATAAAATAGAAAATTCACCCACTATGCTCACAAGTCACAAGTCTTCGGTAAAAATAAAAGAAAATGAGTACTAAAACAAAAAAGATACAACTGCATGTTACATTGGTTGTTGGCTCCTTGATGATGCAATCCTTGTAATTTATCTAAAACTGGGACAGTAAGAACTACGAGTTTATTTCCCATAGCACCCGAAAACAATAGAATTGCTCAGCAAATAACAAATGTGTAAATAAGAACTAATTTTATTTACAAGAAAAGTTACACATTTATTAAAATTGCATTCAACTTTAAATAAAGCCGCATAGATAGCAAGTTCCAGGGTGCCTTTTTAACATTCAAACATTTTTAAATGGTTCGACCACAATGCAAAATAGAGAGGATCATCGATTTGTCTTTTGTACACAAATTTCACAAATAAAAAGCCCCGCACCCCTAGCCCCGACACCCCAGAAACCAAAGGTCTAATGCATATCTAGAAAATCATTAAGGATGGCTTAGTTAATGAAATCATTTTAATAAAATCGTATTGATAAATCAACAACAAATCCATTAGAAGCTTCCATCACCTTTCATTTTCACTCTCGTACTTTCTCCTCAACTCAGGTTTTCTCAACTCAGGTTTTCTGGCACCAAATTCTTCCCTGTTCATATTTGGCGGTGGCCCTGCATTCTTGTTCAGACCAGCCATACTTAACTCGGCAAGGTCCCTGCAACGTTTACAAGTTGTATTAATACAGCGCAGCAAAACGGGCAAACACAGCTATCAAGCACGACAGATAACTTCAAGAAATTTGCTATTTAATGCAAACTTCTTTGAATATTCAGGTTTGTAAGATGAGAAAGCCACTAGATGAAAAAGTCCGATCTCAAACTGAAATTGTGTGTATATGAAAAAGATTTCTTCATTTTTAACCTGTGTACTAGATGGATGTTCCAGAAAAAAGGAACTGCAATGGATGTTACCTCTGAGGAAATATAGGTGGCATCATGTAGCCCTGCCCAGAAAAGGGGTCTTGTGGCATAACACCAAATGGCAAATCGAAGGGACCTTGTGGATAACTCATAAAAGGCATGGCACCAGGGAGAGGGCCCATAAATCCTTCCATTCCCCATGGCATGCCAGTAATGTAAGGATTATATGCTGAGGGGCCCATTGGCATTCCCATGCAGTTCTCCATTCCCATCTCATGAAAAGATCTCCACTGCGGTTCAGCAGCTGCATCAATATGAAATGAAAGTGAACACCATTTATCATAAAAGAAGGCAATGATAAAATATGGTGATCATATTATAATTATGGAATTTTTACAGCATGAACCATGAAAACTTTTTCAATTACCTTCTCGACCATTTAAATATCCTAATTATCACCTCACCCATGTAAACTTGATCTGTGTTACACTACGGACCATGTTGTTAATTTGACTCATATTGAGTCAACTTGCTTCGAACCACCCCAAAATTAATGGTGGATTTTCACTCCATCTCTCTCCTTCCATCTCACCTCTTCTTATTCTTTTTCCTCCTCTCCATTTTGGTAAACATAACGGAGATGGAAGCACGTTAAGCTCGTATCCACTCATAGCTCGACGACGGAGGTGGAGTCGCTATACAGGCCAAGGCGACATGGGGGGAGGGGGGCGAGATCTAGGATGCACTGGGGGGAGGGGCAAAGGTCTAGCTCGCGTGGGACAGATCTTGGTGGTATTGGAAGAGGTTGGGGGACTGGGGGTGGAGGTCTAGATGGCGTGGATGAGGTGTGGCTGAGGCAGGGAGGGGGCGGAGTGGGTTGGCTCGAAGCTACTCGGTTTCCGCCTAATCTTATTATGGAAAGTTCAGAAAGATGATTCAATAGGAAGAGGTGGCGGGTGCTCCTGGATCGAGAAAGGGAGAAGAGCATGTATATGAGTGTTTGTGGGAGCACTGGGAGGTAGAAGAGAATCGGGAGACAAATAGGTGAGATGTGTGTGCCTCCGCGAGAATGAATAATCCAACCCCCTCTCCTACTTTGATTTTGAGGAACTGAAGTCGATCCGCCTCAACTACGGCTATCGCCGGATATAGTCAAAAGCACTCCTCTATCTTCGATGATTTTCATTTGACCTCTTGACTTATGGTTTACCTCTCGGCTATATACTATAGATGTCAAGTCGAAAGGGGTCCTTGACCTCCCTATATATCTAGTTATACAAATCGAATAAGCCTCCCGTTCGATGATTAATTGTAGTTGTTGCAGTGATTTGAACTCCATTATTCATCATGCATAGGTTTCTTTCGAGTCTAGTTCCGCGAAGTAGTAGACTGAGGTTGTAGCAGTGAGAGTCGAAGAAGGTATTTTGCGCATGTACTCTTCTCTGGAAAGTTTTCTACCAAGACTTTGGCAGAGCGAGTCCTTGGGTCGACTAAGAGTGAAGGGTTATCAAAGGCGAAATAGGGGTAGTAGCCTGGTAGTCCAACTCCGAAAGTAGTAGGGAATTCCAAGGTAGCGAGACTAGAACGTCGAACAAAAAACCGCTTAATTCATACTACACTCTTACTTGAGACTGCTTAAGCTATCATGTGAGAGTACCAGGGGAGGGAACTGCCCATTTGCAAGCGAAGACGAGTGAAGCAGTCGAACTTGATTAGGATCTAAGGCTGTTATTAAAGCTAAACGATCAATGTGGGTCTTGGGATGGTGTCGAGATGGTCACTCCCACCATATGTCTGGTTTTTCGGTGAGTAGGGGTTACAACAAAATAGAGAAGAGATAAAAGGATCAAGAAGGGGGCGAAGGGGAAAGAGGAAGAAAACATAGGAAGACATGGGAAAGATAAGAATTGAAACAAGAAGACGGACTAGACTACCCAAGAAAAATGGAAGTGAACATGGTGTCGAATGATGATCACCAAGGGCTCGTTTGGTTGCAGGGTTGGGCAGGGTTGGCTTGGTCCAACCCGGGTTGGCCCTGCAACCAAACAGGGTTCTCCTCCTCACAGTTTACTATTCTACCCCGCCCAACCCAACCCTGTCCAACCCTGCAACCAAACAGACCCCAAGAGTTGATGGTGCTTAGATGCACACATAGGCTATCAATCGACTTAGAGGTCCCGTGATAGGACCTCAAAGCTTCGCAACAGAATTTATACGATAACCCAATGAATACTCCAAACTCTTTGTAAAATTTTCTAGCTTTATCTTCTGATCAACTTTGAGAATAAATGTATACCAGCCATAATGCATCATAGACATGAGACGACCTCATGCTCTTTAAGAAGCTCGAGAGCAAGGGATCGAGATGCTTGCGGAGTTCCTCGACTCTCTCGAGCATGTACTGCCAAGATTCCTCCGATGCATGGGTGTGATCCGACGGCAAAAAGCTCAAGTTGCATAACCGAAACAATGGTGGATCAGAGAAGGGTTTCAGCCAATGAAAAGGATGAAAAAGAAGAATTGGACCAATTAAGTAGGGTCGGCTACATGGATTCTTCACCTCCATTCAGATCGAGCTTATATCCACAAAACTACGATCCCTTCGTATTGTCTCTTGCCAACACTTCTTGGGTCGTCCTCGCCTTCTCTTAACCGGCTCAACATCCCAACACTCGCATCTCCTAAATGGTGCATCAGCTGATCTTCTTTGCAAATGTCTAAACCATCTTAAGCGATTTTCTCGCATCTTATCCTCGATCGGAGCAACACCAACTTTCTTTCTGATTGCATCATTTCGAATCCGATCTTTACGTGTGTGTCCGCACATCCACCTTAGCATTTTCATTTCTTCGACATTCATTCTCTGCACATGTCTATGGTTCGCAGGCCAACATTCAGATCCATAAAGCATAGCAGGTCTCACGGCTGCTTTGTAAAACTTTCCTTTAATCTTTAAAAGAATTTTCTTATCACAGAGAACAGCAGAGGCTCCTCTCCACTTTAGTCAGCCTGCATTTATTCTATTAGTAACATCTCCATCAATTTCCACATCGTGTTGCAGAATAGATCCCAGATATCTAAAGGAATCTCTCTTTTGAATGTTATCGTCACCAATCTTCACCCCGATTCCTTCACCATTGCTTCCATCAAAGGTGCACTCTATATATCCCGTCTTAGCCCTACTTATACGAAATCCTTTAGTCTCCAACTCATGTCTCCAGACCTCAAGCTTCTCATTTACTCCATCTCTAGTCTCGTCAATTAACACAATATCATCAGCAAATAACATACACCAAGGTAACTCATCCTGAATGTGACTGGTCAACTCGTCCATAATCAAAATAAAAAGAAATGGACTCAAAGCAGAACCTTAACGTAAACCAATGTTGATGTCAAAATATCCAGTCTTCCCAGACGGGGTCCTTACACAAGATAAAGCCCTATCATACATGTCCTTTATGAGGTTAATGTATAGGACAGGCATTTGTCTCTTCTCCAACACTCCACAATATATCTCGTGGGACAGAATCATAAGCCTTCTCCAAATCAATAAAGATCATGTGGAGGTTCTTCCTTTTAGCTTTACAAATCTCCATTGTTCTCCGCAGCAAATGGATGGCTTCAGTCGTTGAGCGACCTGGCATTAATCCGAATTGGTTTTCTTTTACATTGGAAATTTGCCCCAGCCTTCTTTCGATCACACGTTCCCAAATTTTCATAGTGTGACACATCAGCTTGATACCTCTATAATTTGAACAATTTTGAATGTCTCTTTTATTCTTATAAAGAGGAACCACGATACTCCTCCTTCAATCTTCAGGCATTTTCTTGCTTCGCCAAATAATAGTGAATAGATTCGTAAGCAAGTTAAACCACGCTCACCTAAAACTCTCCATACTTCTACAGGGATGTCATCCGGTCCTACACCTTTTCCAGGTCTCATAACCTTCAAAGCCTCCTCTACTTCCTTTCTTTGTATCCGTCTATAGCATGCACGATTCAAGTAACTTTCACTACAAGCTAGATCACCCAAAGTGATATCTCTATTTCATTCCCCAATGAAAAGTTTATGGAAGTATTGCTCCCATCTAGTCTTTATATCCTTCTGAGTAATAAGCACAAGACCTTCCTCATCCTTAATGCATCTCACTTGAGAAAGGTCTTTGGTTTTTCTTTCTCTTGCTTTGGCCAACCTGAATATATCCTTCTGTCCCTCCTTAGAGTCGAGATTTTTATACAAAATCTCATAAGCTTTTGACTTAGCTTCGCTTACGGCCTTTTTTGCTTCCTTCTTCGCTATTTTGTAGTTTGTGACAGTTTCCTCTGTTCTATCCTTAGACATAGCTTTAAAGCAAGCTCTTTTTATTTTTAGCTTCTCTTGCACCCCTTCACTCCACCACCAAGCCTCCTTTTGACATGGAGCTCCTCCCTTTGACTCGCCTAGCATTTCTTTGGGTACCTTTCGGATACAAGATGCTACCGCCTCCCACATCTCGTTTGCACTACCGCTACAATCCCAAGATAAGTCTTCTAAAACCTTCTCCCTGAAGCTCGCTTGCTTCAGTGGAAGATTCCACCATCTTGTTCTAGTTATCTTAGAAACCCTCCTTTTCTTTACCAACCCTTTCATTTGTACATTCAAGACTAACAAACGATGTTGGGTTGTCAAACTCTCTCCTGCGATTACTTTGCAGTCTTTGCA
Source organism: Ottelia alismoides (assembly GCA_037367405.1). NCBI lineage: Eukaryota > Viridiplantae > Streptophyta > Magnoliopsida > Alismatales > Hydrocharitaceae > Ottelia > Ottelia alismoides. The sequence continues at coordinate 507,323 of JAZKJV010000636.1, read as the reverse complement.
ACACAGCCTATCTCTTCTCCTCAACGCAAAGTAATCTATCTGTGTTCTAGTTGGCCCACTCTTAGAAGTAATTAAATGTAATGTTAATAAACTATAAAGGAAGATTAATTAAAAGTAAGAATGACACTCTTGTAATATTAATAAACTATAAAGGAATATTTGGATATTTTCCATAGAATCTGGTTTTTTCAACAGCCAACTGGATGGGAGTTAACCACAAGATCCGTAGCGTAAGAGTTAACAAATTTACGAGGTTGAGGTAATAATTACAATGTTGAGTCAAGAAGGTAATTGACAATATTTCTAGGGTCCGCGGTGTAAAGATCCCTATAATTATTAAAAATAAGAAAACAATCTAAGACAACACCATTGGAAAATATCACAGATAATAGCATCTTAGAAATTCCAAGTCTAAGCTTTTTTTATACATAAAAACCTGGTGGAGAACCAGCGTAATTTCAGATATAATCAATAGTAAAATTTTCAACACCAACTTACGCTAACCAAGGAAATATCTCCAGTGTCAATCAACTCACCATTAGTAGGCACCCGAACTTTCTTCTTCTTCTTTTTCTTCCCTGCAGGAGCATAAGAAAGATTTGAGTGCAATACATGGGAGGACCAACATACACATTAGAAATATCAAGCTCATTGCGAAATGGTGTATCAATCTAGCATAAGGGCAAGAAATTCAAAACCTTGGTCACTTGACAGAACTTTTTCCTGAGCTTCTTCTTCAAGCGGGGCACTTTCTTGAGAAGTAGGCTCCTTTGCACTTATGGATTCTGGAGCAGACTTCTCCTGAGGTGCTTTGTTCACAATGGCATGCCTCCTGTTGTTTTCAATCACCTCATTGTTTTCAACCACCTCCTCTTTTGTGTTTGAAAGCAACTCAGAGGAAGGGAAATTGTGTTCTTCTTTTGTGGCAGAAAGAGTAGGAGAGGGTACTTTAGGGTCCTGAGGACGAGCTGATTCCATATCTTCAACAACAGAATCATCAAATTATTGGGTTGCGGTATGATCTGTGTACAATAAGAAGAAGATTACACACCTTGAGCCTGTATCAAACTTCCAGCATTGTCCGCGCTACTGGTTGTAGTGGTTTCCATGATACGGCTAATTGTTTCCCTTAGTGTTTTGTTAGGAAGTAGGTCATCAGCAAGTATATTGGTGAATCCACACACACACATAGCTTTTGAGATTATGTAATTCCGGATACCTGATTTACATCATGAGAGTTGGTGTTAAAAGGAATGTTTATTCCAGACACCTAAATTAACAGCATGAGATTTGTTATCCATAAAAAACTATCGAAAGTGAAGTAAACACAATTTCAGATGTGTTATTTAAAAAAACACCCGACATTGCCACATTGCTGCAACATATCCTAGAAAAAACTATTGTCAAAGAGGATCAAGAAGGGTGGAGTTAAGTGATACTCCAACTATTTCAAGTTCTCCGCATAATTTTTCACTTATTTGGCCTGCTTTAACTGGCATGTTTGCTAGAGGCATCTCTTTAGTTTCCATTTTGCTTTTCTTCACATTTTGTTTTTCTTCACGTCCATATTGGCCATAGCTTTGCATCTTACCTTTTTATGATGTAAGATTTTATGCTTCTCCACATGCTTGTGCTTTGTATAAACATCTTTTGGAGATTAATAAAAGAGGTGGTCCAAAATCCACAATGCCAGGTTTATGAGTTAAAAATAATCAAAAATAACCAAAAAAAACAAAAATCACCAATCAGCTGTATTCATGACTTTGCTTTGGAACAAGGAACACATTGTGCTGAACCGTGCATAATCATATAATTCACATATGGCAGCAAATCAGGAATTTAACGGCGTGGCAGATAGCCAACAAATACCATGAGAACTTGAAATCCAAAATACGGATATACCGCAGAAGCAAACAAAATCAGCAACCCAGCAACAGAGGGTTGCTCGTCAAAACCAGCCCGCAAAGTGGAATGTTGGTTCACATGCTTTGTTTTGAAATTCGTCGACAATATATGCATGCATGTCTTTCCATTCGGCACTTCACAGCCATATTTACATACACAATTTCATGTGGCCTATCTGTGGAAATGCTTGCAGCGGGGATACCAGATACAAAAGTAGTTGAATTTCGCTGGTGACATGTCTGTGTTGCAAGCATTTCCGGTGTTCCTTGAGTAATGGATCATTTTTTTATTGTTGGTGGGAAACAAAGAAAAGATCTGTACAAGTGAAAATATCCAAGAAGAAGGAGAATGAAAACGATTGAATAATTGAAAGAAAGTCTAGGCATCAAGCGTTACTATTTTTCTTTTTCCCATAAATATGGAGGGCATGGGAAAGGACTAAATAGAAGAACATGAGAAAATGATGCACTTTTGTCTTAGGAGTATCACATATTGCGGGACTTTGGAAATGGTGACAAGCATCAGAGTCATGTCTTAAACTCCCAGACTTTGGTATTGGGGTGCTTCTGTCGTTCTATGGTTCCTTCCTAACATGCTTTCAGGGAAATGGATCAAAATTCCTGATATGTAAAGATAGGTAGTCCAATAAGGTCTTTATAGCAAGGTCTTTTGAAAAAAAATTCTTCGGATGGACAAAGAGGCTTCATTGGAATCTGACGGGCAAGGCGTATGGGCATTCTAAAAGAATGTCGAACTCTGACTTCGGTTTTCCTCTCTAATTTGCTATGAAACTTGCTAATGCCTGATTGGATAGTTTTGTCTCCAGAGTTGACAGACTAGCCAATTCACAGTCCATGGTACTTACGGGTGTATTGATAAAGATTGCAACCGATATGCTTTTGTTTGAAAAAACACCATCATGTCTTGAGCACCAGGGCTCCTAATTTCATTTCTTCGGCTGATGCATAAAGAAAGTAGCATATCAATAGATATAAGATGCATCAGGTTATGCAAATCGCAGATGCAATTTTTCATCAAGAATAGAATTCCAATAATCTCATTTTAACCAGGGTACAGAAAAAAGGTCAGATACATCCTGAAAGCATTCCTAGTGGGAGTTTATGGTTTGAAAAGGTTAGCCTCGAGGCGGTCGAGGCATATGCCTCAAGGCGGTCGAGGCATATGCCTCGAGGCGGTAGGCGCATACGCCTTGAGGCCAGACAAGGCTAAATCGCCCTGGAGGCAGGCACCTCAGCTAGGTTTGGAGAGGTGACCGCCTCACATGATCAAGGAGGTCTTGAGGCACGAGGCGATGAGGCAAGGTGTGAGTTGCCGCCTCGATTTTATAGGTACTTTTGTGCATTGAATGACTATTAGAAATGTATTGCATGATTGGATGATTGCAAATAGTTCTTAGTATATACCGTATGAGGAGAAAAAGGCAAAGGGTTGCATGCAAACTTTTATAACTAACCGATCTTAATCCCATCGGTGAAGAATAAGTGGGCTATTGTAACTTCCAATGGACTAAATTTGTCCTTCCAGGTTTTCCTCTTTTTTTGTTCAGTCTTTCACTTCATTCATTTGTTAGTTTTCAGTTTAATTTTTTGTTTGCCTTCATTTTTTCAAAAACTTAGGTGGGACCCTCTTCTCCTTGCTTCATTACTAAACTAAAACAAATGCGGCATGTCAATAGATCCCATCCTAAGAGCTCTTATGCCGGCAGCAAATTCTCAATTATTACTAGATAGATATTTTCTGTTGTAGTCAGATTGAAATTTCAATAACGTTTTCTAAACCCCTCAAGCTTGATAATATTAATAAGATCGATATAAACATTTGCTGGGAAACCCAATACAGCAGCAGAAGCAGCCAGACACCAAGGCTTAGATCCAAAGAAGCATCCTACTATTTTAAGAAAATTATAATGTTTCTCATTCAACAGAAGACTGAATCATCCGTCCATAAATTATGATTATTATAGCGCCTTCCAATGCATAGATAAAGAAAGAACTTCCAAGAACACAGTGAAGAGATGTCAATAAAGATTAATTCAATGACATAATTTGTCTCAGATGATCAGAATTCTTTTGGGAAAAAAGATTAGATCTGGAGAAACGGCTGTGAAGACTTCCTTTTCACGTCGAAAGAACCCAAAAACTTGATCTAGCAAACAAATAAAGTAGTAAAGTACTACAGATTCATTAACAACTCATGGCATGGGAGACCTCAATATAATGAAAAAGTATAAATATCCTCTATTATAGGGAAATCTGCCAGCAGTTGAAGGAAAGAATTCATACATCTGTCACAAAAGCTACTAAAACAGCATTTGCTTGTCAAGACGGCATCTTTTATGACTTCTTTGCACAGCGGACAATGAAGCTCAGGTGGAAGATCAGTAACTTGGCGCGTCGAAGGCAAACCCTCAATTTCTTTTTCAAATGCAGCTCTGCAAAAGTTGCCATTTTATCAAGTACTTATACATGACAAAGAATAAAAAGGACACAACAAATGAATATGCTTACTCATTTGGCCTTAGCACTGCAACAGCACCACTAGGCAATGCATATGAACCATCTGGGGTTGCCATCAACATTGACCTAGGAATCCCAGTGGGTGGCTTCACTCTTTTAATGTCATAATTTGGATCGCCATTTGTTGGGCAGTGTTGAATCAAATGACCTACAAGGTAAACATTCCATGACACACGGCATTAGTCCAAGAACGCTTTAGAAGGATTACAATATTTCATTCATCTAGGACTAATAAAGAAATAGCAAATTTTATCTACCAGGGACTTTGCATCTGTGACAAACATAACCTGGAGGAGGTGTTTTCCTCTCTAATCCTCGACCTACAAGAAATTGTTAACATGGTCAGCCAAAAGCATCTTCAAGTCATTCTCATGATTTAAAGAAGTTGCATTTTAGAAACAATAAATTATATCCATACAAGTTATTGACAAACACGGCCATGGGAAAGTATAAAAAATGCTTTGAAATAATGCTCACGAAGAGGATAAGAAGGTACCAGTAACTAGTGAAGTTAGAAACAAGGTAGAAGAATGAGAAAGGAACTATCAAAAACACTTAAAAAGCTAGCAAACTCGGAATATACATGTACTGTATTTGTTATCGACAAATTCAAACAAGAGTTCCTTTCAAAAAAAATACAAATTAGTGAGATGAAGAATGCTTAAAAAATGAAACATGGGGAAGCTTTTTTTAATGGAGAGAGGGTGGAATCCCAAGATGGGACCCACCGCGTTGTATATTAATAAGAATTAAAAAAGTACACGACATTATGTTACATTAGATTGCTCCATGATATGCACAACACCCTACATTGCTCAGTTACATTTTCAGAGTAGAAAGTCTATCCGCAAAAGATGGCCTCACTCATACCACATCAGATTGCCCACAAGACCACAAAGGGATATGAGTTGTCTCATGGCCACACACACTTGACCATATGCACCTTTAGAAGGTAGGATCGTCATCTGTCGTAAGCCAAGGAATGTTGGCTTTCCTTTAGACCTGTGCGGCGCCGAGTGGGGACACAAAAAGAGCATGTGATCAATATCTTCCTCCATCAAACAGCAAATATCGCAACTACGGTCCTCTAGACGTAACATCGGGCCCCGGCGATACTTGGTCAAGTCTGCCCAGTTTGACCAGCCACAGGAACAACTTAACCCTATTCGGTATTCTACTTCTCCAAATGATGCATGTGTCGAGTCTAACATCTTCTAGTGCCTCCAACCCGTCGTCCACAAATAAACAATATGCCTTCTTTACCTGAATCACCCATCCCCTACACAAAATGATCACTATCGGCAACCGGTCCCACCAGGGGCGTCAACTCACTCTGCAACGTCAGGAACTCCTTCAATCTCTTGCTCGAACAGTCCAAATTCAAATGTAGGGGTCCATGTGTCGTGATCCCACATCTGTCGAACCAAACCGTCTCTTTTACGGGCTATAGCAGAGAGTCTCAGGAATCGCTCTCCCAGAACACCACCCTTTGTCTAGTCATCTAGCTAGATTCTAAATTTTTCACCACTCCCAAGAAGGGGTAGCATCTTGCATGTCAATGCCAGAAGGATCCTAGCCACACATTGCCAAAGCAAGGAGCACGCACTAGGGTGGCCTCCAAGGAACCAGATATCCTATAGATTTTCTTCAACATGCGATAAATAAGGTCCTTTGATTCCCCCTATAGTCATACCACCCATTTCACCATAAGTGCCTTGTTCATTCCTTCCACCCTCAACAACCCCAATCCACCCTTCTTTCTCGCATTCGTAACCTTGCCCCAATCAATCAGGTGAAAGCCCTTCTTCTCTTGGGGGGCATCAACAACAACAACAACAACAACAAAGCCTTTTCCCACAATTAAGTAGGGTCGGCTACATGGATTCTTCGCCTCCATTCAGATCTATCTTGGGTCAATCTCGGACTTATATCCAAAAAACTAAGATCCCTTCGTATAGTCTCTTTCCAACACTTCTTGGGCCGTCCTCGCCCTCTCTTAGCCGGCTCAGCATCCCACCACTCGCATCTCCTAACCGGTGCATCAGTTGACCTTCTTTGCAAATGACCAAACCATCTTAAGCGGTTTTCTCGCATCTTATCCTCGATCGGAGCAACACCAACTTTCTTTCTGATTGCATCATTCCGAATCCGATCTTTACGTGTATGTCCACACATCCATCTTAGCATTTTCATTTCTGCTACAGCCATTCTCTGCACATGTCTATGGTTCACAGGCCAACATTCAGAACCATAAAGCATAGCAGGTCTCACGGCTGCTTTGTAAAACTTTCCTTTAATTTTTAAAGGAATTTTCTTATCACAGAGAACAGCGGAGGCTCCTCTCCACTTTAGCCAGCCTGCATTTATTCTATTAGTAACATCTCCATCAATTTCCCCATCATGTTGCAAAATAGATCCCAGATATCTAAAAGAATCTCTCTTCTGAATGTTATCATCACCAATCTTCACCTCGATTCCTTCACCATTGCTTCCATCAAAGGTGCATTCCATATATTCCGTCTTAGCCCTACTATACGAAAACCTTTAATCTCCAATGCATGTTTCCAAACCTCAAGCTTCTCATTTACCCCATCTCTAGTCTCGTCAATCAACACAATATCATCAGCAAATAACATACACCAAGGTAACTCATCCTGAATGTGACTTGTCAACTCGTCCATAATCAAAGTAAAAAGAAATGGACTCAAAGATGAACCTTGATGTAAACCAATGTTGATATCAAAATAGTCAGCCTTCCCCGTCGGGGTCCTTACACAAGATAAAGCCCTATCATACATATCCTTTATGAGATTAATGTATAGGACAGGTACTTGTCTCTTCTCCAAAACTCTCCACAGTATCTCTTGTGGGATGGAATCATAAGCCTTCTCCAAATCAATAAAGATCATATGGAGATTCTTCCTTTTAGCTCTATAAATCTCCATTGTTCTCCTCAGCAAATGGATGGCTTCAATAGTTGAGCGACCTGGCATGAATCCGAATTGGTTTTCTTTTATTTGGGAAACTTGTCTCAACCTTCTTTCGATCACACGTTCCCAAATTTTCATAGTGTGACTCATCAGCTTGATACCTCTGTAATTTGAACAATTTTGAATGTCTCCTTTATTCTTATAAAGAGGCACCACGATACTCCTCCTCCAATCTTCAGGCATATGGGGGGCATCGGATGAGAAAAATCTTCTCATCAGGGTATCCATCTTTGTGCACACTCCAGCTGGACATAATCTCATGGAACATAAGAAGATCGGAACAACTGACAGAATATGTTTAATAGAATCAATCCCCCCCTGAAAGCATCATCGCCTTCCATCCCGCCAACCTCCTCTCTAGACTATCCAAAATAGGTTGCCAATCACAAGATCTCAGCTTCTTGGAGTCTATGTGTGGGGTGAGGTCTTTGCCCAAGAAGGATCTGGTGACTCATGTGGCTGTCGTTTGGGCGATTTGGCTGGCCCGAAACGATGTCCTCTTCTCGGGACAGCGCTTTTACATCGAGAATGTCTCTTCCCACTATAGGTTTCTGGTTGACTCTTGGGTGCTGTAAGATGTGACTGTTACTTTATTTTTTGCTTGTTAATAAATTGGGGTGGGCATCTATGCGTAATACCCCCCTTCTTTGAGACTCAAAAAAAAATTACAAGATCTCAACCTCCCAACGACTGGAGGTAGCCCTAGGTCGGTAATCGGTAAGGCACCAACTGGACACCTTAAGATTGTCACAACATGCCTCGCCTCATGGACAGAGAAACCAAATGGCACCATGACAAACTTTTCTCTATTAATCTACAAGCCTGAGATGTCCCCGAAGATATCCATAATAAGAGACACCCGAGGCATATGTTACATATCATCCCCCAAGAACAACATAATGTCATGAGCATATTGCAACAACGAAATGGAGATATCATCTTTTCTATAGACAGAGCACCAGACAGCATCCGATGCCAAGTGCATCATGACAGCAAGCGCATCTACTACTATAACAAAAAACAAAGGAGCTAACGGATAGCCTTGCCTGACCCTACCCCCCTAGTGGCTAAAAGAAACCTCCCTCTGGCCATCCATTGGTACAAACAGCATAGGATGCGGCTGTGACACACCATTACCTTTTTGGGAGCATTGGATGCATCTTTACCTTGCATTTCTCTTATAGGTACCACGTAACTATGTAAAAACAGACATTGACCTAATGGTTTTATAATCAATCCAAATTTTGCAAACATTTTTTGAGGAAAAAATTTTGCAAACATTATACGAGTTTTTTTTCAAAAGCCAAATGATGACTATCTAATGCAGGTAGCAATACTTTAAAGAATGTAAGGTGTAATGAGGCAGTTCTCCCATCAATGAGACGAGATGTAAGCCTCAAGGCAGTCAAGGTGTAAGCCTCACAGATCATCAAAAAGGGCCAATGGAGAGGGTCAGTGGAAGCCAGCACACTATGTAGGTCGAGTAAGAGGATTAGGATCAAGGGATATGGCACTATATTCGGGTGGGCATTGGAGAGAGTAGTTGGACCCTTGGGTCTCACCTAAGAGTAGTCAAGGCGTCGGTCAGGGGATAGGCATGCACTAGATATATGGCCCTCAAGTATGTATCCCGACATCTATCTCGAAGTGTTTGGTTTGATAGAACCAGGAGTAGTCGGATTGTCAAAGTTGGTAAAGACCCACCCTTTATTTCAGTCAAAATCAGTCCACGGGACCTCGGGACATGCCTAAGCATCCCCTCATTGTCTAGTTGAGAGTTACTATTCTCAAATATCAGTACAATAGTTGAACACATGTCTACTCAGTTCCCCTGAAAAAATCTCATAAGATAACTTGTACAGAGAAGTATTTCTCATGATGAGGCAGTTCTTCCATACCAACTTCGCTTCTCATTTTTAAGGGAAAGTTATTAAATAAACTAGACTAAATCAAAAATAGACTATTCAAGCATTATGAGAATAAGACCAGCCTATGAGAAAACCACTTCTATGCATTTCAAAATATATCAATGAGGCTTAAGCCGCGAGGCATTTTTTGTCAAAAATGCCTCGAGAAGCGCTTTTTAAAACAATGACAGAGCCATTCAAAAATTCATAAACTTATATTACAATTATAATACTGATGTAAAACTCGCACTACATATAAGGTCTTGCAAAATGCACCATGTGATATACATCATGCATGAGCACTTTAGTGTCCTTTCGGCAAAGGTTAACTCCTATCCTAGGATAATAGACACCCGCCCACCACTATCAATCCTCCCATGTCCGAAGCTTCTCCTAAACGTGTCTCTGAAAATTGTTGGAACGAGCCTATCCACCCAAGTGACGCCCAACAAATTCCACACAACAAATTTGATGTGATCCGCATTCTACTTCCAATTATCACAAATTGAACAAGTTTTGTCCAAATCGATGTCACATCGGCTTCTATAGAACATTAGATGACTTCCACATGATATATGCTTTAAATTGTGCATTTAAGCCCGATGTCTTCATTTTTTCCATATAGAAAAATCAATGCAACTTTAGGTAGCAATTGCTAATTCCACTTATTTTGTTTATCACTTATTTATATACTGCTGTCAGAAGAAGTATATAAGCACCTGCCAGTTTCCAACAAAACAGCGCCAAACTAATTCCATCCAACCTTGACTACTGATAAATAAAATTTCAAGTACCTTACACAAAAAATGAAGAAAATGTAAATTACTGATGTCACACGGCAATTTTAAAGATAAAGAATGTAAGTAGAGAATGTATATTCAAAAATACAAAGACCGCAAACATGTCCAAGATATGAGATCCTTGCTCCGAGCACCTCACGGAAAAAGGACTACAGGACAATAATCGATGCATCAAAGGACAATAGCGTACAACTCTGCCAACATTGTAACATTGTCAACATCTATAATGGGATGTTTATCTACAACTCATAATGTAACTTTTATGTTGGAAACTTGGAATATTTGTTTTTTATGTGGCTGCAGACAAAAGGGTATTGAAGACTCTAATTCTATGGAATCATTATGCAATTATATATTTTTAGAAGTATTAGAAAGATATGTGTGCATCACCTCTCAAAATGCTACTACACATAATCCACAAATAAAGGATCTCAAAGCTGCCATGCCAAGAGCAGTCACAGCATTCAACAAGGATGTACTGCCAAACAATTACAGCTTTGCCCTCCTCACACACAATAGACAGTAACATTCAGCATACACATGTAGATGCAAATAAACATGTATACGAATTTGAAAAGCCTACAGTAAAAGAAGTCGTAAACAAAGCCATACCAAAAGCACGACCACCAAACATCCTACCACCCATTCCCCTTCCAAAACCTCTTCCAGGACCAAAATTATCTTGTGCTTGTCTGAAAAAAAAACACAGTTCATGAGAACAAAGAACCATGGCTGTAAATTAGATGCAGAACTTATATAAGCGAGAGGACCTAAGACATGAATCTCACCGCTGCCAATCTAGTGCTGGTGTATCAATCAATGCTTTGATTTTGCTTTCCTCGTCAATCTGGCTTGGAGGGGGAACAGTTGGTACAGAATTTGATGGTAATGAGGGAATGACATCAGGAATAGCATATAAATCGGTTCCAAACTCGTCCCAGTCAGATTCTTCAGGCTGCCAGATGCAACATGATACTATCACATACATTGAAATAAGATGATTGCATGCATAAATCGGTGAACTTTGGGTATATGTGATGTGGAGTCTGGACAATCTTAAGATATTCTCGATCGAGAAGACATGGAAACATGTTCTTACAAATTTCATGACAGATGAATCGGCTATAGGAGCTGAGCTTTTAGTTTGTGATGTTTCTTCTAACTTATCACCTACAATTTTTGTCCTGCAGGTAAAAAAACATTGGCCTCTCAAAATCCACCAAGGCTTCAACATAAGCTACCCTAAAGATCCCCAGCATCCAACATTGAATTCCAACCTAAATCCCATGGTTGGGGATGGACAAGAAACACAGAATTAAGCTAACTGCTAATTGAAGATTCAGAGTCTGGTAAAATACTCGTTTTCTTGAGTAACAATTGCCCGAGAGCGTCCAGGAATGCGACGAACCAAAACAGAAGTATTTTTTGGGATCAAGGTAGCTTCATCGATATACTCTGAAATTAAACAAGCAAAAGACAGTCCATAAAGACTTGCAACAAGTTGTTAGTGCTTCATTCTGTCAAATCAAAAAAGAGATAAACTCTAAAAATCCACTCTCGTCAAGTCTAACATGGCACACCCCCGCCCCAATTATCAACTCAGATGATACGATTATTTTCCATTTTGCAAGCAATTCAAGATAGTAACTTTCCATATCCCAAATTCCTTGCAAGCAATCGTTTCGTTATTTATCTGCCCTTATTTTGCATCTAACCAAGAAATGACAATATATCAGGTAAACCAGGCAGCACACGCAACTTAAAAGGTGATCAAACTATCTCCTATGCAATCCCCAACCGCACACAGCAACTTCAACTAAGCCAACTAGCAAGGGGACCAACCTTCATCTGTCTGAGCATTAGAGACCATCAGGTCGAAATCCGTGCCCCTGCCCAAGTGCTTCGACTCGAATATTCGCTCTTTGAGATTGGCAACAGATATAAAGTGGCCATCAATGGGTATAGAATCATAATCTCTTGCACTCTTAAACTTATAATACACAGCCATTATTTTTTTTCTCTTTGTGCTATATGTAAAAGAAGAATATAATTGAACAAAAATATGCCCAAATTTGAGCAAAACTGGAAAGGCCACCCAATAGAAAGGCCCCAATTTTTAAAGCTATAACAACAAGAACTGTAGAGTACAAACAACTGATCTCAGACTCCTTTTTTCAAGTAGCACCCGACGGAGACTCCTCAAAGGTCCAAGCTTTTCAACGATCACGATCACAGTAGATGATAACTAAGAGCGAACTTTCCACCGGTCCGAAGAACGCCGCACCAAGAATCAGCGAATTCCGAACGATCCGAGCCGATTCCCCAACAATTCCGCGCCAATTCCTCAGCAGCGATCAGTGTTTGTCCACGAAACCAGCTTCCCGCCGCGCAAGATGCGATCTTTGTCACAGGATAACCCGGTCCCGGAGGCTCTGGACGATCGATCAGATCGAGATTTGAGGATTCGCAGCTACCAGCTTGGATCGAAACGAGAGGAGGTCGCAAAACCTTCAATCGGAAGCAGATCTCAGGATCAGACGCACGCACCCTCTGAAGCGGAAATCTAATCGAGATTTCTCATCGAGGAATCGGGGGTCGGGATCGAATTGATCGGGGCGAAGGAGGGGAGGGGAAATTGGGGATTAGGGTTCGCGATCGTGAAGGGACGGGCTCCAGTGAGGGGATGAGGTTGGGGAGTGCTTTAGGTGTGTATATATACTTTAGTATTAACTCCCTTGTGGGAAAAAGAAATAGTAGGGATAATATCACATGGCAACAAGGAGTTCTTGGATCATTGGAGGGATGAGATATTTACATATTTGTCTGTATTTTTATCTAATGTTTTTTCTCTAAAATATTTCCTCTTATATAATTTCATTGTGGATTGTTTGAAAAATCAGATAGTATGCATTTGTTACATCTGATGTTTTCTTCGATTTGATTCATCTAAGATTATTTGTCATTCGGTTGAAAATATGTGGCATGTGCACAAGTCGGGATCGGAAAAACATCTCCTAGCATGGCAAATGCTACAATATGAAATTTGGTCAATATCACTAATATAATCTACTTTTCTTTCAAACTTCAAAGTGATTAGAACCTTCCGATTACGATTGAACAGACTTCGTTGTCTTGCCATCTAATCCCATCATATTGTCACAGCTAGTTTTGAAATAATATAATATTTGATAATCATGAGGGCATCCTTTCAATTTTCATTGCCACCTTAAATGGAGTGGAGGACAAATCGATATGCATTCAATCGCTTTCCTCTTACTTTGCTCCTTCCACACAGAGGGGAAGGAGTGAAAACATACAGGAGAAGAGGAGAAAAGGACGTGAAGAGGAAAAAAAGATGAAAGGATATGCAGGTTATCGCCAGGGGATCTTTGTTGACGTGAATAAAGGAAATAGTGGTAAAACCATTTTCAAAAATCATTACCAATTTAATTTTTTTAAGTTGATGCTAGGATTATTGTTAGGTAGGGAGTTCTTTGGTGTTGTATTGATGTATGTCTTCTTGAATGAAGGTATGCAGGTACTAGATGGGCAAATATGTGGAGAGGGTCGATTGTTTGAATAAAAGAGGGAATGATATCAGGAATTTAGATTTTATAGTTGCATATAGTAATTTTATTAAGATGAAAGTTTAATTCTTGCGGATTAAGTAATAGTGAGTTTTTTGGTTGCATGTTAATTTTTTCAAACTTGATAGTTGTTTGGTAACATGAAAAGTGATTTATTACATTTGATTATGCTTGATAGTTGTTCGGTAACATGAAAAACTTGATAGTTGTTTGGGGAAAATGAAGAGGATTTACGAGAACGAGCATATTAATATGTAGATGCATCGTGAAATAAAGGGAATAATTGTGAACATGTTAGTTTGGAAGAAATATCACCATTAACGTTGTAAAAAGTTGAAGAAGAAAAAAGATGAACGAAAAGAGGATGCGTTTGAGACAGTGTATTAGTGTGAGTGGTGATGTGAATTTGTTTATGTATGAGTTGGAAGGAAATGAAGGAAGTTAGAAAATGGATATTAAGAAGAACCGACGTTACACATAAAGTTAAAATATCTCGATTACTCCTTTCCTTTTGGTAAATAAATTTTCATATCCATTTTAACATTGCCACAATTATATCGTCACTAGATATTTAATTCGAATAAAAACATCATGAATGCATACAATAGTAATACATATCTTCTATGTAAGGATATCTCTGGATTTAAAAACACATTTTACCATTATACATCATGCTGAGTAGGATTTTCTCCATTGAGATATATATTCTAGAAATATATTAGAAACAAATTTATCTGGTAGAAGTTAAGACAAATGAGCAGAAGCTGGATAGAATCAATTTTATGAGGGGATATAACTGATTTTAGGATAGAGCCATGGGAAGATAAAATGAGGAGAAAATACATGAAATAAATTGAATGATGAATTGAGACTTGTTCCCTACCAGTCATGGTAGACCCTTCATATTGAAACTCGTTGTATAGCATTAGATGTGGAGACTGATCGGACATCGATCTATAATAGTATCACAAGTAGTTTAGTGAATGGGATGTCCAAAAATTTGTGAATGGACCTACTCAAGAGATAGTCACTTGAGAAGCGATGAGATCTCACTCCATCCTAGTAATAGGCATGTGATATACACTCGGGGATTATTGAGTCATTGTTCGTTAATTGCTTGCATTGAATCTTAGTGTCTGGGGAATTCATAAGATAGTTACATGATAAAGAAAAGAAAAAATCATGGCAATGATGGTGATATATTGGGTAATGATCCTAATAAAGAGGAAACTGGATGGAGAATATGGACTAAAGAAAAAGTATGGATGACGATACAATATCTAGCAATGGCAATTCTTATATATGTATACTTTTATACTACCATTATTGAACATTCTCTCACATCCTCAGCTGAAAACCCAATTCAAGTGAAGGTGGGTACACCGTAAATGCTTGGAAATATTGGTGACCATCTTAACTATCACTCAATCTACATTCTGAAGTGATGCTCTCAACATCACCTCTCATTGACATGTTTGAGGCTCACATGGATAATAGTAAGCAAGTGCCTCCTCCTCGTATTACATAAATGATCAGAGTATCATTTGTTGATTATGTTGATGGAGAATATAACCATGATGATGCCCCACATCGCAGTTGGAGTTATGTTATCGGTGTCATCGTTCAACTGCATTTTGATTAAGAGTGACTTGTGAAAGCTATATTGGGAGAATTCCTTTTTAACTTTTGCTGATAACAAATGAGAATGTCGTATTTTTAATCCCTTATAGTTATGAAAAACTAATACCTTTTTATATTTTGTTCACATGGATATGGAGTTAATGATACTTATATAGGTCTAATCTCGCAGATTTTTCCTTTTTATACATCCATTAGGAATTGGATGGAAATGTATGAAAAAATATATACCTATTCTTTCTTTATCTTTATCATTTGGTTGTTTTGTGAACAATAGTTAGAACTCATTTCAACTCGATGCATATCAATCGTATTTGGGATTTTAGATTGGTACATGAAAGAAGAATAATATCATAGGAAATTACCATAAATAAACTAAGACATTAGAGTACATAATAATTTTCATTGGTTTGTATTCTATGGAGGATTATTACTTTCACCATTCCATATTGAAAATTCTTAGGCTTATCCTAATTAGAATAATGAATTTTCAAAAAAATCCAACTCATGAGAAGCCCGTAAAACATGATTTGAGGATGCAAGTGTGATAATTTATGCTGAATGCAATGCATATGCTTAATGATTTGGAGATATGGCTCTACGTCTACAACTAGTTGGAAATGATGAGGAAGTTAATGTTAATCAAGGTGTGGAAGACTCAAACCAGGGCCATTGGATTGAGATTTTATTGGTCAATTTTCCAAGTTAGTATTTTTTTTGATATTTTTTTATTAGTGTTAGTAATGTATACACTATATAGTTGGTTTTATTGGATTTGGAGTTAGTATAAAATATATACAAATAGGGTATTTTAACTAATATACAGGTGAATATTTACAAGCGAATTTGGCTTCTTATTTAATGCAATTATGAATGCTAAAATGCAGATATTATGCTTGCATGCATGAATGCTAATTTTGCAAGATACGTGGAAATATGCTGCTATTTACTCGGGAACAAAGCTCTATTTTTGACTTTTAGAGTGATGAATCACAGATTCATCAGCCCCCTATACTTAACCCTTGCTCGTCCCCGAGCAACTAAAATGAAATGCAAGAGTGAAATGAGATTGGGTTCCATACCAAGGTCATGAACAAAAGTTGAAAATGGGGCTTGACTCGACCTTTGGATTAATTGTGTGGTGGAACCTTGTTGGGATATGAACTTAAGACCTAACAGACTTCAAGTTCCACAAGTCTTCTATTCAAGACGCTTCAACAGTCAGGTCAGAACAAATCCTCAAACGCAAATTTCTGATGACTATGATTCTTACTTGTACTGTGTAAGTGAAATGTAACTCTCCACATCAGAAATGGCTCAGAACCAGCCTCCTCTAACAAGGTAACTCAATAACCCGATCCAGTAACTCTTTCCTCGAGGAGCGGGGTACTCCCTTGTAAGTTCAAGTGCGACCAGCTCAAGAGGAGGGGGTGGAGAAAGAATGGACGGTAGCCAGTGTAGCTACCTATCCCGGGATGCCTGACCAGTGTAGCCAAGTCATCCAGCTCCAGACTTCTTGCTAATATACATACTCCGACAGGCATTTTTTTTGGCATGTCTATTTTTTGGTGGAGTTCTTGCATTTTTTCTCTTTTTTCTTTCTTTTTTTGGAACTATATACAAGGTACAGCATATACATCAGGAGTTTTTCCTCTTGAGCCAGTAGACTATCCCTCTTTTGAAGCATTATAGCAACCCATAGTGTCCTGTCCTTGGACTTCAACACCACCAGACTAGGTTGAGATGCACTACCCTCCCTAGAGGAGGACGGATGTTTCCACCCGTGTGCTACTCCAAGCTAAAGGATTCTACCTCCTCACCACCTCATCAATGAAGAGCTACGTGCATTGTGCTTTGTCCAAGTTATGTCACTGACTAAAAGAATCATGCGTGTCCACGAGATATTCTACTTAGACTAATCAAGATGACATGTGAACATAGACTTGCGGACTCAAAGAATTAAGTCACTTGACCTGAGAAATCTTAACTCCAGGTCCTATAAGGTTCCTCTGCGATTAGGTGGATTAAGGTCAAATCAAGTCCATCCTCAATATCTACTCATAATTCGGTTCAAAACCCACTAACTTTTCATCTTGCATATGCAAGATATGCAGATGAGGTGCAGATGACATGCTATGTAGATGAATGAAATGCAAGACTCTTTTTTTTGAAATGCAAGGATGATATGCAAGAGTAAATAAGAAGCCTTTATTTTCAACATTTTCATTTTATTTTCTATTATACAACAATTTTTAGTTTGTAATAATATACATAGTATACAAGTTTTTTTTGGCATATATCCTATTTTACAATAAATCTTACAAGAGTGTTATTTACAAGAATTTTACAACTTCTTATACAAGTGTTACACATATAGTACAAAAAAATTTTCAATTTTTACCCACCCCGTAATTATTGAATAATATAAAAAATATGTGAAAATACGCAAAAGTACGAGCTATGGGTAAAGTATATATGTAATATATACACGTCCCCTATACTTAGCGTGTGCTATGTCCTTAGAGTACGAAAAGCGATTAAAAAGACATAGCTCGGGCTAAGCGTAGGAGAGCTAAAAGTACAAAAAGTATAGAAGTCGGTCCGCCCCCCCTATACTTAGGCTTTGGCAGCCTAAGTGTAGAAGAAGATCAAAAATGGGACGGACGAGGGCAAGAGGTGAAAGGGATGAATATATACATGGCGGGCACTGGTCCCCCCTATACTTAGGCTCTGGTCAGCCTAAGTATAGAAAAGGAGTGAGTATGAGGACCGATGTGATCTGGAGGATGTACAGTGAACAGATTCAGGTGACTCATCCCCCCCGATACTTAGGATCTGGTCATCCTAAGTATAGTCCAAGATGGTGATCAATGATGCTGGGATGAGTTACTAGAGTTATGGGTGAGAAAGGACAGAATGTACAGAATGATGGTATATACAAGTGAATCGGTCTAAATCTTTCAAGATGCTGCTGATGGCTAGAGCTCACTGTTGCAAGGTCTCCTACGCGGTTCGAGGTGTATCTGCTGAATCTGTCTCGCGCATAAATACAATCTCCTCAACATGGACTAACTGCTCATTGGATTCGACGAAGTGTTTCAACAGTTGTCCATTCACAAGGAATGTCGGTGCATCATCTGCGAGATCTGAGATCTCGACACATCCACTATTATGCACCGTACAGATGACAAATGGGCATGTCCACTTGGACTTTAACTTGCCTTGGAAGACTTTCAGCCTTGCATGGAACAACCATACCTTCTGTCCAGGAACAAAGGTCTTTTGTCTGATATATCTATCATGCCAACACTTCACCTTGTCCTTGTACACCAAACTGTTGTCATATGCACGGTTCCTGACTTCCACAAGCTCATTTAGATCCATCTCTCTCTGCTTCTGCCCAAGGTGTGTGTTCCAATTGACCTTCTTAATTGCCCATTCCGATTTATGCACTAGTTCTGCAGGCAAATGGCACGGCTTTCCGAATACCATTCGGAATGGGGAGGTTCCAAACAGTGTCTTGTAAGCTGTCCTATAAGCTCATAGGACTTGATCCAAGATCTAAGACCAGCCCTTCCTGTCTGGGCGGACGAGCTTTTGCAATATAGTCTTCACCTCCCTATTCGACACCTCAGCCATACCATTAGTCTGTGGGTGGTAAGGGCTAGCAACACGGTGTTCGATGACGTAGTCCTTCAGGAGTTTCTTCACTCCCGATTCACAAAGTGGCTACCCCCATCTGATATCATCATTTTGGGAATCCCGAACATAGAGATGATATGATCTCTGATGAATTTACAGACAGTTCTGCTGTCTGCGGCTCGGGTTGGGATAGCCTCCACCCACCTGGATAGATAATCTACCGCAAGAAGGATGTACTCAAATCCATGGCTAACAGGAAATGGGCCCATGAAGTTGATGCCCCAGATGTCAAAGACATCGCAAATGATGACAAGTTGCATTGGCATCTCATCCTTGGGACCAACGGTTCCTCCCATTCTCTGACATACTGGACACGACTTCGCAAAGGTGATGGCATCGCGAAACAGAGTCAGCTAGTAAAAGCCACACTGAAGTATCTTCCATGCGGTCCTCTTCCCGGAGTGGTGTCCTCCTGCCTCCAAGCCGTGGCATAAAGAAAGGACACTCTGGTATTCCTCCTGAGGAATACACCATCTCCAGACACAATTCGATCCTTCAAAGAAAAGGATCGGATCCTCCCAATGGTAGTGTCTCGCATCCGACTTAAGTCGGGCGATGTGGCTCTTGGGCCAACCCTCGGGAACCTTCTTAGAGACAAGATAGTTCACGATGTTGGCATACCATGGGATTGAGTCGACAAAAAAAATCGACTCGTCAGGGAAGGAGTCTCGAATTGGTGAATCCTCGGAAGTATTAAGATCTTCGAGAGGAGATAGATGATCGGCTACTACTTTTTTCTTTCCAGGTTTATCACGAATATCCAAATCAAATTCCTGGATAAGTAAAATCCACCGAAGAAGACGTGCCTTCGCGTCCTTCTTCTCCATCAAATATCGTAGAGCCGTGTGGTCAGTGAACACAATTACCTTGGATCCAATTAAGTGGGATCTGAACTTGTCCAAGGAAAATACTACCGCAAGCATCTCCTTTTCCGTAACTGTATAGTTATGCTGAGCGGTGTCAAGTACTTTGCTTGCGTAGTGAATTGCAAACGGGACGCCATCTCTTCTCTGTCCTAACACATCCCCAACAGCAAAGTCTGATGCGTCGGTCGTGATCTCAAAAGGTAGATACCAATCTGGGGCTTGTAGGATAGGTGCGTCCATGATCATTCCTTGCAATAGCTTAAAGGCCTCAAGACATTTGTGATCAACAACAAATTCCATGTCTTTGCCTAAAAGCTCAGTTAGCGGTCGCGCAATCTTAGAAAAATCCTTAATGAATCTCCGATAAAATCCGACATGCCCGAGGAACGACCGCAACTCCTTGATGTTGGTTGGTGGCTGGAGTCGTCTGATCACATCCACCTTGGCAGGGTCAACCTCCATTCCTCTCTTAGATGACGTGCCCCAACACAATGCCCTCCGTCACCATGAATTGACTTTTCTCCCAGGAGAGCACCAGATTAACCTCACAACAGCGTTTGAGGACTCGATCCAGATTCCTAAGACAGGAGTCGAAGGAATCGCTGTAGACCGAGAAGTCGTCCATGAAGACTTCCAGGAATCCGCCGACCATTTCGGCGAATACAACAATCATACACCTTTGAAAAGTACCCGGAGCATTGCATAACCCAAAGGGCATGCGCCTGAAAGCATAGGTACCAAAGGAACATGTGAACGTGGTCTTTTCCTGGTCCTCCGGAGCTATGCCTACTTGATTGTAGCCAGAGAACCTATCTAAGAAACAGAAGAATTCTTTCCCTGCTGGTCTCTCTAGGATCTGATCAATGAATGGTAGGGGGAAGTGATCCTTCTTTGTCGTGGCATTCAAGCGTCTATAATCCACACAGACGCGCCACGACGTGGGCACTCGCGTTACGATCTCCTCTTCATCCTCATGGGTGGTCGTCTGAATTCCTGACTTTTTCAGGACCACATGGATCGGGGCCACCCATTTCAAGTCAGAGATGGGATAAATGAAACCCGCGTTGCACCATTTCTCTATCTCCTTCTTCACTACCTCTCGCAAAATTGGATTCAAACGGCGTTGGAATTCACGAAAGGGTTTAGCTTAATTCTCCAAGTAGATATGGTGCGAACATAGAGCGGGATTTATCCCGTGGAGATCGGAAATGCTCCAGCCTATTGCCTTGCGGTTTTTCTCCAGGATCTCTAGCAAGCGAGATTCCTTCTCCTCGGTCAATCGCGAACTGATGATGACCGGATACTTCTTCTCCTGACCCGCAAGGAAGGCATATTTTCGTACTGTGGGTAAAGGTTTGAGCTCAGGTAAGGTGTGATCGTCTAGAAAATCTGGCTCAATCGAATCTGGCTCAGTGTTGGAAGTGGATGGATCTTTCTCTGTTACCGCTGCCACCAGATTATTTGGCTCCGGAGTCGGATCGTCAAAGGTCTCCATGCAATCGGTGAAAGCCACGTCCGACTCGTCATCTTCGTCTTCTGATTGTCCTAAAGAGGGAAGGACTGACAAGCCCAGCTGGGCTTCTAAGTCATCGAAGATGTAGGGGGATGCAAGTTCTGAGCTGTACTCGTCTCTGAGGATCTCGCAAACTGACTCATGCACTGGATCATCTCCGGAAGGGAGGGACTCATCGATGTTGGCTGGGTTCTGTCTCCATGGCCCAACTGTGTCTACATGGTTGCGGTCTACTTCGGACGAAGAGTACTCGGTGATGGACTCGGAATCCGATCTCTGCCATCTGGTTTGCTTCATATCTAGTTCCTCATCTCCGCCTGGAGTTTGGAATTGGATCTTCCCGATCTTATAATCAAACAAGTCCCCCGCCGTCCTGAGGAAGGGCCTGTCTAAGATGATCTGGGAATCTCTCCAATTACAAGGGATTTCCATATCTCGGACAGTGAAGTCCACCATGTATTCTTGACCCTCGACTTTGATTACAACATTCCTCAATTCTCCTTGGGACCTCTTGGTTGATTTATCAGCGAAGTGTAGGAGGGCTCTAGATTTCCTAAGAGGTCCGAGATTAAGCCGCACATAGAGGGCTGTAGGCATTAAATTAATTGAGGATCCATTGTCTAGGAGAGTGTGTGCAAACACAATGTCATCGACATAGCTCACTACATAATGTGCACCCATGTCTCTTCATTTCCTTGGAAACGAGTTCTTTATTGCACAAGTCGTGACTACTGACAGAACTTGTTTCTCAACATGGCTTTTAGTCTTCCTGCTAACTCTAGTAGGTGTGCATCTCACCTTCAGGTACTTCTGAAATGCAGGAGTCATTTCCACGTACTTGTCAAAGGGGATTGTGACCTTGATATACTTGTTGCAGAACTCTGCCATCTCATGGTCATCTTTTTGGATTTTTTGATTCTCTTCTTTCCACCCGTAAGAGCTCGGGGGAAAGGGATTATTGACTCTAACTCATGTTCTGAAACTGAAATGTTTTCATTGAAAGCTGAAATTGAGTTCTGTACAAGACTCAGACTCTGAAACAAACTCGGACTCTGACTCTGACTAAAAGGAAAATGATGTGGCGAAATCAGTGATACATCTTTCGCGACTTCTGGACGATCCTCCTCAGATGGAGGTGTGGGCTCTTCATCGGTTTTATCGGACTCTCTACTGATGCGGGTTTGCTGCTTCGAGGACCCAGAAGTCCTCTTCTTCTGTCGGTGGTGATGGTGGTGCTGCTCCTCTTCTTCCATTAAGTTCTCCTCAGGTAGAGACTTGGCAGCTCCTTCCTTAGGTGCTCATGCCCGATCAGGTACGATCACGATCCTTCCCGCTCCTGAGGGGACATATGATTTACATTATCATACGAAACGATCTCATGTTCAGATAAAGACTTATCTGAATAGTATACCTGATCACGAGGTCGGTTCTGTCCTTGATTTAGGTTGTTCGGATTGGCCTGAACCTGGGCGGGAATTGGGGTCTTTGGCGCCATTTGTTGATCCTGGGTACGAGAAACACGATTCAGATCGGTTCTCATATCCAAATAGTCATTCTGGATCTGTTTGACCCTATCAGACAGGGTCTGGATCGCCAAGGTTAGGGACTCCAATTTGGTGGGCTGGACTGGTTGATGCTGACTTGCGGATGAGGTTCTGTACTGGCCCTGCTGGCCATGCCGATACTGCTGCTGCTGATAGGACGGTGCCTGACCCTGTTGGCCCGAGTGGAATGTGCGCTGCTGCTGGTGGTGCTGCTGAGGCTGGTACCCTTGTTCGGGCCTGGACTGAACAAAGCGCGGTGCGGGGACGGAGCTGGTTTCTTGGTAAGCTGGGGAAGGTTGGTGAGGCTGATCGTTCCTCATCCCGACTGTCTACCGACGGGGTTTGCGGCTGTACCACAGCCCGTTGATCTCTAACACCTGTGGAGGCTCCTCGTATCCGGTCTCCA
The DNA here is from genome assembly GCA_037367405.1 of Ottelia alismoides. Classification (NCBI taxonomy): domain Eukaryota; kingdom Viridiplantae; phylum Streptophyta; class Magnoliopsida; order Alismatales; family Hydrocharitaceae; genus Ottelia; species Ottelia alismoides. The sequence goes on along the minus strand of JAZKJV010000636.1, from coordinate 483,928 downwards.
CTTGTGGGGGTGCAATGTTGGTCCTGCTAAGTGTAAGTCTGATCCCAGCCACTCTGAGGCCCCAGTGCCTGTTCCTGTACAAGATGGACTCGATGTACAGGTACAGGTGGTGCAGAAGAGGCAGGTAGCTTTATCTTAGCCACCTTTTAGAAAGTTCCTCCACTTGCTTCGGCATACGTGAGAGAGACTCAAGGTCAGTGACCCTCTTGTGGATCTGCTCGACCATGGTTAACTTATTAGCAATCATCCCCATGCTGGGAATGAGGTCCTTTGTCAGATCCGCTATAGTCCTCTGGGTTGTCTCATTGGATAGGATTGAGGGAGACAACTGATAGCCTCTGGTGGCCTGCGACCTCCCGGTTTCCGCCATCTGCTCTAGTATCTTCCATACAACATTCTCATTTTTATTCAGATAGCTTCCTCCACATGCAGCACTTACTAATCCCTGCATCTCCGGGGTTAAACCACAGAACAAGGTCCGGACTAAGATCGCCTTAGAAATGTTGTGGCAGGGACATTTCTGAACTAGGTCATTAAACCTATCCCAGGCATCATGGAATGGTTCACTGGGTCCCTGGGAAAAACTGGCGATCTTTGTTCTCATTTGATTAGTCCTACTGAGAGGGTAGAACTTCTTCAGGGAATAAGTCCTTGAACTGCATCCAGGTTGTACATCTCACCCCTAGGTTCTTCAGCCAATGTGCTGCCTTATCTCTTAAGGCGAAAGGGGTGGCCTTCAGTCGAATGTAATCCTGCCCAACCCGAGGATGGCTAAGGGTTGTTGCAAACCAGCTCGAAGTCACGGAGGAAGGCGTATGGTTCTTACAGGGCATTTCCGTTGAACTTCGGTAGCAGGATAAGGAAGTGGGGCTTGAGCTCGAATGCTTCGGCGGGAACTGCTGGTGCCAACCAACTTTGTATTTCATTCTCTGCTGGGTTATAGGCATCAACCATTGGTCGATCGATTCCTCCTTCCGTAATGAGTTGTCCCATTCTTGCTGTAAGATCCGTATTCTGTTGTTCGGCTTGGGTGAGGCGAGCCAATACTTGCTGGAGTAGATCATCTTGGTTCTCCTCTTCTAGGGGTCGCTTTGGTGGCATCTTGTCCTCTAGTCCTGGGAAATGGAAATGATCTGGATTAGAGGATAACTCAAGGAAGGGTTTCTTACCGAAGCGATGGTATTCCTCAGTAAGCTCAAAGGAGAGGAGAGGGTTGGTTTGAGAGTAACCACCCTGGGTGTGAGGGATCCATAACTCAAGAGGGTCATGAGTCCTGGGTGGTCCAAGGTGCGCTTGGGCCGGTGAAGATGATTTTCGTGGGGGACTCAAAGAGAGATTGACAAATAATGTGTCGATATTCCCCCAGTCAGTCATCTTGAAGTGGCGAGAAGAATCGGGAGTTCTGAGTAAAGATAGGATTTTACTCCTACCTGAAGCAAGCAATTCAATCCAAGACCCTGGGTTCACACTCAACACAATGAAGGACTCGAAATCGAGTCCAAATTAATCTTGCTAATTTTAAGTGTAATTTTTCAAGCAAGATAGCAAGGATTTACGCGGCCTATAGGGAAGTCGACTCAGAGCCGGATGCGTCTTCCCTGTTTAACCTGTCGCCTAAGATACCGTCGGTCCTTCCTTTCTTCGCTCCTATCCAAAGTTGATGGACTCAAAGACCATGCCCCTATCTACCTATAAGCAGGCGGAGGCTAATAAGGCTGGAATTTCGCTCCAAGGGTTACTAGCAACTTGTCGCGAAGTACCGCTGGTTCACCCCTGACTACCCGCGAACAAGCAGAGGCTACTTGGTACTAGTCAGTGAATTTAAAAATATTCAACTCGTGATATTTGTTAGGATCAGTTGGCCCGTGATATGGAAGGCGGGGATTTGGGCTCTATCTTAAGGTGTTCACACACACTCAAGTACCCTCACTCAGCCTGAAAACAAGGTCGGGGATTAGTCTCCCGCAAAAAAATTTTCCGATTTTATTGAATTTTTTGGTCAATGATGTTAGCAGTCCCGGTTTTAAGTTAAGTTCTCACTTGTTAGTCCAACCACACAGCACGCCTATCGTCCAGTCCCAATTTCTGTTTAATTTAAGTGTAAAAAACAGAGGGGGAAATCGAGAAAAGCCGATGCACAAAAAACGATGATGCGTATGCTGAGTTAAGAAGACTTACAGTGATCCCTTCGCTTGTATGCAGGATGCAAAACAGAATTGAAATCTTTACACTACATGCAGATGCAAGCGATAAAATCCGCTCCTAGACAAGCAGTTCTATTAGCGAGTGAAGCACAGGTTGATTTGACTAGATCTACGGTCTAAGTGCGTCTTTTAAGTGTATTGTGTGGTCCTAAAAATTACGAGCACAAGCAAACCCTAGAGTGGCTCAAGGAGCCGCTGGTGCAAGCCTAATTTACAATTCAAACCACACAGCACACGGGGACACGGTTCCACTATCTTTACACAGACAAGAACTCAAACGGGAACCGCTGGAAATGATGCGAAAAATATGGAAATTAATAAAAGTACAAGTTCTCTCAAATCACTCAAAGAATTAAAAATGCCGATTCCTCGAAGCGTCTTCGACTCCTCGCGTTCCTCACACAGAAATAATTTGAGGTCAGATAGAGAACGACTCGAAAAATACAAAAATTAAAGGACGTAAAATATTCACAAGAAAATCGGGGGTCAGACTACCCGGGGATAGAAAATCAAGCACTCAGAAATAACTGCAAATTAACCTAAGCCGTGCCTCTCCAGCAACGGTGCCATTTTGATAACGGTCCCACTACCCTTGTTAATTCGAGCAAATTAATGTTCAAATTAATTGATATTGTTCGTTGCAGTCGGATAATGAGAGCAGATCAAAAACCACTTTCAATTATAGTAATTTCGAGCGACAAAATTTTTTTACTTGATTGGAAGTCCAAGGTCGAACTCAGGGAGGCAGTTGTCTCCTTAGGTAGATTCGAAGCAAATTTCCAAGGTTTGATTTTCAGAGGAGATATTTTTGATCTTTTTCGGTTTTTTATGCAAGACACATGCAAAATCAGGTCAAATTACAAGTTAACTCAGAAAGATGGTGAAATTAATTCCAAAAATTATGAAACTTGTCCAGATGATGAAATATGATGAAATTAAGCTACCTTAATATTTTTAGAATTTTCTGATGCACGGATAATAAAAATGTAGACTTTAGTGAAAATGACTAAACTAATTTTAGTAATTAACAAACTATGACATTTCTCAGAAACAAAATTAATCCAAATAGCTCCAATTAAGAGCTATCCAAATCAACTTGAATTTCGTTTAAACACTTCATAATTGATTAATTAAAAATCGATTAACGTTTTCACTAAATGATTTTTCTAAGACAAACTATACGTGCAAATGGTGTGATTTTCGGAAATGTTGTAGCATAGGCTTATATCTACCAATGATGATTTTTCAGAGATTTTTCGATAAGAAGATAATGAGAAATCACTTAATTAATCACAATGGGCAAAATGTTGCAATTTTTCACCAAATTAAATTCCATAAAGATTATGCAAATCATAAAAATACAAATAAATACTAAAATGGTAGAACAAGAGTTATGCTACACAATTTAATTTTCGGAATTAAAAATAAACAACAAAATTACGACAAAATAAACATGCGAATGCAGGGGTATGAATGCCATACAGAAAAAGAAATATGAGCTCAAATGAAGTACATGGACTTACATGTAATTACTTAAAACTTGAACTTTGTTTGAGAACTTGCAAGGGGGTGCAAGTGTCCCCTTTTGCAAATACCCACTTTTGTCTTATTATCCGCTATTGCCTTCTCTGCTTTGGTTGCTTGAAACAGGGGATGGAGTGGCGGCCGGGGAAGGGCGCATAGAGGCGCGTGGGCCGCGGCGGACGACGTTCAGCGGCGTGGTTGGGCGGCATCGGCGTTGGAGGAGGTGGATGGGGATGCTGCGACCGTGATGCACGCGGAGCGCGAAGAGGAGGCGGGCGGCGTTCAGCGGCCGCACGCTGAAGGGGGGCTGGCGGTGATGGTCGGCACGCTCGCAGGTGGCGTGCGTGGAGGCGGCGCTCGACGGGGCGGTTGTTACAAATGCTGCGGGCGGAGGGCGTCGTACGGGGGGACACGACACCGAGGGGGTGGGACGCGGCAGAGGCGCGAGGTGAGCGGTGGCCTGGAGGGCGAGGGGCAGTGGTTGCAGCGGCGGCGCGAGGTGATGGTGTGTGTGCGTGGTGAAGAAGAAGAGAAGGAGAGAGAGATCGTGGGGGAAGAAGGCAAGAAACAGGGGGAGTTTCACCACCTCCCCTGTTGCTCATGCATTTGTTTAGCCATGGTTAAATTTTAGATTAATTGATTGATGAAAGTTTGCCGAAAAATTCAAGAAAAATCACCGTTTCGTTCGCAACATGTGATTTATCTGTGGAAGTGGAATTGATTTTGCGATTTGGATGATGGAAGATGGAGAATCGAGGAGAGAGAAATGAAATGAAGAAGAAGAAGAAGAAGGAAGTTACCTGTAATGTAGACGGATAAGGTGCCTGGGAGGAGCAGCGAAGTTGCTCCTGTCGTCGCTCAATGCGCGGCAAGCGGAGCTCGAGCAGGCCTCATGTGAAGCTTGCAGCGGCGAAGGTTGAAGCCTCGCCGGATCTCGCCTGGAGGGGGATCGTTGTCGCTCGATGGGAACTCTTGGAGCTGTCACCTACAACATCTCAGAGCTGGACCTATCTCCTATTGAGTGGCGGATGGGGATGAAGGAAGGAGGAGAGGGGGATATAAAGAGGAGGAGGAGGAGGTTGGAGAGGAGATGGAGAGAGTGGGAGAGATGGAAGATGGAGTGGGGGAGTTGGGGTTGGATTGGCCGTTGATGAAGCCACATTTCATCATCTTTATTCTATCATTTTGGCATCAAAAACCTTAGCAAATGCGTGTAAATAGCATTAAAACCATCATCTTAGCATTTATGCATGTGCATCTAAATAGTGTATAAAATACTGTAATTAAAGCCAAAATTATAGAATAAATAAAAGAAAAGAAAAAGAATAAAATATTGTAAATATTTTATGACTCGAAACTCCGAGACCTAGGCATCTTGATGAATAGGTCGACAAGGAACAAAGTAAGGGGAGATAAGGGCTAGAATACAATTAAAATTCTTTCATTCTTTACTCATTTTGGGACCTATTTTTGGTTCTACTTTTTATACCTCAAATAAAGAAACTTTGTACATGAAAGCTGTAGATAATTAAATAAATAAAAATACAAAATTGATTTCACTGAAAATAATGTACAGATAAAAAGTTATGGTCTGAATAAGATTCCAGAACTCTAACTTCCCAGACATGTATCTTGCAAATAAAAATTCGAAATGTACCGAACTCACCTTTAATTGTATATAGTATAAAATAAGCTATTTAATGGCGGAGGTCTCGCATTTGGCGGAGCTACGGTTTGAAAGTTGAGTTTTGGACCCCCTTGTATAATTGTACAGATTAAAATATTCAATTTATTATTTATTCATTATTTTTGCAAAATTATATTTTTATAATTATGTAAATATTATTTATAATAATTATGTGCATTAAAATCAAAATAAAAAGATAAAAGAAAACAAAATAAAATACATGTATATATAATACATAGGTATCATACCTATATACATACCTGTATAAACTATACTTATATTTTAAAGTATAAAAAATACACCAAAAAATAAAATAAAAATATAATTATGTGTATAAAAGTATTTTATGATTTTATAAAATACTAAATAAAAATAAATAAATTAAAATCACAAAATAGAAATAAAAGAATAAAATACATAGGTAATATACCTATATAGGCTATAAAAAACAACTTATAAAAATATACCTCATAAAAATAATTAAAAATCAGAATAAAATACTACATAAAATAATAAATATTTTTTATTTAATAACCTAAATAAAATAATATCATTTACTATTTTATAATGAATTTAGGAATATTTTTTAGGACCTTTTTCCTGGTTGGTCCACGTGGACCAACTAGGTGGCAGTCACAGTTGACCTCGGTCAATTGTCTGCCCTAGGTCCTGTAGCCCTTGTCAGACTGCGTTTTTGACCTTTTTTTCTCCCCTTTTTCAAGGCTACCCGTTACATCCTTTCATGATCGACTCTTCTTGACTTTTCTTCCCCAAAGATCGAGGATGCCCGCCCAATGTTTTCCTCGGTCTTTGGATCATTGCAGCGACCGCCATAGCCTCGTTCTTCTCGCCACTCGACCACTTGTACAAAAACGCCATCCGACTTCCTCTTCCATTTTGAACCGACTTTGGGGCGCCAAAACCCTCCGCGCGTGGGTCGAGCGGAGCTCCAGTGACAGGGGAGCCTCTCCACGCTTCAGCCGAGGTGCGGTGAGCACCTAAGGTCGTGTTCCACATCATCTCCGGCGGCTGCGCCGCCGTGAGGTTTACCTCACTTTTCTGGGCTTGAGGTACTGCATTTTTCTCCTTTTTCTTGCAAGTTTTAATTCCTAGTATCCGTAGGAGTAATTTCCATCTGTTAATTTGTTCATTGCATCATCAGTCGCCACTTTCACTCCCCCTCACCGGAGCAAGCTCTAACGGATGTTCCATTTCTGCCACCCGCAGTTTTTTGCATGCTGGAGGGTCGCGACAGTTTGCCCGCGACCCCCTTAATCTCTCTTTGTAGGTACACACGCTACTGAAGCACCTGGGACCACTTTTGACCCTCGTCGTGGGCTCCTGGAAGCCCTTGGGCCTCCTCGACCTCGCGGCGAGCTCCGGTTGACGCTGGAGGATTTTGAGGTACCAGTCGTTAGAGGAAGCCTGCAGGAGAAATCAGGGGAGTTTTGGAGCTAAAAGGAGCGCCGGAGGTGTACGGACGAGCTCGGAGAACTTCGCCCCAGGCGGAGCTCCTCCCAGTTCATCGTCCTATCGTCACCCCCGTTCTTGGCGACTAGCAGTCACCGTTGGATCTGGGCCTCCCATCATCGTCCGATCTTTCGGCCGGATCTAATCACAACCGTGGGATCCCGAACCGTCATCGCCACGCCGTACGTCGACACATGTATAAGTGGAGTGCGGAACCGTTTGATCGCGCGAAGGCGAGGGTATTTTGCAACTTAACCCTCGCAAGTTTTTGTATTTATTATTTAGCACTCAAACATTCATCTGTAGTTTACAACTTTTTTGTCATATTTACATTAAGGCCCCCGTACTTTTCCGCATTTACGCTTAGGTCCTTCGCCACGTCACCTCACGTACCTGTGCGCGTGAGGGGACGGGGCATTTTACAGAGGGACCCTCGAGGGTCTTGTTATTTCCATTCAGTCTATAAACTTTCATATGCAGTGTAATAGTTTTGGATATTTTGCATTTTGACCCGCATACTTTTTGGATATTACACTTGTGCCCCTGCCAGGCGCGCGTGCTTGCGCACGTGGGCTTGATGTTTTTGCAAGGGTACCCTTGCGCATTTTGTGATTGCTATTGAGTCCTGGAAGTCTCTTAATACATTATATATTTTGTGAGAAATTTGCACTTTGGCCCTCGGACTTCTCGATATTTGCAAAACAACCCTTGCCAACAGTGTAGTTTCTCTTTGTTGTTTGTATTTATTTCATGCACTTCTAAAACCCTAAAAAATCCACAAATATTTATTTAAGATCCTGTTGCGTCACCTTTCACGCCATATTTTTGCATTTCATTTTTGTTGCATTTTTATATTTATTAAAAATCAAAAACTTGCATTTTTCCTACTGTTTGCATTAGAAAATCCATAAAAATTATAAAAACAATTTGAAAAAATTCCAAAAAAAATATTTTGTGTGTTTTATCATCTACTAGTGTCAATCCAAAAATCACTAAAAATTTCAAAACAAAAACCTTAAAAATTAGAAAACCCTAAAAATCTTCATAAAAATCTAAAAAAATTTAGAAAAATCCTAAAAATATAAACTCAGTTGCAGTGTCTACCTTATTTTGTTCTCTATATTTTAAAATTAATTTGAGGAATTTTGGGTACTATTTAGTATTTTTCATCCTCATTTTGATTTCGGCCAGCAACCTAGTCCACTGTTTTCTAGTATTTTAACTTTTAAAAATACCAAAAAGATTTTGAAAACTCCCAAAAATCATAAAAATAGTAGAAAATTATAAAAATACCAAAAACATTTTATTCCCTTATTTTTGACTATTTTTGCCTATTTTTATAAATACTCTACCCCTCTCTTTCCTTATATTGTATATATACCCTATTATTGACAAAGAAAATACAAAAATATAAAAATATAAAACGAAAATACAAAATCAGTAAAAAGAAAACCAAAATACAAAATTAAAAATAAAAAAATGAAATAAAAATAAAAATTAAAAACCCACAAAAACATTTGCATTGCATAGTGTAGACAATACATCACATTCACACACACACACACACACACACACACTTGCTTGATCTATCCTACCTTGCTCCCTGTGTTCGAACTCTCTGCATACTTGCTTCTATAGACCTTGTTTGTAGAGTTAAAAATAAATTTTAACTTCACATTTGTTTGTCATTTATTGATATCTATATTGTGGGTTAATTGTTGATTTTAGTTGAGATTTTGCGTGGTCAACGCTTCGACTGAGTTCCTTCTTTGTGTGGAATTTAAGACCACCGAATCTTGGCTAAATCAGCCGTCGATGGTTGGCTTCTCCCTTAAGTCAAGGGAGAGTGGAGGAGGAATGGGTAGAGGAGAAGTTCGGTCGTTGATGAAATACCCTTTCATCCAACAACCCCGGATGAAGGAGGAGGTGGCATAAGTGGATGAATGAGGAGCGACATGTGGTGGCTCCAGGAGCTGCCACGTGTCGCTCCCAGAAAAATCCACAACTAAATACAAAGAAAAATCGGAAAGAAATAATAAAAGAGGTTAAATCAAAAAGTGGTCAACAAGAATGTTGCTCGTCTCGACGAGATCTACAACTTTCGTGAAGGGACGAAAATCAAACGAGATCATATGTACAAAAATGTATTTTTGGGTGGTACCTTATAGGTATAAAATACCACATTTTATCTTTTGTAATTTTTTGTCATTTTTCAATAAGAGAAAAATCAAAATAAAAATAGAGAAAATATGAGAAGAATATTTACAACTAAATATATTTTTTGAATTTTTAATAATGAAGAAAATAAAATATGAAAATATAGGGGTAAAATAGTCATTATGTACAATGTACAAAAGAGGCCCAAAACCCAAGTTTTGCATACGAACTCCGATTTTAATGAAGTTGGTCTTGTTTCGAAGGTCTTTGAATGTATATTACTTTGAAAGTGAGTATACCTCAATCTAGCACTGTATGAGAGAGATATGTGCATTTTAAGGTTCATGGTTTCAAACTTGGATTGAGGTTTTATTGATCAATTTTTCAAGTTAGTATTTTTGTTGATATTTTTTATTAGTGTTAGTAATGTATACACTATAGAGTTGGTTTTATTGGATTTGGAGTGAGTATAAAATATATACAAATAGGGTATTTTAACTAATATACAGGTGAATATTTACAAGTGAATTTGGCTTCTTATTTAATGCAATTATGAATGCTAAAATGCAGATAATATGCTTGCATGCATGAATGCTAATTGCAAGATACGTGGAAATATGCTGCTATTTACTCGGGAACAAAGCTCTATTTTCGACTTTTAGAGTGATGAATCACAGATTCATCAGCCATCATTGAAGGATATGAAGGAGAGTGTGAAACTTACAAGACATTTTAAATAATGCTGAAAAAGAATATGACGAGAGATATGAATATTAATATATGTCAAAGTCACATATTGCATCATAAAAGGAGGATGAACATGATATTGAGGAGATCAAAATTTGTGATAATTTTTTTAAGGCATTCCCGAGGTTCAACCCTTTGTTTTGCATTGGAGATGGTGATCCTTCTTTTGGGAGAAAACTCTATCTAAAAATGATCAAGATATTCCGATTCATGATATTGGTTGGCATCTATAGGCCTCATTTGCCTCCTTTCATTATGAAAATGGCTCAGCATGCTCATATATCAAACTAGTTCTTTTTAAATCATTTTTAGTGCATTGATCATCTTTGAAGGTATAGGTTCATTTGTTGCCTAATTGCATTTTCTTGATTTACTCAACCATTCCAAAAATTTTGATTTTATAAAAGGAGTATTAGCATATGTTTTTATCTGCCCGACACTATGGTCTTGGGTAATCGTGGATTATTAATATTTAGGGAACCTTTGTTTGACATGTGAGCCCATGAAAAGCCATTATGCAATATTGTGAAATATAATGTGCCATTATCTATCTTAAAACGTAATTAAGTTTTGCATTATTAATGTCTTTCAATGTAAACATGGATATGTACCATGTCCTTTATGATATCCTACAACTATTGAACTAAAGAGTTAAATTGTAGAGGTTGATGCAGAAAGAGGTTAGATCGAGGACACAAGTGATGTAGTCAAGTAATATTTCAGAAGGATCTCCCGTCTGAGAAAAGATGTCAACCTTCTTGAAGATTGATATTCAACATGCATTCTTGATGGAGGTCCTTTGTTTAATATTAAACTTACATTTTTATGGAGGTCCTTCACATAGGAACAGAGATTCGACTATGTCATATGAGTCAAGTTAAAGAGTTAACTACATGATATCGTGGCATTAGATATCCTTGTCATATAGTATTAAGAATAAATACATAGCTTTTGACCATACACACACATATTTTTTTGTGAGTATGTACATTTGGCAAACTAATAGGTTTTAGTGACTTTACTTTGAGTTTAAATGAACGAGAATTAATTAGATTAAATTTTAGATTCAAAGAGTTGGAAATTGATCTAAAAGTCTTCAGAATCAATTAGAGAAATTGCTTCCATATATAATTGGGTTTTTATCAGTTGTGCCCTCCTAACATATCGCAATATCAGTTATGCCCCTCCCCTTTTTTAGAACAGCAGTTGCACCCTTGACTTATACCATTCTATCACTTGTGCACGTCCGTTAGTTTAGCCGTCAATGAGTTGAACTTAACCACAATTTTTTCAATTGATGATGTGGTTAAGAGGGCCATATCTATCCCAACATCCCCCTCCACCCCTAGCAGCCCCTCCAACCCTGAACACTAGGATGACGATGTCTGAGCACTCCTTGTCCACCTATGTGTCCTAGGCCTCCTTCAGCGCAGGGGAATAACTTATGTCATCCCTGGTTCGGTCACCACCTTGTTGGTAAGCTTCATGCATTGTAACATAAGGAGCTTGTTGAACAACGAGGACTACACGAGGATGCATATTCGAGGGGCAACATATAGCTGTTATTTACAGGTGTACCCCCGGCCTGAAAGGTTTTTCCCTCAATGACAAGGTCGTTGATGTTCTACTCATAGGGAGGGGTGGAGGAGGAGGAGGACATTAATATGGAGGCGCAACATAGAAGGGTGGCTTGGAGAGGGAGGGGTAGAGGAGGATGAAGGCCTAGAGAAGGAGGGACAATGGCAAGGGAGGGGATGGCCTGAAGGAGGAGGGGCGACAGTAGGGGATGAGGATGGCCTGAAGGGAGAGGGACAACGAAGGATGATGACCTAAAGGGAGAGGGGCAGATGAGGAGGGGCAGAGGAGAGCCTGGAGAGGGCGGTGGTGGAGGATGGCCTGGAGGGGGTGGGCGGTGGTGGAGGATGGCCTGGAGGGGGCGGTGGTAGAGAGACTAGAGGGGGAGGGGTGGAGGAGGAGGAGGGGCTGGAGGGGGAGGGGAGGTGGAGGGGGAGGGTCTGAAGGGGGAGGGTTGGAGGAGAAGGTGGTCGGAAGAGGAGGAAGGGCTGAAGGGGGGAGGATGGAGGAAGAGTAGAAGGAATAAGAAGAAAAGGGAGAGAAAAAGATATTTCTACCCTACTTAATTTATCTAATCACCCTTGCATCCCCAAAGTTAATGTCCATTTGGTATGGGGTATTAGACATGGAACCTCGGGCGAACCAATTCTACAATAATTGTTAGTAATCTTTTGATATAACAATAAAAGTTATTGATTCATTTCACTCCCTATCTGAGATTAAATGAATGAATACACTTATAAGGCCCCTTAGTACAATTAAGGTTATGTACCATGACCATCTTAATAATCATATAGTTATTGATTCAATGGTTGAATCATAGAGGTTGATGCTTGGATGATATCTAAGAGGTAGATTGAGGACTCGTCAAGCACCGTCAAATGATTGTTAACAAAGGATCTCCAACATGAGAAGGATATGGCAATCCTTCTCTAAAGGCTGATATCTGATCGACCTCTTGATGCAGGTCCTCTACATAGGAATAGAGATTCAGAGGTGTCATATAATTTAGATCAAAGAGTTGACTTAACGAGATCGAGATAACCAAGACCTATCTCATGTGTTGCCAATGATATAGGAATGCATCCTCTGATCAGAGATATATGTATTACTATATGTCTAAATATGTATATTAGGCAGACTATTAGGTTGATGACTTAATCAAGGTGTACACACTGACGAGCCGGTATGCATATAAGGGCATATGAGCCATTCGATCTCTCAAAGGGATCATACATGTTCACTACTGAATCGGGAGACATGAGCTCACTCATGAGATATTGGAAGCAACCAAATTTCATGCATGGTCATCTTATTTTGGAAGCATGACATAATTCTTAGGTATGATATATGCTTTTGGAAAGCATATGATCGACGATACCAACTCGCAATGGTCAAATTAGAAATTTAATAATAAAACCCTGAAGATGACAGTTTAAATATGATCTAAAACTTCAAGTTTATTATAGGTATTCTAGTATGTAGGATGTGTGGGTATTAGGAATACTATAGGTGATGTGATCATAAATAATTGTATAACCATGACATTTCCATTCTGAGGGAGTGATGAAACATGCTTGAATTTTAGCGACCCCTGATCCGACCTTAGTCCAAATGTTGGACATTGATCTGAATGTGATTCAGGTGCAATGAAAAGATTAGATTTTCAGTTTGATTAAATCAAAAATCTTTCATAGGTCGCCTATATCTGGATATGAGATAAGATCTCAGTATCTAAGTCACTATACATGGAATGTTCAATTGCCATGTCCTTATCTCCAAGTATCCTCGGAGAATCCATATTGTTCTCGAAAGAGTTCAAGAATAATTCTACTATTGACAATATATCTGAGCATTAGAAAATTGATGGCTAAATATGATTAAATTATCATAAATATTAAGAATGTGATTCATATTATTTGGACACATGAGGAGAGGCATATAAGATAATTAAATGAGATTTAGTTATCAGAGATATGATTTAATGTGGATACCAATATCCATAATAATCATAAGTGTTATAAATATGATTCATAATATCATGGAGAGATTTAGTTGTAAATATGATTTACAAATTAAATGTTAATGTGAATTAGATTCACATTGTACAATTAATTGTAAGTATAATTTATATATATTGAGGTTGAATATGATTCATAATTGTCAATGGCATGATTGTAATTATCACAAAATAATTTGGAATTATTTTGGTAAAATTTAAGCAATAATAATTGTTGTGTACGTGGAATAATTGATGAGATATGAGATCTCATCAACATTGGAAAGAAGAGGTCCCCATCCCATCTTAAGAGCAGAAGGCCACGTGGAATCTCACTTCATGGTGGCTGTGAACTGTCACCCCTTATTATGGAAGAAGGCTCTCCTCCTTTCCATATTATTCCATATGTATTGATTTAAGGGTAAATTACATAAAAGAGACTGATCTTTACGTTGAATCCCAACTTAGGGACTAATTTCTAGTTTGTAACAAATAAGGGACTAAAGTTTTACTTATCGTTCCAGTCCCCAACACCGTTAATGGACAACACTATTCATGGTTTCACTGGACAAAATTACCCCTGACGGCTTACCTTTTTAATTTCCCCCAATTCGAGCCTCAAACAAACATGCCAAATCATGACGGCAGCTCCGCCTTTGCCTCCCCTATATGATGGTTGTTCAAACTTCTTCGGCTCCAGGCCACGACAGATACAAGGATTGCGAAGTTGTAGCGGAGGAGGCGGATGTCAGGGCGGAGGCGGGAGGGATAGACGGAGGGGGAATAGAGGGAGTCGAAGAAGGATGCAGCGGAGTCGAGGAAGATGAGATGGAAGGCGGCAACCTCAGCGACATGAAGGGCGGTAGTAGGGGCGGCAAAGAGGGAGGATTCAAGATGGCGGCGGTGGTGGTTGTTGAAGTGGTGGGAGAGGGACTTGTCGAGGGATTGGAGTTGGTCGAGGAGGAAGTGGAGGGTGTTGAGGCAGACGCAGAGTTGTTGGGTACTGCGGCTCGTGGAGGGGCGGGGGCGCTGGATGGGGGGGGGTGTTCCTGGTGGAGGCAAGTGCTGGGGGCTGGGGAGGTTGGCGAGCATGGACCGGCAGTGGCTGGCCGCCTTCAACCACATTCGACGGAAGACGCCGACAAGCCGTGTTGTGGTCTGGAGCCGACAAAGGTCGGAGCAGCCGTCGTACAGGGGAGGCGGAGCATCCATCTTGGTTTGGTCTGTTTGTTTGAGGCTTGAATCGGAGGTGTTAGGGGTAATTTCGTCCAGTGAAATAATGCATCGAGCCATTCATTAACATCGTTGGGGACTGGAACGATAAGTAAAACTTTAGTCCCTTATTTGTTACAAACTAAAAATCAGTCCCTAATTTGGGATTCAACGTAAAGATCAGTCCCTTTTCTGTAAATTACCCTTCATTTAATTGAATTAAAAATCATTGAATATTTTTCAACATATTCATTTTTTTAAATTAATTAATTGTTGTTGTAAATTTTATGCACTAAAATCATGGTGATTGATTTCAATTAGGAGTGCATCTCCACAATCCAATTTGTTATAAAAGAAAGGTTATCCCTAGCTCTTTCTCTTACACAAATTGAAAGCAATAAATCTTTATCTAACTAACTTCTCATACAAATCCAAGAGTCTTTCTCTCTCTCTCTCTCAACCCTAGTGGTCGTCCACTTGGTTGTTTTTGAGAGTATTTCTGTTTTTGCACTGTTGTTGTGATGCAGAATCGATTGCTCGCGGATCTCCGCCTACTCCATGCTCATGAGGAAGGTTACGGATTTCGTGAGATGAAATCAGGATGTTTCACGCTCGAATCGTCAACTCATATTACGAGAAGCACACATCTCATCCATGCATCCACAAGTGCATCGTTTGTTGGATTGGACTTGAGACAAGAGGTCTTTTCATTTAGAGATGCGTGATCGCAAACATGCTTCAAGAGGTAATCCATTTACTCGTTTGTGATATTGATGAAATGATATGAGAATTGTTCTCATATCATGTGGTTTCATCTTTGTCAGTGAAAATTTTAATTTTCGTTACCCCTTGCAACTAGTATGATTAGTTGTTCTTCACGCTTCTGTGATGTGCTAAGGCTTAAACCCTAGCCTTTTATGGTGGTGGATGGCAACTAGCATGAGGGGTACAAGTGATCATTGTGGAAGAAGTCAGGAGCGCAACTAACATTCCAAAAAAGGGAAGGACATAAGCCACATAACTGATATTGTAATATCTCAGGAGGGAACAACTGATAAAAATCCTATCTAATTTACTTGAATAACTCAAAATAATTTGAATATTGATTTAAATGTAAATCTAATTATCAAATCACTATACACGGTCTATATATTCTCCCTGGTATCATCTCCAAGTATTTGCGAATGCTGCACATGAGTCCTAATTGGATTAGGAGTCGTACACTGAGAAATAGACAATCTAGATAATAATTGTTATTATTTTTTACTAATCAAATGGCATCGTGTGAATATAATTCACATGATTAGTATTTAGTTAGTATGAATATAAATTCACAATAACTATAATTAATGTGAAGATGATTCACATTGGAACTTATGTGAATATGGTTCACATAGTTTGCCTTTAATTAATATGGTGACATAGCTCCACAATAATTAAATTGATGTGAATGTGATTAATATATATTTATTATTAGGACTTGTGTGAATATGATTCACGTGATTATTTAATGTTGATGTGAGTTTCATTCATGTTCTATGTTAAATAATTACATATTGGATTCTCATTATCATGACCATATCTACGAAGGAGTTCAAATCAAGAGGGGGGGGGGGGAGAGTAGAGTCTTGAGTCATGACCCCTTATCGTTTCATATGACTGACTGCCCATATGGTGTATAGAAGGAGGGATGCCTCCTCTTTATATGCAATTGAATTCAAGGCTTTCTAACCCTATTGGAAAGAATATAAAATTATAGAGGAGGATTATTCTTTCTTTCTCTATATGTTGTCCCCTTCATATCGTCTCCTATCCATTTATAATTTTATCCATCCATCACCTCTCCCTTTGGACTCTCCATGGGTTTGTCCAATTGGGAGCAGAGTAGTCTTCTACTCCGTCTCCCGCGTGTCTAAATAGAAGGAGTTTATTTCAAGAGACAAGATCAAGATATGATCTACCTTTATCTCTTTTGGCGTGAACAACTCGTAAAGAGAATCGTCTCTCAAGTTCATGGGTGGATCACGATTCATCCTCAAGCACACCAGTGCTAGTGTCATCGGATGTGACTTGTTCAAGAGGTCTCATTCTTTATAGACTATACACATCAAAAGTTTAAATCCCTATCTCGTATGTTTCACGATATGGTGGGATAGTGTCCACATGATTTCACGTTGCAATCAAATTTTGTTATGCGACTACAATCTCTCTCATACAATGAGCTTTATATTTCTCGAGTTTGATTATTTTCCCATGCATTTTCATGATATGCGAGGTCAAATCTCAAACCTCCCATAAACCTTCATTTGTATGTATATACATTCATGGTGTATAATGCCCCCATTAAATTTCCCAATGATGCTTGTGACGCTCTGCCCTGTAATAGTTTCAGGAGGAGCCATTGCTTGACCCTCCTAGCCTTTTACTACTCAGCAATAGCTATAATCACACAATAATCAACCTCAAAATGTGGAGAAATAAAATATTCCAACCACATCCATGAATTTTAAAAGTTCACATTTATTCAGCATAAATCAGTTCATAATATACAACATATTACATTTTTAAATATAAATAAGGAAAACTAGAGAAAAGTAATCTACAACTATGAATATGAACTTATGAGTGGAAATGTACTATTAAGTTTCGTACAATCTGCAAATTCTTAAGTCTAGTCATGTAGCTCAACAACCTGTAATCATGTAAACCTAGAGGGATGTCCAAAAGTGTATGTATCAACAAAATGCTCAATATAGCTAAACATGCTCACAATAAAAGAGTAAAAAAAGATCGATACACATATTCTATTGTTCATTATTTTTCTAAACATGTACCCAAATCATATGTATTGGGTATTATTATACATTCCATGCTATTGTTGCTTATACTCTAAAAGGATACGGTTAACCATATCATGAGCTCATCAATTACACAATTATTACTTACATTAGTCAGGGTTTCATATGTATATGTTCATGTCCATATAAACATACAAGTCATTCTCCATATCTAGATCATTGAGGTTGAAACCATATAAATATCCACAAAATATATCGAAGCAATCAAAACTTAGACAAACAACCCCAACTCTAGCTTCCACCCATCTCCCCCAACTCCAATCTCAGCTTAGCTTCGTGGTGTCCTCGATGACATGCTCGAGGTGACAACTAAAGGTGCTCAACACCTTAAACTTCTCAAGCAACTAGGGATGAGCATGGGATGGGCTGGGCTGGGCGGGGCCTTGAAGGGCCCAAGCCCAAGCCCATTTAAAAACTTCGAGCCTTGGGCAGGGTCTAGGCCCGCAAAATTGTTTTGGTTTGGCCCAAGCCCAGGCCCAACCCAATTCATATGGGCCAGGCCGGCCCATCTCCACCCATTATAGATTATTAACTTTGAGTATTTGTTTAAAGTCAAACTCAATTCAAGTTAGACGAGCTAAAAATATTTAAAACATATGTCATAATATTTGTGAAACAACTAAAACTCAATTCTACCTAAGATGATTTCTCATTTTATAAAAGTGCAATCAATGTTAGATACCATAGACGTCTCTTATTACATAAGTTGAAGACTGAACCAAACTTACACAGTGAACGACAACAGGTGTACCCGTAAAAAAATGGGCATAATGCCCATATTGGGTAAAGGTTCAATAATAGAAAATATTCTGATATAAAAAATAAATATTAGGAAATTCAATAATAAACACCGGAATCTAAACCATAGATTAATTAAAGGAAATTAATTCTGAAGTGAAATACAATGATCATCAACTCATATGTCCCACACCTGACTTTCTTGATTTATAAACATTGTATGAAGATAGGATACATGAATAGAGTGTGCATGCAACATATGAGAGTTTCCAGGCATGTAGGATACCAAAAAATCTTGGGCATAAAAATTGAGCCCATGCCCAGCCCATTGTTCGTTTGGCTTGGGCCGGGCAAGGCTTTTTGGGCTAGGCTTCGGGCTGGGCCAGGCCGGCCCAGCCCAATGCTCATCCTACAAGCGACCCTTTGTTTTTTCAAGTAGACCCTTAGCCCCTCATTTTCTTTTTCTTCATCCCCCGTCTTCTTTTCCCCCCTTCCGCATTCCTTTTCTTCGATTTTCATGTTCGCTACTCTCTATTATTTCCTTATTTCTTCTCCGTTTTCATTCCAACTGACCCATCAGCAGCACATTCACCTTCGTTACCACCTCATGGGCACTCAAGTAGCGGAGAATGAGAGAAAGTGGTCGAAACAACAACATCTTTTATAGATTAGCTAGTTCTCTTCCTATAGATAAAGAGGAATTCCTCTAAGATCAGACGTCGGCATCCCTGACTTCCCACACCCGACACCATAAACCAGGAAAGAGAGAGGAACCTGCATGTTAATGGGTCACCCTCCGAGTCAATAGCTAAAGCAATTTCGCCGGCCCTCCTAACTAAAAGAGAAAAACCATTAAATATAATGCAGACCCAGACCAAGTTAGTTCTGAAATTATATCGAGTCTGCTCAAGTACATTCCAGAACTTGGGACAATGCCGCAAGAGTTTTTTTCACGCGTAAGCCAGTTGATCATCTACTAAATAATATTCTTCAACGTTCTTCTTCTCTTCTTTTCACAACAACTCACCCTTCGAACAACTCTGGTCAAGGGAGCTCCATCCTCCTCTCTTCGTGTCTGATTAAAGGACATGCATCCACTCTCCAATTGCAACCACTCCCTCTGACCCCCGACGACCTGCAACCCTCATTTCTTAACCAAGGCTCTCTGCATCGTGAGCATAACTTTCACTTGCAGGTACCTAACCAGAGCTTCATTCCTTCATCGGAAAGTGGAGGTTGACGGCAACTCCTCTCGCATTTGATAGATGAAGAGACAAATAACGGCAGAGGCAAGCTACATGCATTGTTGATCGCCCTTCACTCCCCTTTACTCTGAACGTCCATGGCATAAGTCACAACCGACATCAGTCCATCATCTACTAGATAATCTTCTTCCAGCGTTCTTCTTCTCTTCTTTTCGTAGCCACTCGCCCTCCGATTGACTCCGGTCAAATGAGCTCCATCCTCCTCTCTTCATCTCTGATCAAAGAATATACATCCACTCTCCAATTGTGATCGCTCCTTCCAATCCTTGGCAACCTACCACCCTCATTTCTCGACCAAGGCTCTCTACATCTCGAGCATCACTTTCACTTACAGGTACTTGACTAGAGCTTTGTCCCTTTACTAGAGAGTGAAGGTTGACAGCATCTCCCCTTGCATTTGATGGATAAAGACAACAAAGAAGGGGGGGGGGGGGGGCTGCATGCACTATCAATCACCCCTCACTCCCCTTCATCGTGAACGTCAATGGGTCAAGTCGCAACTAACTGCATGATTGGGGCCAACAAACTGCTAAGGAGAGTGCTAGTGACCTTGGGAGCCACAAGATACACTCAATCGAGTAGTTCCACCTCATTTTATGCATCTCTATATTGATCTTCTAATCGACACCATCCATTACTAAATACATCCCCACCTAACATGCTAGGAAGCACTAGATTTAATGAAGACCCACACATAAGCATCTAAGCTAGAGAGACAGACGCATGCATTCATTCCTATGATGGATAATTTGCATTTATGCCCTCCAATCTTCAACAAATTACAATTGAATACACCCACACCTGAGGCAGTCGGGTCTAGGGTTGTCTATTGAGCCCGAGCTTAATGATCACAACTCTGGCCCAGCTCGTTAAGAGCTCATAAGCCTGACTCGAAAACTTATCAAGCAAAAGCTTCAGATAGATTTATAGCTCTTTAGGGTTATCAAGTCGAGCTCGAGTTGGGCCGTGCTCGTTTCGATTACTTGACTCGATAACTCAATAAGAGCACAAACTCTGGGAACACATTTTATTCCCACATTGGTTGAGCAAAGAAGTGAGGGGAGACAAAGTGACTATAAAAAACAGACCAACCCCTCCCTTGTTACAAAGCATACCTTCTCGACCTTCTGGCTAATATCTGATATGTTGGCCATCAACCAACATGATATTAAATTGATTTTTTGGGGGGAGAGCCTACCATGACCTTGACTCGTTGAACTCGACTCGTTAAGAGACTCGTGAGCCAGCTCGAACTCAACGAGTTTGAGTTCAAGCCAGCTCCCGGGCTCGAACCTTATCGAGCCTGAGCTCAAGCATTATCAAGCCCGAGCTCGAGCCCGTGTTTTCACTTATCGAGTTTGAGTGAGAGTTGGGATCTACTCGACTCGTTAAGCTTGATAGATACCCCAAGTCAAAGCACATGTATGTGGCATAAGTGTAATTGCAAAAACTTAAAAGGGATTAAAGTGCAAAAATTCTTTCATCATGCGAGTTATAATTATAAGGCGTCACAACGTCACCATGGAATGATTGTGGAAAACACACTTTTATTAACATAATCATCTTATACAAGGAGGGTGAGATCATAACAGTATGTGTTAAAAGATAAAATTGTGGTACTCAATTTTTAATACGTCTCAATTTGCTTTTTGAACTGATTTACTAGAAAGACTAAACAAACACTTAAATTTTAGTAGTTTTAGATCATACTGAGACAAATTGCATATCTATCTAGTACCGTATTGTTATTTTTTAAAAATTCGATGCAACATTGAAGTAGAGTTAAAAGGAATTATTTCCATGGATAATTATTGTACATATACTATATGTACAATAATTCAAGCAACTAGAGCTGTCAACCTATTGATATACACAATTTGCACTTCTATCAAATTCAAAATTCGAACGATCAGTAAACAATTCAAGTTAGCCAGACTATATACATAAACGTGGAAATTAAAGCCCATCTATGCGAAAGTCTTTTTTTCATCTTTGGTAAATTTCCATCAAGAAGTAAATCCCACAATTAGTGTACATCCCCAAATGCACAAGATCTGCATCTGGCTCGAGAGCACAATTACGATCCTTCATGAATGTCATGCAACCGGTAATTGCCGAGAGCATTTCCATTCTTAGGTTGGAGGTAGGGGATGGCCGACCGAGCGTTGTTAGGTTGGAGGTAGGGGATGACCGACTGAGTGTCGTGTGAAGCACAGACGGTCGGGGACGGTTCGGAGGAGCCAGCTCCTTTGTGTAAGCTCTTCTTTCACTTCCAAGAATCTCGACCGTAATAGCTCCTTCATCACGGGGAACACTCTCCACTCCTGAAATAACATGCTCCGACGGTACTCTAGGATCCAAGAGTTCGCGCTCATGTGTACAGCCGTCGAGCTCCATCGCCTTGACGCCCACGAGCTCCCTGGCCGCCAGGTGCGGAAATCTAGCTTCTCCTCTTGCCACTACAAACAAAGGGAGAAGCGCCACAATCAACACATGATCTCCATAATTATTGAGTTCGATTTTGCTCCAAAAGAGTTAAAAAATTCTCAAAATGTTACCAATTCAAAAAAGGTGGGTTTCATAGTAGTACACATTTTTCCATATTCGCACTATGAGGGGCATCCATGCAAATATGAAGAATACAAGGGGAATCCATGTAAAAAACATATATTTATGTTAGGATGATGAGATCCACGGCACGATAATCTCCCACTGGTGATAAACAATACCTCATCGATATGACCGGAGAAGAGCGTGAAAGATCTGGAGGAGAGACCGGTCACAATCAAACCAGAGGTCTTCAATGGGAAGCCCCATATGCTCAGCTCCTCTGCGAGGGATCGGTAGATCACACACTTCATGTGGAGCAGATGACCTTCCTGCGCAATAAACAGAGCAAACCAGAAGAGATTCAGTTTATTCCTACTTATATTATCTTTCACTTTTCCATAATATAAGAACTAAGTCATCCGACTTTGGAGCTTCTAAATATTTTGTTTAAACAGCCATCTTTCAAACATTAACCAAATCCATCTCAAGTTGTATCCGTATCTGTTTTAAAAATGAATGCACACTGTAGTTGAATCAAGAGTAGATGGTATACGAGTACACTATCATCCAACTTAAAATCACGAAATACATAAGTTTCGAACATTCAGATACAGAAAAAGTAATATATTCTCTCATGTCAACATGCAGAAAAAAATCTGGAAAATATCAAGCACATTAACTCGTACAGCAGATCAAATGGGTAGTGGATCACATGCGGATATATCCACATCCGGTTGAATCACGACACAAAGATAACGAAATTGCAGAAACTTGAAACGGTTATCATATTATTTCAACGACCAACAATAGATTAATCTGAAAATTTTGGAACACATGATCTTACCTTATGCAACACCCAATTGGTTCCATCAGAGCTGCAATTTCCCGTCTCAATCCCCACCAACAACCCCTCCAAAGCCCCCAACTTCCCCTTCAAATCACCACCTCCTGCCGCCACCTCCGCCGCCACCTTCCTCACCCCCTCCCCCTCGAGCCTCGCCCCTCCCCACACCGCCCTCGCTGTGACCGGGATTGCGTAATCCACCACAGCGATGGCGAGGATGATAGCAACCCACCTCAGAATTCCGTACCCACATCCCCCTTTCCCTTCCTCCTCCTCCTCCTCCTCATCCAACATCTCCCTCACCCGTGACTTCGCGGTCGAGCGGAGTGCGGGCGTCAGCGGGGGCGTGGAGGGAGCCTGGACGGTGCGAGAGGAGACGAGGTCCAGCGTAGCGTTGATGCTGGCGATGCACATCTCGCAGTGGCAGTTGGTGTCCTTTCGGCACTCCGGGAAGTAGGCAGTGTCGCATGGGGATCGATCGCGAGGGATCGGCGAGGAGGAGACGACTACCGCCGTCCTCATCGGGTCGTGCTTCTCGGCGTTTACCGTCTGCGGTTCTTCTGCATATGGGTGGATTCTTCTCCTTGTGCTGGTGGTGGTTTGTGCCGCTTTTGGATTTGAGTTGCGGTGGTGGGAGTGATGGTGGGAAGTTTCATTTTCGACCGTTGGCGGTTCAAATGGGAGGGTGGGAAATTTTGAAATTTGAACCGACAACGGTCAAGAATGAATGGACGCACCGGATCGGTTTTGCTGCCTATAGATCTCATGCATGTGAGTCTTGTGACGCCAATTAGGGATTCATGCGACTTGTTGGAGGGCCACGATTGGTTTTTGTTCGCCTTATTAAAATTGCATTTGTTTCGTTTATAATTTCTATGCAGGATTACGGATTGAAATTAATGCATTATATTTAATATATAAATATATTTGGGATATTGATACTCGTGTACAGTATTAGCTCGGGACTATATTGCACTATATTGCAGTTGTGATTTTTAGATCTCGCTGGTGGCTGGAGTTCGGGATACCCGCCTTAATTCGCTAATGGGTCAAGAAAATTTATAAATGGATTTTTACCCGGCAGAACCTCGAATCTTTTGCAATTACTGCTACGACTTTTGAAATATCGTAATTCCTCCCTCGACCCCGTAAATTTGCGCCGTCTTACCTTATAGACCCTACCGTTAATTTGAGACATTCCAAGTTAACTAGTTTGGGTTTAAGTTGAGTTAATCTAACCATAGCAAATTCAAGGGTAGATTTTCTTTCACTTCCCCTCCTTCCTCTTCCCCCCTCTCTCTTCTTCATTCTTGCTGTACGAAATACCCCATCGGAGGAGCAGTTCTTCGAATCCAGCGGGGGTTCTTTCTTCGACTGACGCGGGAGGTGGGAAAGCACGGGAGGCGGCAGGGGGTTCCTTCCTCGACTGACGCGGGAGGGGAGAAAGCACGGGAGGCGACGCGCTGGGGGATTCCTTCGAATCCACGCGGGGAGGCGGCGGCCCCGGGTGGGGCTTCGACTGTCAGGCGGGAAGGGGGGTGGGAAGCAGGGGAGGCAGCGGCCGGGGATCCGCGGGGTGGTGGGGGGGAGCAGGAGAGAGGCGGCGTCGGAGGGGGGGGGGGCTTCGACACGGGAGGGGGGAAGGTACGGAAGGCAGCGCTCCTGGGGGGGAGCAGGAGAGAGTTGGTGCCGGGAGGGGGAGGGGGGGGCTTCAACGCGGGAGGGAGGGAAGCAGGGGAGGCGGCGCTCCTTGGGGGGGGGAGCAGGAGAGAGGCGACGCCGGGAGGGGTGAAGGGGCTTCAATGCGGGAGGGGGGAAGCAGGGGAGGCGACGCTCCTTGGGGGGGGGGGGGGGGGGGAGTCGGAGAGAGGCGGTGCCGGGGGCTTCGACGCGGGAGGGGGGGAAGAACGGGAGGCGGGAGGGAGGAAAGCACGAGGGGGGGGGGAGGGGGGGTACAGGAGGGCGGACGGGGGGTTGGCGTCAAGCGGAGGAGGTGGGTCTGGTGGGGCAGCAGACACATCGGGTTGGGGCAGGGGATGCGAGTGGGGCCAAGCTTCAGGCGACGCAGGTGGGGGGAGCAGGGGCTTCGAGCAGGAGTATGCGATGGCCGGGGGGCATCGAGCAGAGGAGTGGGATGGAGCAGGGCAAAATGGCATTGAATGTAAATTTTACAAACAAAATGGGTATAATGTAAACGAATATAACGGAATCCGGTTAGTTTTAACAAGCAAATGGATGGGGGTTAACCACAGGTCTGTAGGGTAAGAGTTAGCAAGTTTACGGGGTCGAGGGTGGAATTACGATGTTTCAAAGGTCGTAGCGGTAATTGCAAAAGATTCCAGGGTCTGCCGGGTAAAAATCCCATTTATAAATGGTTCAGATTCTGTTCAGCTTGCTTAGGGCCTATTTGGTTGCTGGGGTGGGTTGGGGTACACCAGCGTACCCCTCCTTCCAACCCTCTCATTCCTCCTCACAGTTTACTATTTACCGGGGTACAGTTTACTATTCACAGGGGTACCCCAACCCAACCCAACCCAACCGTCAAAGCCCATATTAAACTGTAAAAATAAAATATGTATTTAAAAAAGTTTTTCATATATTTAATATAATATACTTCAAGTTTTTCTTTTATATTATTAATGTTATATTATATTTAACAGTTTACATTTTTATAGTAACACATACAATAGTACTAAAAAATTATTTGCATGTCTAAATAAAATAAACTCTACTTAATGTGGGAAAATATTTTGTTGTTGTTGTTGTCTAAATAACATAAAAAATAAGAAAAAAATATTTTAGAGTAGGCCCATGGGTCCGTCAGCCTCTTTGGAGTTGCAAACTTGCAAAAGAAGACTCGGGGACTCGAGACGAGTCGCCTCGATCCAAAATGAAGCTGCTGCGTGAAGAAAATGAGTGAGATGGAGGAGCTCTGGCGAGGGATCTCTGATACGCTGGTACACTGAGGACCATGCTGGTTTAGAGTGGGGAAAAGGTGCAGCAAGCGAAGGGGAAAAGAATGAGCATGGAAATAAGGTCGGAACTTGACATAATCACTGTGAAACATGGTCGGAGCAATGAGCTCTGGATATCCAAATTTTGAAAATTTCACTAAACTAGAGATCTACGTTCAAATTAAACGACATAAATAAACTAACACTAACCATATCTACCTAAAAACATAGAAAATAAACGGCTCACACCTAGGATTCCAGGGAGCATGGACTACACCAGAGATGGTTTTCTAGATGGTGGTGGACCACCTCTCCTCCTCCTTTCTCCTCACCGACAACTCGGGTGTACTCCTGCTATCACCAGGAACACATTCACGCACAAAGATTGAGGTTGCAGGGCTCGCAGAGGGATCAAATTGGGAAAGGAGGGTTGAGGATCTTATTTACATGGTGAATGGGCTTATTGCGGATCAAATGAAGGATGACTCGAAGGAGATTGATGGGATCTAAAGATCCTGCGTGAATCAAAGAGATCCCTTCTGCACGTTTTGTTTTAGGATCAAGGCGATCCGCTCATTAGGTTGCCAGGGGAAATGGGGGAAGTGAAGTGCTCGAGGTTCTGATAAGGGTTAGAGATGCCAAAGGGGCAGTTGACCGAGGTCAACAAAAGAGTGAATCTGGTTGGTCCACGTGGACCAACCAGAAAAATGCAAGGCAAAACTGCCTTCTAAAATGAATAATAAAAATTAAATAAATTATTAATTTTAGATTATAAAATAAGAATTGTTTATTATTTTCTGTAGTAATTTATCCCTACTTTTTTTTATTTTTATGAGGTTATTTATTATGAGTTATTATTTACATGTATAGTTATAGATATAATTACCTATTTATATGTATTTTATTTTTATTTTTATTTTGTATTTTATTATTTTATATGCTTAATTTATATATTTATAGCTGGTTTAGATGTACACAAATACATTTTTATTTTATTTTTCTAAATTCATTTGTACCCTTAATTAAATGAGCGTATTTATTATATAGGTATAAGTACAGGTAATTCATCTATATACTTTATGCGCTTATTTATTTTAATTCATTTTTAATGGTTTTATTTTATTCCAATTATGTACATATAATATAAATAATGTTTACAAAATTAGAAAAATATAAAATAATGCTTAGGTATCAGGGTTTAGGGTCATAAAATTCCTTTGGTATTTTATTAATTTTTTCTTTTCTTTATTCCTTTATTTTGGCTTTAAATAATGTATTTTATAAATTAATTATATAATATACAATGAATGTTAATTGATGCAAAATAATGATATTTACATGCATTTAGCTAGGGATTGAAGGCCAAAATGAAAGAAGAAAGGTGATAAAAGGGAGATAAATTACCCATCCATCCTGTTATTGCCCCAACATATCCCCAATCACATAATCAGACGCATCCGTCTTGATCTCAAATGGAAGAGACCAATCCAACAATTGTAGGACAAGAGCATGTGTGATTATTCTTTTAAGTGATGAAAGGCATGGAGAACGCTGCCATCTTCAATAAATTTGGTGTCCTTTCCTCGAAGTTCCATCAATGGTCATGCAATTTTGCTTATATCTTTGACAAACCTTTGATAAAACTGACGTGCCCAAAAACTAACCGAACTTGTTTCAAAGAAGTAGGTGGCTCAAGTTTCGATACAACTTCTACCTTGGATGAGTTAACCTTCATGCATTGCTTGGAGATGACATGACTCAAAACAATCCCTTCAGTCACCATAAAGTGACTCTTCCCCCAAGAGGGCACAAGATTGAGCTCGCAACATCAATGAAGCACTCAGTCTAAATATGTCAAGTACTAATCAAAGTTATCACCATAAACAGAAAAGTATGCATTCTCAAACAACTCGACTCACCGACAACACCTCGTGGGGTGATAGGTTCCTGGCACGACGGGGCTCTCACCCTCTCTGGCACCCCCTTCCAGGGGACTTGCACCAGGTCCGTCGCTGAGGACGCTTCTACAAACTACAATTCAGAAGTTACAACCATCCTATTCTCAAGCTGGGTTGTTCCCGATTTGCTCGTCTTTACTAAGGGAATATTTGTAATTTTCTTCTCCTCTTATTGATATGCTTAAACTCAACAGGTGGCTACGCCTGACTTGGGGTCAGATTGTAACGAGAGGAGCGCACATGATCGGTCGACTGGGGATCCGTAAGGTAACGCTCCTAGCAGGCGAGGAGATACGTCACCCCTTCCAACGACACGCGAGGCAGTAAGAAGTGTGGGCTTACTCACCACAAGCCATGATATCAGAGGAGACGACAATCAAACTTTAAGCCCATCGAGTAAAACTGAACACGGATGGCCAATATCCGCTTCCCACATCACATTCCCCACACCCCTACTCATGAATCATTGGGGATGACGTGAGAGCGATCCTTAAGATGACGCCCAAGCAGGCGTGCCCTCGGCCTCTCAGCTCTAGACACAACTTGCGTTCAAAGACTCGATGGTTCACGAGATTCCGCAATTCACACCAAGTATCGTATTTTGCTACATTCTTCATCGATGCGAGAGCATAGATATCTGTTTTCGAGAGTCATCATGTGTTCATGAGATAGGAAGAGACTGAGCTTCGGGCACCCAGAGCACAGGGATCCATGAGGCCCTCGCTCCACGGTGGGGTGCCGAAGACCAATCGTAGTTCCGTGTTGTCCTTGACGCGAGCCACGCCGGGTTTTTTGGTGTCAGGGACACAGAAGCCAGTACGCCACCACCCCTTTGAAGGATATTGTGAATCCTTAAGCGCATCACGGAAGCGTGTTGATCGCATCGTATGCGATCGGAGCAACTAGTCGTACTAGATGCAGCGGAAATTAAAATTTTTTAATTTAAAGATGAAACCACATGATCACGAGAACACTTCTCGGATCGTTTCATCAAACCACAAAGTACAAGGAATACCTCTTGAAGCGTGGTTGTGATCGCGAGATCCCAAAGTAGAGATCCTCCTATCTTAAGTCCGACCCACGGAGAATGCGCTTGCGGGCACGATGATGAGTCGCGTCCTTCCCGCAATCCTTTGACTAAGATCCAAGCGAAGCCGAAATGCTCTCCTTCTTAATACACAAAGTGGACGGCCACTTGAATATTAAGGAGAGCCCACACGAGAATGAGAGAGAGAGAGAGAGAGTAGAGTTCTTCAACTCAAGAATGTTGTAACTTGGAAAGGCTACCCTAGCCCTCCTTTTATACTAGTTTAGGATCCAATGGATCTCAATCCATGGGACACATGGATCCAAGGGCTATGCTTGGTCCATGATAAATCAATGGCTATGATTTGTTGTTGGTTAAAACCAACAACATCAATTTAAATATTAATTAACTAAGAGATAATATGATAAATGAAATGGAGCTAACCAACCTCCTAAAAAGGGGGGGGGGGGGGGGCGTCACCCATGAACCATTCATGGGTGACGCCACCTATGAGGGTGGTTATTTGCTCCATTTTATTTATCTTATTATTCCTTAATTAATCACAATAAATATTCACCAAAATAATTCCAAATTAATTTGTGAATATTTCAATCATGCCATTGAATATTGTGTGAATCATATTCACAACCCAAACTAGTTAGTAAATTGCATTTCCAATTAATTAACAAATGTGAATCTAATCCACATTATTAATTAACAAATGCTATTTACATAAATTCTCTCTCTTATATATGTATATTATAAATCATATTTATAACACACATATATCATGGATAGTGTTATCCACATTCTCTTAATCCTTGATAATTAAATCTCATTTAATTATCTTAGATAATCATTTTCACAATATGAATCATATTCATATTTAAGCTTGATAATTAAATCACATTTAATCATCAAGTCCTTGCTTGGATATTTCATCAAAAGAATTATTCTTGAACCCTTTCAAGAATAATGTGCTTTCTCCGCAGATACTTGGAGATAAGGACAGGGCGATTGTATTATTCCATGTATAGTGACTTGGATGTTGAGATATTATCTCAAATCCAGATCGAACGAACCTCCCACAGATGCTTGATTAAATCAAGACCGCAAATCCAATCTTCTCATTGAATCTGAATCCCATTCAGACCAATGTCCAACACTTGGACTAAGATCGGATTGCTTCTCTACTGAAAGGAGTCACTAAAATCCAGACCTGTTTCATCACTCCCTCGGAATGGAAGCGTCATGGATATACAATCGTTTATGATCACATCACCCTTCAGGTATTCCCAATACCTGTACATCCTGCATACTGGAAGACCCATGATCAACCCGAAGATCAAGATCATTTTTACACTGTCTTCTTCAGGGTTTAATCATTAAGTTTCTCAATCTTGGTCATTGGGATTTGGTATCGATCATATGCTTTCCCAAAACATATATCATACCTTCAAATTCATGTCATGCTTCCAAAGCATGACGACCATGCATGGAATTTGATCGGTCCCAATACCTCATGAGTGAGCTCATGTCTTCCGGTTCACAAGTGAACCTGTATGATCCCTTTGAGAGATCATATTGCTCATATACCTTTATATGCACACCAGCTCGCCGGTGTATATACCTTGGTTAGGTCATCAACCTATTGGTCTGCCAAATGTACATACTCAGATATATAGCAATATATCTGTCTCCGATCAGAGGATGCGTGCCTATGCTGTGACAGCATTCAACATAGGACTTAAGTTATCTCGATCTCGTTAGGTCAACCCATTGACCTAACTAATCTGACACCTCCGAATCACTATTCCCATGCAGAGGACCTGCATCAAGAGGTCGGTCAGATATCAACCTATGTGAGAAAGGATTGCCATCTCCTACTCAGGCTGGAGATCTCCACTTGACAATCATTTGACGGTGTTTGATGAGTCCTCCATCTAACTCCTTAGATATTCATCCAAACACCAGCCTCTATGATTCATTTAATGAAACAACAGCTATATGATCATCAAGCTGGCCATGGTACATAACCCTAATTGTACAGAGGGACCTTATAGTGCATTCATTCATATAATTTCAGAAAGGGAGTGAAACATCAATAACTTTTATTGATAAACTTAAATATTACAATAACATTTATTGTAAGAATGGTTCGCCCAGGGCTCACAAGTCTAACAATCTCCCACTAGCCCTCAGAACCATTCAGGTACAATCCGTAAACCCATACTCATTACATGTTGGTCAAAAACCTTCTGTGTCAGAGGTTTGGTAAGAGGATCAGCAATGTTGTCGGCAGAGGCCACCTTGGTGATGATGATATCACCACGCTTTTGAATCTCCCGAATGATGTGGTATTTCCTTTCCACGTGCTTGCTCTTCTGATGGCACCTGGGTTCCTTTGCTTGGGCAATGGCTCCAGTGTTATCGCAGAGTAACGGGACGGGAGTATCAGAGGAAACTACGCCAAGTTCCAAGATGAACTTGCGCAACCACACCGCCTCCTTTGCAGCATCCGATGCGGCAATGTATTCGGCTTCTGTTGTTGAATCCGCCGTAGTGTCCTGCTTCTTGCTTCTCCAGCTCACAGCACCACCGTTCAACAGGAATACAAACCCTGATGTCGACTTTCGATCATCAATATCTGACTGGAAGTCTGAATCTGTATATCCCAAGACTTGGAGATCACCTTTGCCATAGACCAAGATGTAATCTTGCGTCCGTCTTAGATATTTAAATATGTTCTTTACTGCATTCCAGTGTTTTTCTCCATAGCAGGATTGGTAACGACTTACCACTCCCACTGCATGGCAGATGTCTGGCCTAGTACACATCATGGCATACATCAAGCTTCCTACGGCTGATGCATAAGGGCATCCAGCCATGGCCTTCTTTTCCTCAACACTTTGAGGAGCCATCCCTTTGGACAGATGGATACCATGTCCTAAGGGGAGGAATCCTTTCTTCGAACTATCCATACGGAATCGTTCAAGAATCTTCTTGATGTATCCATGTTGTGATAATCCCAATATTCTCTTTTCTCGGTTTCTGAACAACTTCAGGCCTAAGATGTAAGAGGCTTCTCCAAGATCTTTCATCTCGAAGGTATGGGATAGCCAAATCTTTGCACTGGTCATCATTCCTGTATCATTCCCAATGATAAGGATATCATCTACATAAAGCACGATGAACACAATAGCGCTCCCACTAAGCTTCTTGTACACACAAGGTTCATCAGTGTTTTGCACAAAATCATAACTCTTTATGGTTTCGTCAAATCTGATGTTCCAACTACGAGAAGCTTGTTTGAGCCCATAGATGGATTTCTTCAGCTTGCATACTTTACCGTCCTCAGCTATGAAGCCCTGGGGCTGCTCCATATAGATATCCTCCTCGAGGTATCCATTGAGGAAAGCCGTCTTGACGTCCATCTGCCAGATGTCGTAGTCAAGAGATGCAGCTATAGCCAGCAGTGTCCTGATGGACTTAAGCATGGCCACAGGAGAGAATGTCTCATTGTAGTCGATGCCTTCTCTCTGTGTGTAGCCCTTGGCTACGAGCCGTGCCTTGAAAGTCTCTACTTTCCCATCAGGTCCCCTCTTTCTCTTGAAGATCCATTTACACCCAATGGGTTTTACCCCTTTAGGTGGATCCTCTAGGGTCCATACACCATTCTTATGCATGGAGTCAATCTCTGACTTCATTGCTAGCATCCATCTATCCATGTCATGATCCGTAAGTGCTTCATCATATGAAGAAGGATCATTGTCAGTCTCACCTGACACATGGAATCCATACCTTTCAGGTGGTGCAACCACCCTCGAACTCCTTCGAAGAGGTATGGGTGTTTCATCTTCATTTATTTCTTCAGTTTCTGGTTCAGGAATCTCAGAATCCTCAGGGGATTCAATGAGCTCCTCTACTTCATTCTTGTCTTGACCTTTAAGGAAATCATCCTCCAGAAATTTCACATCCTATAGAGACAAAAACCTTTTGGGTCTCAGGGTCATAAAGCTGGTATCCAATACCATCTTTAACATACCCAATGAAGTAGCACTCACGAGTGCGAGATTCTAGCTTACTTGCGTCCACGTTCTTCGCATGAACCAAGCATCCCCAAACCCTCAAGTGATTGACACTAGGTTTGGTTCCATACCAGAGCTCGTGAGGAGTCTTTGGTATAGACTTGCTAGGAATCTTGTTTAGGATATATATTGCAGTCTCTACTGCATATCCCCAGAAACTAAGAGGTAAATGTGCTTTACTCATCATTGAACGGACCATGTCCATGATGGTCCTGTTGTGTCTTTCAGCAACACCATTAAGTTGGGGAGTTCCAGGAGGAGTGAGATTGGAGACAATTCCACTCTCTTTAAGGTATTCCTTGAATTCATCTGAGAGGTACTCACCACCTCGGTCAGATCGAATCCGTTTAATCTTCCTGTCGGCTTGGTTCTCAACCAAAGCCTTAAACTCTTTGAACTTTTCAAAGGTTTCAGATTTATGACGAAGCAGGAAGATAAACCCGTATCGCGAATGGTCATCGATAAACGTCAAATAATATCGATATCCATTTCTAGTCGCGGTATTGAAGGGACCACATACATCAGTATGTATTAGGTCGAGAATACCCTCGCATCTCGTAACCTTGTTACGGAAAGGCATCCTGGTCATTTTACCTCGAATACAATGTTCACAGGTAGGTAAAGTTTGAACCTGTAGAAAATCTAAAGGTCCATCCTTTATCAATCTATTGATCCTATCAACAGATAAATGACCGAGCCTTTGATGCCAAATCATATTCGAATGATTTCCATTCTCCCTGGATCTCTTGGGGTTTTTATTATCAGTGGTAGTGACATTTATGATACATTCATTAATGCACAATTCATAGAGTCCACCAGAAGTCAGAACACCTTCCGCAACAAATTTATCATATTGATTAATGACTAATTTATTACAGAACAGGAAGGAGTACCCATATCTAACAAGCTTAGACACAGATATCAAGTTCCTCCTGACCTCAGGTACATAAAGACACTCTTTAAGTACTAGGACTTGACCACTAGATAACGACAGTCTGCATGTCCCGATGGCGACTGCTGCAACACTTGCATCAGATCCCATTTGGATAACTATCTCCCCATGCTCCAGATTCCTAGTTTCCTGAAACAAATGCAACGAATTGCATACATGAACAGAAGCACCAGAATCTATAACCCAACTTCCTTCTCGTCCAACGAGAAAGCTAGTTTCAATGATGAAAGTAGATTTCATACCTGCTGGGGCTTTACCTTTGTCAGTGGACTTCAGGTAGTCTGGGCAGTTACGTCGCCAGTGCCCCGGCTTCTTGCAGTGGTGACAGACATCGGTCTTTTTCGATGTCATCAGTGTGGAAGCACTAGAAGATGAACCAACTCCTTGATTCTTCTTCTTTCTCTTCGAGGCTGGGCCCTTCTGAGAACCTTGCTTCCGCCCGCGCTTTCCTCTCACCTGTGCAACCATTGCACTAGCAGAGGGGCCGTCCTTTTTCATGATGTCTTCTGCAGACTTCAATGCAGCTAACAACCCAGCGTTTGTGAAGTCACCTTTGTTCATGTGGTAAGACACAACAAAGTTGTTGAAAGACTTAGGGAGCGACAGGAGAATGAAATCAGCTTGCATTTCAGAATCTAAGTATGCTCCCAGGGTTTCCAGCTCAGAGAGGTACCCAAACATTTTGAGTACATGTTCTCTGACAGAGGTCCCTTCCTGCATCTTGCAGCGAATAAGCTCTTTCATCACATTGTAACGCTGTGTGCGGTTTATGTCACCGAACATTTCTTTCAGATTCAGCATAATCTCTTGGCAATTGTTCATTTCCACATGTTGCTTCTGAAGCACATTGGACAATGATCCAAGGATGTAACACCTTGCCAAATTATGGTCTTCATCATATTTATCATTATATGATTTATCTTCATCAGTCACAGGGTTTGCTATCTTGTCCTTGCTATCTTCATCAGTCACAGGGTTTGCTATCTTCATCAACCCGAAGATCAAGATCATTTTTACACTGTCTTCTTCAGGGTTTAATCATTAAGTTTCTCAATCTTGGTCATTGGGATTTGGTATCGATCATATGCTTTCCCAAAACATATATCATACCTTCAAATTCATGTCATGCTTCCAAAGCATGACGACCATGCATGGAATTTGATCGGTCCCAATACCTCATGAGTGAGCTCATGTCTTCCGTTTCACAAGTGAACCTGTATGATCCCTTTGAGAGATCATATTGCTCATATACCTTTATATGCACACCAGCTCGCCGGTGTATAGACCTTGGTTAGGTCATCAACCTATTGGTCTGCCAAATGTACATACTCAGATATATAGCAATATATCTGTCTCCGGTCAGAGGATGCGTGCCTATGCTGTGACAACATTCAACATAGGACTTAAGTTATCTCGATCTCGTTAGGTCAACCCATTGACCTAACTAATCTGACACCTCCGAATCACTATTCCCATGCAGAGGACCTGCATCAAGAGGTCGGTCAGATATCAGCCTATGTGAGAAAGGATTGCCATCTCCTACTCAGGCTGGAGATCTCCACTTGACAATCATTTGACGGTGTTTGATGAGTCCTCCATCTAACTCCTTAGATATTCATCCAAATACCGGCCTCTATGATTCATTTAATGAAACAACAGCTATATGATCATCAAGCTGGCCATGGTACATAACGTAATTGTACAGAGGGACCTTATAGTGCATTCATTCATATTTTTTCAGAAAGGGAGTGAAACATCAATAACTTTTATTGATAAACTTAAATATTACAATAACATTTATTGTAAGAATGGTTCGCCAGGGCTCACAAGTCTAACACCCTTGGATGGAAGGCACAGTTCCAATCTGACGTGGGGAAGACAACAGTCGAGGAGGCGTTGTTGAAAACCCATGGAGATGTGCTATGATGTTCGCAACATGTTGTCTCATAAGGGTACGGCAATGATACTTCCGCATGTTCACCTATGGAAACCTTGTTACGACTTCTCCTTCCTCTAAATGATAAGGTTCAGTGGACTTCTCAAGATGTCACCAGCGACAAACCGTCGGCATCGCCTCAATATGAAGATTACCCGAGCTTGTCAGTCAAGGGTATAAACTCGTTGAATACATCAATGTAGTGCACGTGCAGCCCTATACATCTAAGGGCATCACCGACCTGTTATTGCCTCAAACTTCCGTGGCCTAAACGGCCATAGTCCCTCTAAGAAGCTGGCCATGGAGGGTCGCCTCCACATAGCTAGTTAGCAGGCTGAGGTCTCGTTCGTTAATGAAATTAACCAGACAAATTGCTCCACCAACTAAAAACGACCATGCACCACCACCCATAGAATCAAGAAAGAGCTCTCAGCCTATCAATCCTTACTACATATGAACCTTGTAAGTTTCCCCGTATTGAGTCAAATTAAGCTGCATGCTCCACTCCTGGTGGTACCCTTCCGTCAATTCCCTTAAGTTTCAGCCTTGCGACCATACTCTCCCCGTAACCCAAAAAATTTGATTTCTCATAAGGTGCCGACGATGTCGTATATGCAAAAATTTGATTTCTCATCCGTGGTTGGCATCGTTTATGGTTGAGACTAGGATGATATTTGGTCATCTTCGAGCCCCCAACTTTCGTTATTGATTAATGAATACATCCTTGGCAAATGCATTCGCAATTGTTTGTCTTTCGTAAATCCAAGAATTTCACCTCTAACCATGAAATACGAGTGCCCACGACTGTCCCTCTTAATCATTACTCTGATCCCGAAGGCCAACACAATAGGAATGAAATCCTGTGATGTTATCCCATGCTAATGTATACATAGCTTGAGCTTGCTTTGAGCACTCTAATTTATTCAAAGTAACAACACTGATGGCACGAACCGACTAATTAAGGCTAGGAGCTCATCATCGCCAAAAAGGGACAAGGCCACCGATACTCACCGGAGGCAGACCAGTCGACCCAACCCAAAGTCTAACTATGAGCTTTTTAACTGCAACAACTTAAATATACGCCATTGGAGCTGGAATCACCACGGCTGCTAGCACCAGAATTGCCCTCCAAAGGATTCTAGTTAAGGGATTTAGATTGTACTCATTCCAATTACCAAACTAAAGAAAACTGCCTACCATCTCTACAGATACGACCATCATACATCTCTAAAATGTAGTAGGGGAATTACACAATTCGAATGGCATGTGTTTGAAATAGTATGCCCCAAATGGACAAGTAAAAGTGGTTTATCTTGGTCTTTAGGTCTATCTCAATATGATTATATCCAAGGTACCCATCCAAGAAATAGAAATATTCCTTTGCTGCAAATCTTTCAACATTCTAATCAATGAAAGGCTAAGGGAAGTAATCTTTCTTGGTTGCTATGTGATGGACCCAAAAATTACCCTTTTAGTTTAATTGTGTTGCCATGTTTGTTGTAGTCGGGCAATTAGGATCGATAAAAAATCAACGCACGAATCGATTAATCGACGAATGAGTTAATGCACGGTTTTATGTGTTTTTAACATGGACAAGCCCTCGGGTCGACTCAAGGAGGCAAAGGAACAACTTCGGATCAGATTAGGTGAATTAGCTCATGATTTTCCAAGCATATTTTTTTGTATTTTTTATGCAAAAAAATGCGAATGCAGAATGCAGATGAATTAGGTTATTAAGAAAAAGAGATACTTAGCCAAAATTAATTTTTAATGTGAAATTAATCCAAATTAGATAAGCTATATTTTTATTGTAAACCTAATCCAACGATGAATGCAAAATATATTTTTTTGGAATTTTTGGATTTAAATTGCAATAATGAAAAATGCAAACTTTTTAGATGGTTTTTATGCAGTTTTTTCATGTAAAAAGAATGCAAGAATAATGAAAAAATTACTGGAAGTGAAATATGATGAATTGAAGCTACACTAATTTTTTGGAATTTTAGAAGATATATGATTTTTTTAATTTTTTACTGAAAAAAGAGTGCCTATGGGTTTTTAATTTCTAATAAATCCATGAAATCAAATTATATAGAGAGCGATTTATCTCAAGTAGATATTTTAACAAGCAATCGAGGAGATTGAAATTTCATAAAAATGATATTCGTGGATTTAACGAAAAATCAATTACATAAATCACTCAATAATTTATTTTAGGTAAAAGATACCTCCAGTTTTAATGAAATTTGGATACAAATTAAAGGACAATTAAAAGCATCATTTATTTTTTTCACAATTTTTAGAGCAATAAATAAGTATTTGTAGATTTCAGACCTTAAATGGATAAAATAACACTGAATTTCAAACTCCGATTTTTAATAAATTATCCAATGCTAAAAAATGTAAATAATATCCAATTGATAAAGAATTAGTTTCTCAACAATATGCTATTTTTCATTAAAATAAATGATGCAAGAAAGCTGTCCAAATTATCATTCAAAGTCTGGGGTATCCTTGCAATACAGAAAAAAAATAAATTAACAAAAACTGTGCACAAGGACACTTTTGGAATTAAGGAAACGTTACAGGCGTAATATGCAATTTCTACAATAAAAAAATAAAAAATAAAAATAATGAAATGAATGAACCTTTAACGTGGGGACTTGGGACCCAAGTTAGGGCACGCGAGGGGGCGGACAATCCAGGGCATCGGTGGCTGCTGGACGAGCGGGCAACGATAGAGGCGGTTACGCGGTGCGGTGGTTGGCAGCAGGTCTAGCGGAGGCACATGCTACGTGCAGAGGAGGACGATGGGAGGCACGTGATGGGTCGCTGGTGGAGCGACGAGGTCAGTGCGGAGAGGCGGCGCCGCACGGGGCGGCGGGGATGATGGTAGCCCGTGGTCGCAAGGTCGACGGTGGCGTCGCACGTGGTTGGCGTGCCACTGGTCGGACACTGGAATTCTGATCGGAGGAGGACGCGGGCGGAGCTAGGAGGCATGCAGCGTTGGGATGCGGTTGCCACAACCATGAGCACATGGGAGCGTGGAGGTCACGGGCTGGCAGCAGGTGGTTCCAGGGGGCATGCAGTAGGAGGCCGGTGGACTAGAAGCATGGAGCTTGTTGTGGCTTGGAGGAGCATGCGCTGATGGGCACGGCTAGTGCCGGAGTAGGATGGCAGAGGCGACGACTTGCGTCGGTGTTTAGCACTGGCCAATGGCGGGCGGAGCAGCTCGAGGGCGAGGGGAAGCTGCTGAGGAAGACAACCAGGGGGCGGCAACGGGTTGCTTCTTCCCCTGTTCTCTTTTTTTTGTTATTATTTTTTAATTTTTTTGTTTAACAGCAAATGAAAATGTAAAATGGAATGAAGAGGCGGTTTTGGTGATAGTATGTGATAATGATGTGAGTTGGGATGATATAGAATAACAACAAGAAAAATATTTAATGTATAAAAAATGAAAAGGAAACAGAGAGGGATATTTACATGTGGTGGATTGCTGGATTTTTGGAGGAGCTATGGTGTGTGGCCTCCGTCGTGGCCTCAATCAGATCGACGAAAAGCTGAGAAGCTAGGCAATTCCCTTGTGGACGGATGCTACGCGAACAAGGTTCCGGATCTTGCCATTAGCCGAAGATGGCTGGAAACTCATCGTTGCTCTTCAGAATAAGGTTATCGATGTCACCTCAACCTCTCTGGAGCTGGATTTCTTCTCACAAAATTGGCGGATGATGAAAAATCATAGAGGGGAAGAGAATAAAAAGGGGGAGAAGGGAGTTAGAATAGAAGTGGAGAAAATGGAGGAATGGTGGAGGAAGTGGAGACTTGAAGCGGGGAACAAGTAAAGAAGAAGTAAAAAGGGAAAAAATAAAATAAAATAAAATAAGTAATATAAAATAAGTAGGCTACTAAAAATAAAGAAGAGAAAATAAAAAATAATAAATAAATAAATACAGATACATAATTAGTAAAAATAAAATAAAAATAATAAAATAAATAAAATCCGAAAATAATAATAATAAATGGAATGACACATGGCGACTTCAGGAGCTGCCATGTGTCGCTCCCAAAAAATTCAAAAATTAAATGTAAAGAAAAATAAAACAGAAATAAGAAAAGGGATTAAATCAAAAAGTGGTCAACATGAAAGTTGCATGTCTCGAAGAGATCTACAACTTCCGTAAAGGATCGAAAATCAAAAGTGGTCAACCACGACTTGCGGTGGTGGTCAGCGCCGGCCGCTGGCGAGCGGAGCAACTCAAGGGCAAGGGGCAACTGCTGAGGAAGACGACCGGGGGGGGGGGGGGAGGTGGTGGTGGCTGCTCAGTGCTTCTTCCCCTGTTCTCTCTTTTTTTTTAATTTTTTTTTAATTTTTTTGTTTAATAGCAAATGAAAATGTAAAATGGAATGAAGAGGCGGCGTTGGTGATGGTATGTGATATGTGAGTTGTGATGATGTAGAATAACAACAATAAAAATATTAGATAAATAAAATTCAAAGGAAATGGAGAGGGATACTTACATGTGGTGGATTGCCAGATTTTTGGAGGAGCTATGGTGTGCGGCCTCCGTCGTGGCCTCAATTAACTCGGCGAAAAGCTGAGAAGTTAGGCGATCCCCTTGTAGAGGGATGCGACGCGAACAAGGTTCACAGATCTCGCCAATAGTCGAAGATGGCTGGAAACTCGTCGTCGCTCTACAAAATAAGGTTGTCACTGTCACATCGACCTCTTTGGAGCTGGATTTCTTCTCACGAAATTGGCAGATGATGAAAAATGATGGAGGGGGAGAGAATAAAAAGGTAGAGGAGGGAGTTAGAAAAGAAGTGGAGAAAATGGAGGAATGGTGGAGGAAGTGGAGACTTGGAGTGGGAAACAAGTAAAGAAGAAGTAAAAAGGGGGAAAATAAAATAAAATAAGTAAAGTAAAATAAGTAGGCTACTAAAAATAAAGAAGGCAAAAAGAAATAAAATAAAACTGAAAATAATAAAAAAATAGGGTGACACGTGGCGGCTCCAGGAGCGGCCACGTGTTGTTCTCAGAAATTCAAAAATTAAATGTAAAGAAAAATAAAAAAAGGAAAAACAAATGGGGTTAAATAAAACATGAAAGTGGCTCGTCTCAAAGTCGTCTACAACTTTTGTGAAGGATCGAAAATCAAAGGAAGTCATATGTACAAACAAATTTTTTGGATGATATCTTATAGACTTAAAACACCGTATTTTTATCTTTTGCATTTTTTGTCAATTTTAAATAAGAGAAAAATCAGAATAAAGTTAAAGAAAATATGAAAGGAATATTTACAACTGAATCTCTTTTTTTGGATTTTTTATAATAAGAAACAAAATAAAATAAAATGAAGGGTATTTTAGTCAATATATACATATACAATAGGGGCCTAAAACCCAGGTTTCACATACTATCTCTGATTTTTATGAAATTAGTCTTGTTTTAAAGATATTTGAATGTATATTACTTTAAAACTACTTAAATCAGATACTGTATGAGAGAGATATGTATATTTTAAGGTTTTTGATCTTAAACTTGGTTTTGGGTTTTATTGGACAATTTTACAAGTTAGTATTTTTTAAATATTTTTTCCTTTATTAGTGTTAGTAATATATACACTATAAAGTTGATTTTATTAGATTTGGAGTTAGTATAAAATATATACAAATATGTGAATTTAGCTAATATATAGGTGAATATTTACAAGTAAATTTGGCTCCTTATTTAATGCAAATAAGAATGCTAAAATAAAAATATTATTTACATATGCATGAATGCTAATTATGCAAT
Organism: Ottelia alismoides; assembly: GCA_037367405.1. NCBI lineage: Eukaryota > Viridiplantae > Streptophyta > Magnoliopsida > Alismatales > Hydrocharitaceae > Ottelia > Ottelia alismoides. The sequence goes on along the minus strand of JAZKJV010000636.1, from coordinate 442,389 downwards.
ATAAATGGAAATATGAAGCTAATTACTCGGGAACAAAGCTATATTTTTAACTTTTAGAGTGATGAATCATAGATTCATCAACCCCCTATACTTAAACCTTGCTCGTCCCCGAGCAACTAAATGAAATGCAAGAGTGAAATGATTTTCGGTTCCATACCAAGGTCATGAACAAAAGGTGAAAATGGAGCTTGACTCAACCTTTGGATTAGTAATGTGGCGTAACCTTATTGGGATCTGAATTTAAGACCTAATAGCCTTTAAGTTCCACTAGTCTTCTATTCAAATCGCCTCAACAGTCAGGTCAGAACAAATCCTCATACGCAAATTTTGATGATCATGAATCTTACTTGTACCGTGTAAGTGACGTATAGCTCTCCACATCAAAATAGCAAAGAAACAACGCCTCTAACAAGGTAACTCTAATTCCCCGGTCCAGTAACTCTTTCCTCGAGGAGCGGGGTATTCCCTTCTAAGTTCAAGTGCAACCGGCTCAAGAAGAGGGGGTGGAGAAAAGAATGGACAACAGCCAGTGTAGCTACCTATCCTGGGATGCTTGACCAGTGTAGCCAAGTCATCCAGCTGCAAGCTTTCAATCTCTTCCTTTTTTTCTTTTTTTCTAGACTTGTATATACACTCCGATATGTATTTTACTTTTCAATCAGGCATGTCCACTTTTGGAGATTCTGCATTTTTTTCTTTTTCTTTTTTTCCTTCTTTTTTTTGGACATATATACAAGGTGCAACATGTATATAAGGAGTTTTTCTCCTTGAGCTAGTAGACTATCCCTCTTTTAAAGCTTTATTACAACCCACAACATCCCGTCCTTAGACATCAATACCACCGGACTAGGTTGAGATGCACTACCCTCCCTAGAGGAGGACGGATGTTTCCATCTATGTGCTACTCCAAGCCAAAGGATTCTACATCCTCATTACCTCATTAATGAAGAGCTATGTGCATGGTGCTTGTCCAAGTTAGGTCACTGTCTAAAAAAATCATGCTTGTGTACAGGATATTCTGCTTAGACCAGTCAAGATGACATGTGAACATAGACTTGCACACTCAAAGATATAAGTCACTTGACCCGAAAAGTCTTAATTCCAGTTCCTATAAGGTTCCTCTGAAATTAGGTAGATTAAGATCAAATCAAATCCATCCTCGATATATATATTCATAACTTGGTTCAGAACCCAGTAACTTTTCACTTTGCATATGCTAGATATGCAGATGAGATGCAGATGACATGTATGTAGATGCAAGACATAAATTTTTTTAATGCAATGTAGAGTAAATAAGAAGCATTTATTATCATTTTTTTAATTTTCTGGTATACACCAATTTTTATAAGAATATTATTTACAACAATTTTACAAATTTATACATAAGTATTATACAAATTTTACAAGTGTTATACAATATATATATTATACATGTGTTTTACAAAATTTGTTTCCAATTTTTACCCATCCAGTAATTATTGCATACTATATACAAAAATATGTAAAAGTACGAGATATGGGTAAAGTACATATGTAATATATTCACACCCCCTATACTTAGCATGTGCTATGTCCTCAGAGCACAAGAAGTGAGGAAAAAGACATAGCTCGTGCTAAGTGTAGGAGAGCTAAAATAACAAAAAGTATAGAAGTCGTTCCACCCAACTATACTTAGGCTCTGGCAACTTAAGTGTTGAAGAAGATAAAAAATGGGGCGGACGAGGTCAAGAGGGGAAATGGATGAGTATTTATACATGGCGGGCATCGATCCTCCCTATACTTTGGCTCTGGTCAGCCTAAGTCTAGGACAAAAGTGAGTGTGAGAACCGATGAGATCTGGAGGACGTACAACAAATGGTGAATAGACTCGGGTCACTCTCCCCCCATCTATACTTAGGATCTAATTATCCTAAGTATAGCCATAATGAAATGATATGGACCTAGGGAGAGTGATTTGAATCACTTGGGAGGGAGGGAAAGGAAATATATACAAGGACGAGTGAGAATATACAAGGATCAAAAAGCTTTGTAATGAACCTTCTTGCGGGAGCGAGGAGGTGGATAATATACATATGTGTCACTATTGGAATCGTCCTCAGATGAATAATAGTGAGGTGTAGGGATCATCCAACGAGGGTCGACACATGGTTGCTTGCTCAGATATAGCTTAAGAACAGCTGAACTGAGCTCACTCATATAAATCGCCTCATCCGGACCCGATGAGGACTCCTCTGAAAAGTCCTTCTTCGGTATGTTGAAGGAAACTTTATTAGTCGGTTTTCTAGAACCTAGATCATTGAGATGGAGAGGAGAGTGATGCACCTTGAGGGGTTCACGGGAATACCTCGAGGAATCAATTCTCGACTTCCTCTCACTAGATAACCGACTAGAGGAAGGATCAACCATGTTTTTAGGTGTGGTCAATTCAGTCCTGGTTATCTGCTTTAAAAGTCCGTGATGTGGTGCGGTACTGATCATGGGTTCCTCATCAGACGAGTCACCATATAGATTGTAATATTCCTGAGGGGTCAACACACGTCTCGGGAAGGTGCTAGTGATCTCAGTTTGCTTGACATTAGTGGGCTCTTGTGTCGGATCATTTAAATGGTCAAGGCAGTCAGCAAAAGTTGTGTTCGGCTCAATAATAGCTTCAGGTCATGAGTCCTCCTTAGAAGCTGTCACGGTGGTGGTGCAAGCATTTGGTGAAGTGGGGGTGTGGGGACTCTCTGAACCATCAATCGTCCGAACAGTCGGTATCTCAGGTGTAGTAGAGAGACGAGACTCATCTATCTATCGGTAGTAACGACTGTCTGTGGATATACGGGTCACCTTAGAGTAAAGTGTATCAAAGAATGGGTGTGGTCGGAGCACTCCCAATGCTGTAAAATCGATCTCCCGAATCTTGTAATCTATAGTCGCCTTAGTTGAGGCTAAAAACGACTTTCCGAGAATAATAGGAGACCGAGTAAACTCTTCTCGGTGCTCAATGTCAATGATCGTGAAGTCTACCTAAAGTAGAGTACCTTACAAAGTAATGATGACTGAAATGGTTCCTCTCAACTGTTTTATAGATCGATCAATCAGCTAAACAATCTCTCTCGACTTTCAGATTGGCATGAGTTTGAGCTTGTATTACACAGAGGTTGGAAGGATATTTATTGGTGAATCATCATCGATTCTTGCATGGGTAAAGGTAGTGTCTTTGATTTCACATTCAACCCTAGGCAACCACTTCACTCCGCGTCTCTTGATCTTTCTCCCCATCACCAAGGATGTGGTCATAGACACTATGTGTTTTTCAGTCCTTGCCCTCTTATTCCTCGACCTCTTAGGCATCAATTTACTTCTCACAAATTGTTTGAGGTCGGGGAAGTGATCTTTGGCCTTTATTAAGGAAAGTTTAAAAATAAATTCCTCATCGAGTGCGTCTCTTAGGGCAGGATCCCATTTTTTAAGTCCTTTTCATTTTCTATTTTTATGAGATTTTATGGGTTTTCAATTTTTTGGTCTTTTTGAGATTTTCATTTTTTTAGTGTTTTTGATGGACGAATGGTCAGGCTCTGGATTGGAGAGTAAGTTGTTAGTAAAAGAGGAAGGTAAAATAGACTCCAGCTGTACAGAGTGTGTGTTCTTCCTTGTGTTTGATTGGTCTTCAACATCAAATCCACCTATTTCCTTTTCCACTTTAATACCCAAGCTGACAGAAATTTAGTGCAATATATTGGTGACATCTCTCAACTTGGCACCAAATGATTCATTTTTCACGATAAGTAGAGAAATGCCATCCTCCAAAAAGACACCATAACAAATCATGGGAGAAGTCTGTTCAGTTGGAGGATACCGCTGATAACTTGGGGTCTCATACTCAACATACTCATACTCTGGTATGTAATTCTGGGTTGAGTATTGACCGTCTGAATGGAAGATATTGGTCGAAGACTTATATAATGGAGTTAATACAGAGGGAGTTCCTAGCTTGAAACTATGAGCCCAATCTTGTGAATGTGTAGGTTCTCCGAATGTGTGATATGAAGGTTGGTGAATGTAGGCTTGAATTCGAGGGTCAATCAAGTCAGTAAGATCATTAGGTGCATGCCTCTTCATTCGATATGTTCTACCAACCAAGTAATTATGCCAGTCATTTGTCTCAACAGTGGATTGCTCTTCGTATGGTTCATTGATTCCAACAAGCTCTCGAGAATAAGGACCGTCATCCCAAGATGGAAGTGGATATGGAGTGTTAGAATATGGAGTGGGTGAGAAATGCGAAGAAGTAGAGAAGTTAGTTGAAGTTATGAGTTCATAATCGGGTCGAGGTGGAACCGACCACAATTAAGGGTCTCCTGTGGATGGCAGAAGATACACGGAAGAAGGAGAAAGCGAAGATGAATGGTATATGGTCGAGGAGGAATGACCAGAGGTCTCAGGTTATGGGGACCAATATCCCGACATCTTGAAGAGGAAAGGATGAATGTAAGCAGATCGAGGTAGAAAACGTGCAACAACACAGGATAACACACACCAATAGACACAAAGACAAACACAAGAGCAAACCCCGAGTTCACACTCAACACGGTGAAGGAATCAAAGCTGGGTCCAATTAATCTGGTTGATTTTTAAGCATGATTTTCAAGAAAATAACAAGGATTATGTGATAGCCTAAAGGGAAGTCGACTCAATGCTGGATGCGTCTTCCCTATTTAACCTGTCGCCTAAGATACCAACGCTCTTCCTCTCTTCGCTCCTATCACCAGCCGATGAAGTTCAAGGATCTACCCCTATCCACCTAACGAAGTAGGCGGAGGTTGAAAATGCTTATAACTTCACCCCAGAGGTTACTAGCAACTTGTCGTGGTGCACCGCTGCTTCACCCATATCTACCTGCCGAAGCAAGCGGAGGCTACTTGGTGCTGGTTAGTTGAACCCTGAGTACTTCAGCCTGTGATATTTGCTAGGATTGGGGTACGTGATATGGAAGGTGGGGATTTTGGCTCTATCTTAGGGCGTGCACACACACTCTGTGCCCTCACTCAGCCTAAAATCAAGATCGGGGTTATTCTCCCGCAAACAGAATTTCCAATTTTATGTTGATTTTTTGGTCAATTTGTTTAGCAGTCTCGATTTTAAGTTAGATGACCACTTGATTAGTCCAACACACACGACACACTTATTGTCCAGTCCCAATTTACTTTAATCCTAAGTTGTAAAACCAAGGGAGAAGGAGTCGAGAAAAGCCGATGCATGATAAAATGATGATGTATGCCAAGTTCAGAAGAATTACAGTGATCCTCGCGCTCTACATGCAGGATGAAAAATAGAATTGAAATTTCATACTAAATGAATGCAATCATTGAAAAGCCGCTCCTAAACAGGCAGTTCTATTAGCGAGTGAAGAACGGATTTAAATTTGGCTAAAGTCCTGCAGTCTAAGTGCGTCTTTTAATGGTGAAGTGTGGTTCTAAATATTACGAGCACAAACAATCCTAATAAGCTTTAAGAGATGCGAGTGTAGGTCCTAGTCTACATCAATAAAAAAGAAAACCACTTTAAATGTGCAATTATTACAAGTTAATGAAATTAAAATCTCTCTTGAAAGATCTCCTTGGCATCTCAATAGCTGACTCGATCCACGAATCGTCGGCTTCTGATGCTCTACGAGATGTGTCGACTTCAAGAAGGCCACTCCAAATCCGTCGGGCCCTCGTACAAAAAGATAAAAAATACGTCAGAAAGATACAAAAAATAGATATAGAAATGATCAGAGAAATATTTAAGAGAGAAAAAAATGGATAATTACAAGATGGTTCGGAGATCAGACTATCTGAGTGATTGGAAAATCAAAACCTAATTTTCAAAAATGATCCTAAGCCGTTTGCCTCCTTGGCAACGGTGCCATTTGACGGACTTGAAAATCACCCTTTTAATTTAAATGTGTTGTCGTGTTTGTTGTACTCGGGTAATCAGGATCGCTTAAAAATTAATCGCACGAATCGATTAATCAACGAATGAATTAATGCACGGTTTTATGTATTTTTAACTTGGGAAAGCCACAGGGTTGACTCTAGGAGGCAAGGAAACAACTTCGGATCAGATTAGTTGAATTAGCTCACGGTTTTCCAAGTGATTTTTGTATTTTTATGCAAAAAATGCGAATGCAGAATGCAGATGAATTATGCTATAAAGAAAAAGAGCTACTTAGCCAAAATTAATTTTTAATGTTAAATTAATCCAAATTAGACAAGTTATATTTTTCTTGTAAACTTAATCCAACGATGAATGTAAAATGTATTTTTTTGCAAAATCTGGATTTAAAATGCAATAATGAAAAATGCAAACTTTTAGAGGTTTTTATGTAGTTTTTTGTGCAAAAAGAATACAAGAATTATGAAAAATTTACTGGAAGTGAAATGTGATGAAATGAAGCTACATTATTTTTTTTGGAATTTTTCGAGGATATATGATTTTTTTTAAATTTTTACTGTGGGTTTTTAATTTTTAATAAATCCATGAAATTAAATTACATAGAGAGTGATTTATATCAAGGAGATATTTTAACAAACAATCCAAGAGAGTGTAAATTTCATAAAAATAATATTCTGTATTTAACTAAAAATCAATTACAGAAATCACTCAATAATTTATTTTAGGCAAAAGACACCTCCAATTTTAATGAAATTTGGATACAAATTAAAGGATAATTAGAATCATCAAAGATTTTTTTTCACAATTTTTAGGACAATAAATAAGCATTTGCGAATTTCAGAGCTTAAATGGGTAAAATAACATTGTTTTCAAACTATGATTTTAATAAATTATCCAATGCTAAAATAATGCAAATAAATGTTGAAATGATAAAGAATTAGCAACAACGTGCTATTTTTCACTAAAATAAATGATGCAAGAAATATGTCTAAATTATCGTGCAAAGTCAGGAGTGTCCTTGCAATAAACGTTATGGGCTGAAATTTCTATAATAAAAATAAAAAATAAAAATAATGAAACGAATGAACCTTTAACGTGGGGACTTGGGACCCAAGTTAGGGTACGCGAGGAGGCAGACGGTCTAGGGCATCAGGGGCCGTGGGACGAGCGGGCGGCGCGAGGGGCGACCGTGCGGTGCGGCAGCTGGCAATGGGTCTGGTGGGGGAGCACGCTGCGTACGGAGGAGGATGTGGGAGGCATGTGCTGGGTCGCTGGCTGTGCGGTGAGGTCGGTGTATAGAGGCAGTAGCGCACGTGGCGGTGGGGATGATGGCAACCCGCGATCTTGGGATTGGTGGTGACATCACACGCGACTGGCATATCGCTAGTCAGATGCTAGAGTTCTGATAAGAGGAGGACACGACCGGAGCTGGGAGGCAGGCAACGTTAGGATGCTGTTGCCGCAGACACGAGCGTGTGGGAGAGCGGAGGTCGCTGGCTTGCAGCAAGTGATTCTAGGGGGGGCATGCAACAGGAGGCCAGTGGATTGGAAGCTTGGAGCTGGTTGCAACTTGGCGGAGCACGCATTGGAGGGTGTGGCTGGCGCCAGATGGCTGAGGCTGCTACTTGCGGCGGTGGTCAGCACCAGCCGCTGGCGAGCGGAGCAACTCAAGGGCAAGGGGCAACTGCTGAGGAAGACGACCAGGGGGGAGGTGGTGGTGGCTGCTTCTTCCCATGTTCTCTTTTTTTTATCATTTTTTAATTTTTTTGTTTAATAGCAAATGAAAATGTAAAATGGATTGAGGAGGCAGTGTTGGTGATGGTATGCGATGATGATGTGAGTTGTGATGATGTAGAATAACAACAATAAAAATATTAGATAAATAAACAAAAAGAAAAGGAAATGGAGAGATACTTACATGTGGTGGATTGCCGGATTTTTGGAGGAGCTATGGTGTGCGGCCGTCGTCGTGGCCTCAATTAACTCGACGAAAAGCTGAGAAGTTAGGCGATCCCCTTGTAGAGGGATGCTACGCAAACAAGGTTCACGGATCTCGCCAATAGTCGAAGATGGCTGGAAACTCGTCGTCGCTCTACAAAATAAGGTTGTCGCTGTCACCTCGACCTCTTTGGAGCTAGATTTCTTCTCATAAAATTGGAGGATGATGAAAAATGATGGAGGGGGAGAGAATAAAAAGGGAGAGGAGGGAGTTAGAAAAGAAGTGGAGAAAATGGAGGAATGGTGGAGGAAGTGGAGACTTGGAGTGGGGAACAAGTAAAGAAGTAAAAATGAAAAAAAATAAAATAAAATAAGTAAAGTTAAATAAGTAGGCTATTAAAAATAAAGAAAATAAAATAAAATAAAATAAAATAAAAATAATAAAAAATAGGGTGACATGTGGCAACTCCAGGAGCAGCCACGTGTCGTTCCCATGAAATTCCAAAATTAAATGTAAAGAAAAATAAAAAAAGAATAACAAAAGGGGTTAAATAAAACATGAAAGTTGCTCGTCTTGAAGTGATCTACAACTTTTGTGAAGGATTGAAAATCAAAGGAAGTCATCTGTACAAAAAGTATTTTTGATGGTATCTTATAGATATAAAACACCATATTTTTATCTTTTACAGTTTTTTTGTCATTTTTAAATAAGAGAAAAATCAGAATAAAGTTAGAGAAAATATGAAAGGAATATTTATAACTTAATCTATTTTTTGGATTTTTAATAATTAATAAAATAAAAAGATAAAAAGAAGGGTATTTTAGCCAATATGTACATATACAATATGGGCCCAAAACCCAAGTATCACATACAATCTCTGATTTTTATGAAATTAGTCTTGTTTTGAAGATCTTTTAATGTATATTACTTTAAAAGTGAGTAGACCTAAATCAGATACTGTATGAGAGAGATATGTACACTTTAAGATTTTTTATCTCAAACTTGGATTTGGGGTTTATTGGATAATTTTACAAGTTAATATTTTTTTTGATCTTTTTCCTTTATTAGTGTCAGTAATATATACACTATAAAGTTGATTTTATTAGATTTGGAGTTATAATAAAATATGTACAAATATGTGAATTTAGATAATATACAGGTGAATATTTACAAGTAAATTTGGCTCCTTATTTAATGCAAATATGAATGCTAAAATGCAAATACTACTTACACATCCATGAATGCTAATTATGCAATATAAGTGAAAATATGCAACTAACTACTCGGGAATGAATCTTTATTTTCAAGTTTTAGAGTGATGAATCACATATTCATCACTAGGTTTAGGAGTCTGTAATCCACATAGAGTGCCAAGAAGTGGGTCCTTTGGTCGGAATCTCCTTTCCTTTGTCATTTTGTTATGATGGTGATCTCTGATTTGTTGGGAACCACATGTAACAGATTTACCTATTTTGAATCAGAGATGACATAGATAAAGCATTCATCACACCACTTCGTGATTTCTTTCATCACGACCTCATAGAGTTTTGGGTTCAACGGACACTGAAACTCACAGGAAGGCCTGTTGTCATATTCTAAAGAGATGTGGTGCGAGCACAATGAAGGATTTATCCCATGGAGATTCAAATTTTTACAGCCAATAGCCTTGTAGTTGCTTTCTAGAACCTTAAACAGGAGAGATTCTTGATCCATGATCAACTGATAATTGATGATAAACAGGAACATGTTTTCCTCACCCACAAGGAAGATGTACTTCATCGATAAGGTTAACGGTCTCAACTCTGGAGGAGTTGGAGTCGACTTTATGGAGACTTCAACAACTGTGATCGGTGTAAGCTCCGTCAACATTATGCTGTCCACCTGGGATATCGTTGGCTAAAAAGACAAGACATCTGAAAGATCTGCAAGGAATTCATCTTGCTCTAATGAATATGGATTAATTTCAATCAGTTCACTCTGCTCAAATAGCTCAAGGATAGAAGGAATTTCAACTGTGCTTTATATAAACTTCTCCTTGGAGAGGAATTCATGTGTTTCAATATCATCCAAAAAAGTGGTGTCTATGATTTTTTTATAAAATCATAGTCGCACTCTCATCTGACATAGATTCTGCGAGCTTTGGCACTTGTATCCGTTCAATCAAGACCTTGTCACTGCTAGAGTGAAAGGTTATCTTTTCGGTGCCATAGTCAACCACTACTTTGGCAGTTCGAAGGAATGATTATCCTGATATGATTGAGGTATGACGAAGGGGTGCCGAGGTGTCCCTATCAAGAACGATGAAATCCGTAGGGAATTGCATCCCTTGGATTATCGTAAACAGAAGTGTCTGTGAACTACAGAATCATTCTTGTATATTTGAGCGATCCTAACCCAAATTCCTTGAGTAGTGATGTAGGCATCAGGTTAATGGATGATCTACTATCAAGGAGTGTTCTTTCGAACTCCTGGTCAAACATCTTGCATTTAATGATAGGTACTCCTATGTCCTTCTTTCTTAGGATGTTGATTATTGCATTGACAGTTTCCTTGATGATAATATGTTTTTCTGATCTTAGACGTATGTGTTTGCAGAGTTGACGCTTTGTGCACATGTTTCCTTCACTTCTTTCTTCATCACATGTATGTACTCCATGGATTTGAGCAAAGGCATCTACAACATAATGTTTTGTAAAATTTCCATGATGTTGGGGTTATACAAAGCTATTTTCATTTTTTCACGGTTTATGATTTCAAAGCATTCAGTAATGAACATCATAAAAAACCTCACTTTCATGAAAAAAATTGTTCTTATTTACTGACAGATGGTTGAGCATTGTGCAACCATAAAAAACGTACGGTACAATAAAAGCAAGAAATTTGATCGTGTTGTCTTGCATAGGATCGACTACTGGCATTGGCTTCTTCATGGCTGTATCACCTACGACCTTGGTTGTTATTACTTGATTCTTGATTTTCTTCATTTTTTGTGTTTTTATTGAATATGGTGTTGCATGGCTTTACGGTTCTTCTCCTCTTCCAAGACTTGATGTGGGCATGGTTGATGAAGACTCGCTATGTAAAGATTTATTCTTTCCTTTCAAAGTTGCAGACGACTGAAAAGTCCTACCACTCCTAAAACTAACAACATTAGATAACATAACCGAGTTGTTCATATCTATCTCCAATTTACACATGACACTACATGCTCCTTATGTCGGAAATTATTTGGGTTGGTCTCAACCTGTGCAGGAATAATCATCTTCACAATTGTGAGGTCATCCAGCTTCTGGCTCATTTCTCAAAGACTCTTTACTAACTGTGCCAGGAAATCAAGTGCGGGGTTCACAGGAGCTGCCTTCACATGCTCATTGGGTGGTGCTATCTAATCTCGATAACGGTACTAAGGCGATACTTGGTAACTCTAATGAGAGGGAGGAGGGAACGACTGGTAGTCCTATTGAGAAGGTAGTTGATACTGGTGTTGATGATATGCAATCGGCTGCTGGAATTGGGTACCAGAATGCATATGATATTGTTGCTGGTACCCATGATGCTGGTTCTGAAAATTTTATATCCATGGCTGAGCATGCTGTGGAGATTGCTGGTTCTGGCTCTGTTGGAAGCTCCTTCCACCATATGGAGGGTAATATGGCCGAATTGCCAGGTTCTGACCCTAGTTTTATCCACGAAGACAAGTCAGATTCTGTTTGTTGGCCCATGCGACGTTCACCTCTTAGATTTGAGGTGGAGGTGGAAATAATGGTTCGACAAAAGTCGGGACCTCGGGATGGTATACAACCATCTGCATCAGTTGTGGAGATGATGAGCCATGGTCAGGTGTTTGCTTGTAGTACACATGTTGAACAGACTAGGGTTATCCTTGACTCGGTTGCACTGAATTTTGCGGCGATCGTTCTTTCAGCTTAGTGAGAGTCTCGGATTTTGGTGCCACAAAGTTGCAATAGTTGATGATGTTACCAGAAGCTCTAGTTACCTTGAGATCTGATCGGGCTTGTCTAGTTGTTCAATCGCATTTAGTTTTTCAATATATTGTGATCACTTTTCAATGATATCAACCTTGGAGAGATGGTTTTCAATGATGTTGAGGTTGGAACTCTCATCTCTCTCACCTTCGTAAGATGCTACCGTATGGACTGACTTCGGAGGGATCTGTATGTTCTTCTAGAAAGATCTTGATGAAGACAGGGAAGTCAAACCTTTGTCCGTCTCCTTAAAAATATGCCACACCACATCTTCATCCTTGTAGCTGTAGGAATAGGATCCCCCACAGGTTGCATCTACTGCTTCTGAAATTCCTGATCCAACCCATAGAAAAAAATTTACACCAAACTAATCTTTGGAATTTTGTGGTGTGGGAACTTCTCCTACATATCCTTGAACCTCTCACATTTTTCATGGATCGGTTCATGGGATAAATGTGAAAATTGGAGATACGTACGTATATCTAATTTAGATGATCCATAGGATAGTAATTGTGTAGGAAGGCAGATTTGAGAACCTCCCAGGTCGTCACTACTTTCCCCAAATGATTTATCCAATAGAGAGCCTTATCTTGCAAGTTGAATGGGAAAGCAATCATCTTTACCACCTCCAACGGGATGCTACGGTAGTGCATGGTGCTGCAGATCCGGTTGTTGAAGATGGATGCAAGGTTTTTCATTAGTTTTTCCATGGAAGGTAGGAAGAAGCAAGATCAACTACGGTTTGAGTTAATGACCTTGGATGCAATATTCTGGATCCACTTAGTGATCCGCCCAACGTCGAGGTTATAGGTTTCCTTGAGAGTCAACTTTGGTTGCTCCCTCGCTTCATCATCCCATCTAAGGTTTCCTCCTTCCTATAAGTGTTCTCCTTCATACTGTGCTTTAACTCTTTGATTTTCTCTATCCCTCCTCATGTCATTCAACATGTCCTAAAATGCCACCTGAGCAAGTGCCTAGTCTGTCAACTGATGTTGAACTACCTGGATGGAAGTGAGCAGTTGGTTGTTGACCTCGCTCTGATCTACATTATGTCCCTTTCCCTTTGGTGCCATCTCAGGTTCAAAGTCCAACAAAATGTTCTCCAGATCATGGTCAATATCTATAGTTGGAAAATTACCCCAATCCGTCTTGAAATAAACACTAGATGTGGAGAAGAGTTTAGAATATGAGTTGATTCTAAACATTATTAGAATGGTCGATGAGAATGGAGATAGGTCGATTTCCATCTGGAAGGTAGAGAATTTACGGCAAGAGTGGTCCTGAGATCTTGGTGAATCAAAAAGCGAGGAGTCTCAAGAATGGTACCTTAGAATTGCCTCGAATTATTGGAGATGTTAGTATTCGGGACTTGATGCAAAGGTTCGCAATATTCGAACAAAATCATCCCGAATGCTACATTTTAGAAGAAAAGAGAATTGAAGTGAAAATGAATTAAGAGCACGTAGTAAAGAGGTAGTCAAAATGGGAAATAAAGCAAATGCTCAAATAGAACAAAACAAAGAGGGGTTTAAAAAGAAGTGGGCGCAAGTGCGTGATATTTTTGATCTTGGCATGTCTTAAACTAATCAACTAAACCACAAAACAAGGGTTGCTTCACCAACTCGATACGATGAACTGTAAAGGTTCGGTGATTATCTTTTCGATTTTATTGGTTGTATCAAGCATAATCTTATCAATTAGTCCTTAGCGACTATTTCTATAGACGAGTGAGTACTACCAGAAAAGCATCTCATGCTTCCCGCTTCCTTTGTAACTAGTAGCATGTACTTTTTAAAGGGCGTTGTTATCAGATCTAGACCACTACGCAACAAAAGAATTAGAGGGGGAAGATGATAGGTGAAACCGATACTTCAGGCCAAGTCTACAATAAGACAATGACCTACTCGGACACAAAATGATGAGATAGACACCCCCGTGAAGGGTTGGCCTAAGCTCAATACTTCAGGCTAATATGCAAGCAGACGAAGCCCTACTCATGTACATACGATAGAAGTACCAATACTTCGTGCATCCAATGATAAACAAGGCAGTATCCAGACTGGGATTGGGCTCTATTGCTTAAGGATTATGCCTCACTATGTCTGGAAGGCACTTAATACAAAGAGGGTGTTGTGAACCCAGAACAATGAAGTTCAATTAATTAGTTTTAATTAGGTCTAGATTTTCTTAGAACCCCCTTTTCTAATTTTTTACGGTTTTCTCTTATTTTGAGTATGTTCATGCAAAGGCCTAACAATTTGATCAATTCTTTGCTTGGCCTATGTGGCCAAAATCAGAGGGAGAAGACAGAAAAGTAATACAAGTCAGAAATCAAATGATGCAATATTTAGTCGGAAGACTTATAGTGCTTCCTATCTCTGTCCATGTGGGATGCAAGACAGAAATTTTAAATCTAATATGTATGCAATGCAAAAAGGAAATCGCCCTAGAGCATGAACTTCCATTAGCATGAAGAACTTGTTTAATTTTGACTAGATGTATAGAACTTATATTAAGGATTTGGACCTAATTTAATCAAATATACACTCCTAATGATCTAAGGGGTCATTCCAAAAGACGTAAACATAATAAGGAAAAAAGTACAAATCATAGAAAACAAATAGAAACAAAGAGAAATATAGGAAGAAATAAAAGGTAGAAGGCAATGAAATCACGGAAAACCAATCAAGTCCCCTAAGTGAACAATAACTTGGTGAAATGGACTTGTGAAGAATTTGAGCGTCCAAGTGTTCGAGGTCCTATATTATTACAAATTAATGAATAAATCTCTCTCACAAAAATTAACTAAATCTATGCTAAGAAAATCCTTCTCAGTTTCTTGTATCCTCTACTATGCTCTCCTATCGGTAGGCAAAGAATCAAAAATCTCCGCGGCTCTTGGGTGCGATGAATCTCCAAATGAATCCTCCCTCAATAAGTGGACCCTCGCAACAAATTCAAACAATAAGATGTTTAGAATATTTTCAGATAAAAATATAATAAAGAGATAAATATATTTGAAAAGAATGATGGCAAAACAGTTAAGTGTCTACTTTCTACTTTTTAAACCGATGCTCCCCAGTAACGATTCCATTTGAAAGGGCTCTCAAAATGGGTACCAAGGTACAATCTTGGAGGGCATGCAGTGTCCAACAAGTCGGATCCAATAATTGTTGTATTGATCTGTCTCATGTCTTGGTAGGAACACGATCCAAGAGCAATCACAACAATTAACACATAATAATGATTAAGCAAGTAAGTGTAGGCGAGCTAAAATTTATTATATCAAATATAAATGTGTATAGTGCGCCCACAAAGGAACACCCGAGATAGAGCAACAAAATGAATGGATAACTTAGGAAATTATTGGGTATTTTTTTATTTTTAAAAATTTTTATGGTTTTTGAATTATATATAATTCTGCAAATTCTTAATTTTTAATTTTAAAAATATAAATTAGTATCTGATATATAAGTATATACAGAACATATACATACATACATATATATATATATAAAGAAAAGGACAAAAGAAATGTTTTCGAATTTTTCAAATATAACAAATAGACTCAAATTTCATAAATAAAATATTTTTGGATTTTATAATTTGTTCTCTATTTTTATGATTTTTGGATAGTTTTTGAGATTCTAATGGATTTTTCAATAATGAAATACATAAAATAAATAACAGTAAATCAGAGAGTTTGAAATTAGCCTAATAAATATCTATCAAATCAAATTGAGCCCAATTTCAATTTTCCTAAATACTAGACAATCTAAATAAAGGTCATAAAATTAAAACATATTTTTGTGATTTTATATGAATTTTTAGATTTTTTATAAGTTTTTTTGTGTTTTGTGATTTTATGAGCTTTTCTTTTTATTTTGTAATAATATCGCATTAGAAAATCAAATATATCTAAATAAACATACAAAAATTTTATAGATTTTTTAAAAAAAATTGTATTTTTTATGATTTTTTAAATGTTAAACAAGAGAAAATACAATATTTTTGTTTTTTTATAAATAGGAAAATAATTTTAATTACCTTAGAAATATATGTGATATAATATCGTTTTATGTACTTAAGATAATTTTCCGATAGTTGTTATATGCAAATGCTAATTTTAATAATTAAAATACAAACACAAAATTAAATATGTAGTACATAGATCTAATTGTCATTTCCACAAAGTTTTTGAGCATTTAATAACACTTAAACAAAGTCTATAAGCATAGATGAAATATTTCCACAATTAAATACACCATCTATACTAATAAGGGCATAAATGTAATTAATCAGAACAACAGGGTCAAGCATGAAAATTTACTAAAAATATTACAACTGATATTTAAAGTTTCAGGGCCAAATATAAATACACAAATCCGGAAGGGTAGCCATGTTAAATTCTCGCCTCTCACGCGCACATGCACGTTAGGTGATGTGTAATGGATTAAACTGCAAACAGAGGAAAGAGTGAGGTCCTTAACGTACATATTAAAATTATATTATAACGATAGAGGAATATTTTTTCACTAAATAATAAATACAAAAAACTAAGGGAATAATATGCAATATACCCCTTAATAGGTGATGGAGGACGACAGATGGAATGCCAGTTATCTACGTGGCGACAGATGAACGACCGATGCTGGTTTGTGAGCGATTGAGATTAGATCTCAGTGCTTGATCTGATAATTATATGGCTCTTGATTGAATGGCTACTATTGCACTTGGTACTCGTTTTTCATCCACCGACTAGGAGAGGGCTCGCTTAGGCAAGCTTCGATCTGATAAAATTCCTGATCACGAGAGTCTCCTAGGCTGCTAGCTGGCTCAAAAGGTTTCTTGGCTGATTCTGCTATGGTCTGAGGTATCAGATAGATCCAGACCTCATCAATGAAGGACTATGAACTAAATGAAGCTCGAGGCCCTGGAGCTTCTGTCTAAGGATCAATCTAGCTCCAAGAATGATTCTCTGCGGTCCACACCCACACATGAAGGCTCTTGGGTCGAGGAGGAAGCTCCTCGACTTGTTAACTGCTCAAAAAGATGGGGGAGTGGATGCAGTAGAGGTGTTGTAGTGAGAGGTAGAGGAGAAGCACTAATCTCCCACATCTGAGTGAGATTTAGGTGGAAATGGATCGAGGCGAAAGAAGATGGAGTGGTCAAGGTGTGGGGTGATCTGACGGTCAGTCAACAATTGAGAACACGATGAACAGAGGCTAGAGCCTAGAGCTCTGATGAACTATGATTTGTATTTTTATGGAAATAAATGAAATTAAATGAAACAAAATGCCAGGTTGTGTTATTGCCACTCCTATGAATTGAAAAGGCAAAGAAAATAGACTCTCATGCCTGATGTGGCTAGAAGAAGAAATCACATGGAGGAGCTCCGACGAGGGTTGAATCGCCTCAGACTTCCCTTCCTCCACATCATGGCTCGATGGGAATCACTCCCTATCAAACAGGTTTGGACAATGATATGGCTCTCGATCGAATGTCTACTGTTGTACATGGTACTCGTTCATCATCAACGGCAGGGAGAGGGCTCGCCTAGACGAGCTTCAATCTGGTAAAATTCTTGATTACGAGGGTCTCCTGGGTTGCTAGCTAGCTCAAAAGGTTCCTTGGCTGATTGCGCAACGGTCTAAGGTATCAGATATATCCAGACCTCAGCGATGGAGGCTTGGGAGCTCGATGAATCTCAAGGAGCTGAAGTTTTGTCCAATGAGCAATCCAACTCCAAAAGTTTTCTCTACGGTCCACACCTTCATATGAATACTCTTGGGTCAAGGATGAAGCTCTCGACCTGTTAGCCGCTCAAAAATATAGGGGAATGGATGCAATAGAGGTGATCCAATGATAGGTGGAGGAAGAGAACTGATCTCCCAGATCTGAGTGAGATTTGGGTGGAAATGGATCGAGGCGAAAGAAGATGGAGTGGTCAAGGTGTGGGGGTGATCTGACGGCCAGTCAACAATTGAGAACACGATGAACAGAGGCTAGAGCATAGAGCTCCGATGAACTATGATTTGTATTTTTATGGAAATAAATGAAATTAAATGAAACAAAATGCCAGGTTATGCTATTGCTACTCCTATGAATTGAAAAGGCAAAGAAAATAGAGGCTCTCATGCCTGATGTGGCTAGAAGAAGAAATCGCATGGAGGAGCTCTGACGGGGGTTGAATCGCCTCAGACTTCCCTTCCTCCTCATTGTGGCTCGATGGGAATCACTCCTTGTCAAACTGGTTTTGACAATGATATGGCTCTCGATCGAATGTCTACTGTTGCACATGGTACTTGTTCATCATCAACGGCTGGGAGAGGGCTCTCCTAGACAAGCTTCAATCTGGTAAAATTCCTGATTATGAGCGTCTCCTGGGTTGCTAGCTAGCTCAAAAGGTTCCTTGGCTGATTGCACAACGGTCTAAGGTATCATATATATATCCAGACCTCAACGATGGAGATTTAGGAGCTCGATGAAGCTCAAGGACCTGAAGTTTTGTCCAATGATCAATCCAACTCCAAAAGTATTTCTCTACGGTCCACACCTTCATATGAAGACTCTTGGGTCAAGGATGAAGCTCTCGACCTATTAGCTGCTCAAAATATAGGGGAATGGATGCAATAGAGGTTATCCGGTGAGAGGTGGAGGAAGAGAACTGATCTCCCAGATCTGAGTGAGATTTGGGTGGAAATGGATTGGGCGAAAGAAGATGGAGTGGTCAAGGTGTGGGGGTAATCTGATGGTCGGTCAACAGTTGAGAACACAATGAACAGAAGCTGGAGACAAGAGCTTCGATGAGCTACGATTTTTGAGTTTTTAGGGAAAATAAATGGAATTAAATGAAATAAAATACAGGGTTATGCTATTTCTACTCTTATGAATTTAAAAGGTAAAGAAAATAAAGGCTCGCCTGCATGATGTGGGTGGAAGTAGAAGTCGTGCGGAGGAGCTCCAACAAGGGTTGAATCGCCTCAGACTTCCCTTCCTCCTCATTGTGGCTCGATGGGAATCACTCCCTGTCATAGAGTATTAATCCAAGCTTTGATCCAAGGGGTCAGAGTGAATCAAGAGGGATTAAAATTCGAAAATGGAGGAGGAGAAGATAATGTATAAGCTGCCCGTAAGATGATCTTTGCTTAGGGTTTTTATGGAATCGAGGGATGATTGGTGTCGACTCTTGATCCGTGTGAAAGACCATAGTTAGATGAAGATTTCACAAGAATAAATCGGGGGAAGAAGAGGTCTGTATTGATCAGGAAAACGAAGCAAAAATAAGGAAAAACACGAGATAGACTGGTCCAAGATAAGAGAGAGGAGTTGACCTAGGTTAACCAGGGTCGCTCCCTGATTGGTCAATGTCAAACACTACAAGACAAAACATAAATAAAAAGAAAATTGAACTAAAACAACAGACGGTTTTATTAAAATTTGTCAAAACAAAAAAGTTGCTTCTTATTTTATGTACTCTTTTCGGTGATTTTTACTTATTTTTATCGACCTATATTTTAGGTGTTGATTTTTACAAGTATATTTATAGGTATAAATACCTTTGTATTATGTATTTTATTTTTATTTTGTATTTTTGTTTATGTTAAATATACATAATTTGTATATTATAATATATTTACATACATACATATATATAGTTACATAATTTTATTTTATTTTTTTGAGTTTATATGTACACTTAAAAATTAAATATGAGCATGTCTATTATATGTAAGGGGTACCTATATAATTTAGTATATTATTGTTTGTGATATTTTTTAATGATTTCTTTCTATGTTGATATATTTTATATGTTTAAAGTAGTTTTTACAAGCATTTAAAAATATAAAAAGAATGACAATATAAAGAATGAATTAAATGAATAAAACTAATATGAATATAATACAATTGCACTTCAAAAGACATCTTTTGTATCTTAACTCCAATTTTATTGAAATCACCTTCATTAAATAGATAACTTAATTAGAGTACAAAAAATATGAGTTTGGTCAATTTTGAGTTCACATGGAGAAGATATTGATCTTTGTAGTTTTATTTACGGCTTTTTCATATGTGTGTCCCAATCACACTATGTGTCATTTTAATGTACATGTATTTTTATATTTGTCTACATATTATTTTGTACATATTTTATGAAGAAAATATCTTTATTTAAAGTGTGTATAAATGGGTGTAAGTTTCAGTTATACACAGCGTATTAGGCACCTAGGGTTTCTGAGTGATATTATTATTTTGTCTATATTTATTTGCCATCATCTTCCCCTACTTTTGTCCTTGTCGACCAGATTTTAATGTTGACTTAGTCTCGAGTTTTAGGGTCAGTCAGTATTTACAATACTTCCTTTATATTTCTTTTCTTTTCTTTCTTCATTTATTTTGTGTTTAAATACATGTATTTATGTATTATTTGCAAACAACAACCAATATGTTAATTTTTCCAAGTTAGCTACATTTACATGCATTTATCTAGGTATTTAAATATAAAATAAATAAAGAAAGATGAATGAATAGGTATTCATCACGGGGTAAATGCTTACATCCAGTTCCTACTTATTGATATCTGCGAATTGGCCCTGTGTGTTCCCAACGCGTGCTGTTTGGAAACATTACAAGATAAGTACCGTGGTGCCTTTATTTTCTTATTTATACCCCCAAAAGGGTTAATTTATATGTTATACCCAGATATCTTGTAGTTATTGCATTTCAGTCATGTCTTGGATCTTTTTGTTATAGTTTTGTTAAATTTTCTTGTAATTATACCCATAACATAGTTATTTAATAACTTGAGCATTTATTGTCCAAATCTAATGAAATTTGTTTTGTTTTAAAGATCTTTTTATGCTCTTTCATGTATAATGTTTAATTAAAATTCAGAAATGGTATAGTCCTTTAAATCTCATTTAAATGTTTTAACTTGTATGCTACATTATTTTTAATGTATCATTGAGCCCCTGATTTGCCTCAATTTCATATTATTGAATCAGGAATCGTGCATGAACTTTGTTAAATATATTAATTCCTTATTCATATTGCATTAAGGTTCCTAAATGTGTTGAATGATTACTTGCTCACATAAACGATACATGAGATGCATTACACAATGCGATTATTGATCAATTTGGCTAATTTGATGCATGATTAATTTTATTGTTAAAGCATTAATTCAATAGCATATATTGAGTTGTATTCTTTTTTGTGCATTGTGTCATATTGTGCATGTATCCTCACTTTGTTGCATATACTATATGCACTGAAAATAAAAAAATCCATGCATCCGTATTGTTGTGTGCATCACTTAATCTAGATAGACTTTAGAAGAATTTAACCATATATTTAGGTCTTGATTAGGTAGACTAATCAGTTGTGTCAATGAGTTTGAACCTAGACTTATCCGAGAGATTTTAGCTGAGCTACTCCTCGTGGAGATCTTACGCTCGGTTCTGAGACCTCGTTAAGAGGCCATACTACAACTTGACTTAAAAAATGTAGTCGTTTAATAGATTATCATATGGCACCGTTGTTGGGGACATATCTTTATTAGCTTATTTGATTAGGCTTAAATACTAGATTAAGTGAAATTTTGTGCTTTTTAGGTTAAGTTTGATTTTTTAAACTTCGTGTCATTTTATTGTCTTTTTACTTGTATTGTAAATGCGATTATTATCTTGATTAGTTGATTATCTCTTGAGAAATTCTAATCACATGTTGTACTGACAGTGCCTGCAGTGTTGTTCATATTGAAAGTGACGTGGAGGCTCGAGCTGGGAGTTGGAGCTGAGAAGAGTCAAGGCAACCACATTAGAGAAAGATTATTCAATAAATAGCTTAATAATTGCATTTTGTGTTGTAATATATGTAGGTAATTACATTTTATAATGGCTCTTGTTTGAGAGCTTGCACATATAAAAAAACTTGGACTTTCTTTTTTCTTTTAATTGTGATGTGCCAAGACCTGTTTCACTCTCACCAAGAGCGGGTTCGACTTGAGAAGCGATAATTAGAAGTAGGCACATGAGTAGAATTAGGTCCATATATATATGTTCCCTCGTAATTTAGGCCACACTTGCATCTTAATATTCACATGATCTTAAGATTCACTAATGAGATGCACGTAAACATGTATGACTTATCCCACATTGAAATCTGATTATTTCATGCAAATACCCCCAACCCAATCTAGTGGCTTGGATGTCTAAATACAGGACGTTGTGGGTTGCAATAAAGCTTCAAAAAAGGTATAGTTTACTGGCTCAAGAAGAAAAATTCCTTATGTCAATGTTGTTGTATATAGTATAAAAATGTGTATGAAATAAAGACTCCAAAAGAATAGACGGGCAAAACGTCAATGAAAAATCAAATCCCATAAAAGTTATATATAAGGCTCATGCTCCAATATAAAAAATCTCCAGGTTGCCTGTAGTAGGAGGCTTGGCTACACTGTTCAAGCTCCAAAGGATATGTGATTACACTAGTCACAATCCATTCTTTTCTCTACCTCCTCTTCTTGAGAAAGTTGTACTTGAACTTAGAAGGAAATAGCCTGGTCCTTGAGGAAAGAGTAGTTAGATTGCGGAATTAGGTTTAGCTTGTCTAGGGAAATTGTTTCTGGCTATTTCTAATGAGAAGAGCTACAATTCACATGTACAAGTGAGACTCATAGTCATAAGGGTTTGTGTATGAATAGACTTATTCTAACGTGGCTATTGAGGCAATTTTAACATATGATTGTGGAACTTGAGGGCTGTAAAGTTCTAGATCCTATTTCCAATAAGTTCCAAACACATTAACAACCCAAAGGTCTTACGGAGCTCAAACATTGATTTTATGAAGATAAGTTTAAAAATCATTGTCATTCTAAGTTATTTATTTTCCTTTTCTTTATTTCACTTTTGCATCACTTATTTGTCTAATAAGTGTTTGCTAGGGATTAGCAAAGATAAGTATAGGCGGTGATTCATCTACATTTATTCTTCTATTTTGTCTTTAAATCTCTAGTAAAACACCTATAAATACAATTAATTTGTACAATTTGACATCTAACATTCATATGCAAATATCATGTTATATGTATTTAAATCCAAAACTAAAGAGTAAAGAAAAGAAAAATAAATGAAATATGAGAGATACTGAATGACCCTAAACCCCGAGACCAAGTCAATATTGACTAGGTCGATAAGGAATAAAATAGGGGGAGATAAGGGTCAAATACTGTATAAAATATCTCGCAAATCCTAATTTTGTACTCTGAAAAATATCCTTTTACATTATTTTAATTATCACTATACACACCTCAAATAATAAAGTTTTCAACATGAAACTTAGACATTAATATAGAGAGAGTTACCAAAACAGTAGCCACAATAAAACAACACAATGTAGTTTATACACACATGAAAAGGCTGCAAAAAAACTTCACATATCAATATCTTTTCCATATGAACTCAAATTGAATGAAACTCACCTCCATTGTATTTCAAATTAAAACACTATCTAATGAAGGTGGTTTCAATTAAAATGGAGCTAAGATACAAAGCCACCTTTTGGGGGTATTATTATACTCGAACATCTATACAAATAACCAATTATATTATTTTTTATTTTTTTACTCCATTTATATTTTTAAATAAGTGTACATATTATATAACACATATTACAAACATAAATAAAAATAAAAACATGTAAAAAGACATTAAAATAATAATACATTATAATATATAGGTTGTTGGACATGCGAGCCCACAACGAGCCATTATGCAATAAATGTTATTGCACGTATCATTCCCTAATCTGAAATGAAGAATAAATAATTTGCATAATAGGCCCCTTAGTACAATTAGGGTTATGTACCATGGCCATATTAATAATCAGACAACTGTTGATTCAATAATTGAATCATAGAGACTGGTGCTTGGATGAATATCTAAAGGGTTAGATTGAGGACTCGTCAAGCACTGTCAAATGATTGTTAAGAGATGATCTCCAACCCGAGTAAGAGATGGCAATCCTTTCTCACATAGGCTGATATCTTACCGACCTCTTGATGCAGGTCCTCTGCATAGGAATAGAGATTCGGAGGTGTCAGATTCATTAGGTCAAAGGGTTGACTTAATGAGATCAAGATAACCTAAGTCCTATGTTGAATGCTGTCACAGCATAGGCACACATCCTCTGACCAGAGACAGATGTGTTACTATATGTCTGAGTGTGTACGTTTGGAAGACAATTAGGTTGATGACCTAACCAAGGTCTATACATGTAACGCCCCACCTAGACGGGGGCGCATCTCAACACCCATTCACAATATTACCCAACAACAGTCATAAACAACCTGCATGATATACCATTTATACAAAAAAAACATAGGAAAGAAAAATCTAAGTTTTCATTGATAACAAAAGTCCACATAGGAATAGCAATAAATCCTCAGAGTCTCTTTATTACATCATAAATACTTGGAAATGAAAGATAGCAACAACTACTAAGAAGCTAGTCCTCAACCTTAACCACGTCCCGCGGATGCACCACCAAAGATATGAGCCTCTGTCCCCTGCTCTACACTTCCTGTTGGATTTCCAAAGAATGTAACTCATGAGTCAACTGACTCAGTAAGGATAAAATAACTTATAAATCAAGAGAGAGTATAGGTAGGCAATGCAAATGCAGTAACTTAACAAGTTTAGAAGAAACAATTCTAAAAGCATCTAGCATTATACAATCACTTATATTCTAGGCCTTTAATACGTACACAATCAAACCAATTCTTTGACATATCTATATTCATATTTTCATTTACTTATCCCGGACTCGCCCGTCAAAGGAGAAAGATTACACTAGAAATGAAGTCTGCAACACTTCATTTAAAGTGCAACCCAAAACCTGTGTGCAAACGCGATCCTTCAGCTAGTCTAGTTGGTAGTACTCTGACACTCGAGACGGGCATATATGTTCAATGAGTCTCAACCCTGTCAATCGAGTCTGCCGGAGGAGTCTCGCTCGCTCCTTAAGAAGTGCAACAAAACGGATCCGTATGTGCGATGCACGCGTGCATCCACCTCAATTCCACCAGAGTACCTACCACCACCCCACTCTGTGATGCCCCTCGAGTGGGGATGACTCACTGTCGGCTCAGCCGGACCACAAGGGTGTGCACCCACCTTGTAGTATTTATTTTTTTCATCCACCACATGGATTATTGTACTTTACTTGAAAATAATAAATCTTGAATATGATGATTTCCATATATCAACCAACTGAAACATTAATATTTGAGATCATGGAATCCTAGTCTAACCCATCGCTATTACATCCATGGATTTAATATTTTATACCATTTGTCTGCCATCAGAATTCTTGGATAGATTTATACGGCATTCACGAAATCCTCAGATTCAAGGTAAATACTCCATTGAATCATTCTCTATTAATAAGAGAAAAAAAACGTATTGAATGGCATTCCGAGTACTGTTATACAGTCTATCTTGATAGACTTGGCAATACATGTCATGGTTATTAGATAAGATTCTGGAGTAACAATAAATCATCATATAACTTGGAAAATAATAATACCAGATCCTATATTTAGTAATGATCACATATATAGCATTCGGAAACGAGGAGTGATTATCGGATAACACCTCTTATCAGATAAATGCTTAACATAACTTAGAATATTTTTAAGCATTTAATTAATTGTATGCAAGGTGAGGACTACACCTACGTACAATGATGTTAGGTTGTAATTTTATATGTCAATACCCGAGAGTAAAAGTCATGAAATAAACCCATAGACATTAAGGGCATATACGGATTTTCGGCATACATAGCTATATGCAGCATCCATGTTTAGTTTGCATACACATCAAGGCCATAATCCATTCATGATATATTAGGGGTAGATCTTATACCACATACGTCAATAGTATTATTTAAGACAAAATCTAGATCAAAAGCATCCCAAAAAAAAACTTTGATTTCAAACAGCAACATCCTATTCATGTACCATGTAAACCACAGAATATCGCTTAGCTCGTAATCATTCCCAGATTTTGGTATATATGGCTTATCAATGTAATCCGATACAAAACTGTAGCAAACAGTGTTATACTAAACTCATATATTATAGTTGTAAGAACAATAAGTACCGTAAGTTTTGACTGCACCTTCAATGCAAAACATGATAGGTTATCTATAAAAATAATAAAAGCTCTCAAAGGATATCATGCACATATAAAGAGATTAAAAGACTGTGACACGATCTTTATCAATGTTTATAAAAAAGAAAACGTGACATGATTTATTAAGAATGATTACCAACAGCAAGAGGTGATCCCGGGGTCGGATCAAACTCGAGTCCCCCAAACCACATTCTCCATTATCGCGAGATTTGCGAAAGAAAAGGGAGAAGAGTGGAATCCGTTACCTATACTCGTGCACGTCTTCGATCTACGTGCTCGATCGACCGATCACGAATCCGATGAGAGGGCTGCCTTTCCCTTGCGACGGCCTTCCTCGTCTTCTTCTTGTCTCGAAGCTACGGAGCTTGCACCATTATCCTTTTGGCTCTCTAGAGAAGGAGATGGAACAAGGGATAAGAGAATGACTTGGGGAGGAAGAAAGGGTGGATTAGGGTTTGGAAAAGGAGTAGGAATGAGGGGAGATGAAGGGTGGGGGTCTTTATATAGTTGGGGATTAAAATCCTAGTTTTAGAAACCCCAAAACAACCCTAATCCGAAATTAATTATTCAAAACCCGTAACCCTTAATTCCTTCAAAAACCATGACCCCTCTTCACTAAAACAGGCATATCTCCCACACCCGGACTCGGAATTTCGCGTTTTTGGGCTCGTTGGAAAGCTTGCGACGAGACGCTTCTTTTGAGTATAATATTGAATAGGTTTTAAAGCTTCAGAAAAATCCGAAAATTACGGGGTGTTACATCATAACAACCTTAAAAACAGTCTCGTCCCCGAGACTTAGGATGTAAAAGGTGTAATATAACAACCTTAAAAGGTTGCATCCTATTGAGTAAAAGATAACAACCTTAAAAAGGATGAAAGTAGCTTATAAATTACCTTCAAAAAGGTATGAGTAGTCTCGTCGCATATCCGCCTCAGGTTCCCAGGTGGCCTCCTCGGAGTTGTGTCGTTGCCAAAGGATCTTCACCAAGGGTATCTCCTTGTGCCTTAACTTCTTCACTGAACGATCGATGATCCGAACTGGTTCCTCCGGATAACTCAGATTAGTATCCACATGAAGATCATCATAACTAATCACATGCGATGGATCATGCACATATTTTCTCAAGTTGGAGATATGAAAAACATCATGCACACCGGCAAGGTGAGGAGGAAGAGCAATCCTGTACGCAACTTTACCAATCTTGTCGAGAATCTCGAACGGTCCGACAAACCGTGGTGCTAATTTTCCCTTCACTCCAAACCGCTGAACTCCCTTCATGGGAGAAACTCTCAAGAAGACAAAATCTCCAACCTCAAAACTAAGATCAGTGCGTCGTCTATCGCTATAGCTCTTTTGCCTACTCTGTGCAGTAAGCAATTTCTTGCGAGCTATCTTGATTGCCTTAGCGGTCTCCTCCAAATACTCTACCTTATGTAGAAGGTTATGTCCAATCTCCTGCCAACTCAGAGGTGTAGAGCATCGTCTTCCATACAATGCTTCAAAAGGAGCCATACCTATGCTGGCATGGTAACTGTTATTATACGTAAACTCTGCTAACGGCAAATGGTCTTTCCACGACCCTTTCCACTCCAGCACACATGCTCGAAGAAGATCCTCCAGTGTCTGAATTGTCCTCTCAGATTGTCCGTCGGTCTGAGGGTGGTAAGCAGAACTGAGGCATAGTTGTACTTCTAAAGAACTCATGAATTCCCTCCAGTAGTGAGAGGTGAACCTCGGATCACGATCAGATACAATCTGCTTAGGCAGCCCATGAAGTCTGACAATCTCCTTAATAAAGACCACTGCAAGCTGTAAGGGAGTGCATGCCATACTCACAGGTATGAAATGTGCTGACTTAGTAAGCCTATCAACCACGACCCAGATGGCATCATGACTACTAGTGGTCTTAGGAAGACCCGTCACAAAATCCATAGATATACCCTCCCACTTCCACTCAGGAATAGGAAGGGATTGCAAAAGTCCAGGTGGCCTCTTATGCTCAGCCTTAATTTGCTGACACGTCAGGCATTTTGCCACAAACTTGGCCACATCCCTTCTCATTTGCTTCCACCAAAAATTCTTTTTCAAATCCTTATACATCTTTGTGCCACCAGGATGTATCGACAAACGTGAACTATGTGCCTCACGCATGATCTCTTCCCTCAATTGTACATCTACTGGAACACACAATCGATTCCCATTTCGTAGCACACCATCTTGATAAGAAAAGCCAACTAAGGTTCCTGCGATAGCCTTCTCCTTGAGTCTCTGCATACTCAGGTCTTCCTGTTGCCCTTGGATGATTCGCTCAACTAACTCTGGACGAGAAGGGGATGGAACTATGACAGTCTCTCGACTACTCTGAAATGGATGCCAATCACTGAAAGTTGCAAGAAGATCCCATGCTTTAAGCTGAGGACGAGATTCACTTGAATGAGGCCTACGACTAAGGGCATCAGCAACCACGTTCGCCTTACCAGGATGGTAAGAGATGGTGCACTCGTAATCCTTTAACAGCTCCAGCCATCTCCTTTGCCTCATATTGAGCTCCTTCTGATCAAAAAGATGCTTGAGACTCTTGTGATCTGTGAAGATTTCGAAAGCAACACCATAAAGATAATGTCTCCACATTTTAAGAGCAAAGATAACTGCTGCCAGTTCCATATCATGAGTTGGGTAATTTTTCTCATGGGGCTTCAACTGTCTAGATCCATATGCAACAACCTTACCATGTTGCATCAAAACCGCACCCAGACCCTCCTTTGATGCATCGGTGTAAACCGTGAATCCGTTTGGGCCCGACGGAATTGTCAAGATGGGAGCTGTAGTGAGCCTTTCCTTCAGAGTCTGGAAGCTATTCTCACATTCTTCTGACCAAGCATATGGCATCTCTTTCTTGGTTAGCTGGGTGAGGGGAAGGGCAATCTGAGAAAATCCCTTCACAAACCGCCTGTAATAACCGGCCAAGCCAAGAAAGCTTCGGATCTCAGACACATTCTTCGGTCGTTCCCAACTAAGGACTGCTTCGGTTTTTGCCGGATCCACCGACACTCCTGCACCTGAGATAACATGGCCTAAGAATGATACTTCTTGAAGCCAAAACTCACACTTACTAAACTTTGCATATAGCTTGTGCCTCCGTAAGGTCTCCAACACTGTCTGTAAGTGAGTGCGATGTTCCTTCTCATCTCGAGAGTATATGAGGACATCGTCAATGAAAACTACAACAAAGCTGTCGAGGAAAGGCTGAAACACCTGATTCATCATGTCCATGAATGCTGCTGGGGCATTTGTTAAGCCAAAGGGCATCACCAAGAACTCATAGTGACCATATCTGGTTCTGAAGGCAGACTTTGGTATGTCCACATCCCGAATACGTAGTTGGTGATAACCAGACCGCAGATCAATCTTGGAGAAGATGGATGACCCTTGTAGCTGATCAAAGAGATCGTCAATGCGTGGCAAAGGGTAACGATTCTTGATTGTTACTTTATTCAACTGCCGATAATCTATACACATGCGCATAGATCCATCCTTCTTCTTAACAAAAAGGACAGGCGCTCCCCATGGAGATGTACTAGGGCGTATGAAACCCTTCTCCAGCAGTTCTTGTAACTGCACCTTGAGTTCCTTCAGCTCAGCTGGTGCCATCCGGTATGGTGTCATGGATACTGGTTGAGTTCCTGGAATGATAGAAATCTCAAACTCCACCTCACGAGGTGGGGGAAGCCCAGGCAAATCTGCAGGAAATACATCCGGAAAGTTCTTTACTATTTCAACATCCTCTATTCCTTCCATGGGAGTTTGATTCCCAATGACGTGAGCAATAAATCCTTCACACCCTTGAGATAGCAGGCGATGAGCTTGCAATGCTGATATGCAGGTTACCCCTCTCGACGAGATGCTTCCATCAAATATGAATTCTTGTAGCTCAGGAATCCTGAAAATAATCTGTTTTTGGAAACAGTCTAAACATGCGTGGTGATTCTCAAGCCAGTCCATGCCGAGAATAACATCAAAATCCTCCATCTGAATAAGCAGCAAGTAGGCCTCGAGCATATAACCTCCAATATAGACCGGGCAATCGGGAAACACCCGATGTACAACAAACACCTGACCTCCAGGTCCCTTAATAATATAAGGGTCTGAAACCACAGTAGGCTCTCGGCCTAAGGTATCCGCAAAACTCCATGACACGAAGGAATGAGATGCGCCCGAATCAAAAAGAGCATGAGCTGTAAAGTCGCCTACTGAAATCATACCTCGTACTACTGATCCCGAAGCATGTGCTTGCCCATCGGTGATGGCATGGAGTTGTCCTTCTCTTCGTGGCCCACTGGAACCTGTCGTGCCCCGAGTCTGGTTGGGATGTCCCCTGCCACCACGAGAGGTAGAACCACGTCCCTGGTGCTGCGGACGTCCCCCTCGTACAGTACCTCGCATCTGTGAAGCTCCCAACGGACAATTGGACCTGATGTGCCCCTCTTGGTTGCATCGGTAGCAAACACGTGCATCGGTTATGCAGTTCACCATAGGATGTGCTGGTCGTGATGGCTCGGAAAGTGCTTGCCCCAAGGTAGGAGCTCCTCCATGCGCGGACCTGGTAGACATGCCATGCCGGTAGGGGTGGATACGTTGTCCTCTTCGTGCTGTCGAACGATCATTATGAGTAGTCTTCCCATAAAAGCTCGATCCTCCTTGCCTGGTTTGCACTGACCTGCCTTCACGCAAGTCCTCTTCTACTCGTGATGCAGCATCAACCACTTCCTTCATAGTAACCAATCTAAGGGGTACTAGTCTCTCGCGAATTTCCTTACGGAGACCCCGAAAGAACTTGAATGCTTTGTCAGCCTCAGTCGGCACAGTGCTAGCAGCATACTTCAGCAACTCCGTGAACCTGTTTAGATAAGCAGTCACAGTCTTGTTCCCTTGCTTGAGTAGTGTGAACTCCACGCGGCGCTGCTCTAGCCAGTATTCCGGATAGAAATGCTCCCGGAACGCCTCAGTGAATTTCTCCCAAGTAACTGGCGTTGTAATCTGCGGCTCCATAGAACTCCACCATTCCTCAGCATAGCCTGCTAAGGAGTAAGTGGCAAGGGTAACCTTCTCCTCATCCGGTACATGTATGGTGCGAAATACCTTTTCCACACGCTTCAGCCACCTCTCTGCCACATCTGGGCTTGTATTGCCCAGAAACTCCGGAACCTTCTCCTTGCGATATTTTGAAAATATGTCCTCTTGTCGCGGTGGCAGCGGCGAGGGGGGAGGAGGAGGAGGTGGCGGCGGTGGTGGATCACCGTCTCCCCCACCCATTCCAGACCCCCCTTCGGACGTAGATCTCGACAATCGCTCCTCGAGCATAAGCTGTCTCTGCTGCACATCCTGCAGCATCGCCATCATCGCAGCCAATTGCTGCGCAGTCTGATCCCTACGAGGCGGCATGGTCTGCATGAGTAGAAATAAAAAGGGAATTGTGATTAGATCCAAGAGAAGAGGTCATTTGTCAACCTTGATCATTTTTTTTGACAGTAGTCAGAAGACTACTTGTCTAATGTACAATGGTATTTCTCCTACCATACAGTTGTCCATGACTGATGGGGTAATTGGGCTCTGATACCAAATGTAACGCCCCACCTAGACGGGGGCGCATCTCAACACCCATTCACAATATTACCCAACAACAGTCATAAACAACCTGCATGATATACCATTTATACAAAAAAAACATAGGAAAGAAAAATCTAAGTTTTCATTGATAACAAAAGTCCACATAGGAATAGCAATAAATCCTCAGAGTCTCTTTATTACATCATAAATACTTGGAAATGAAAGATAGCAACAACTACTAAGAAGCTAGTCCTCAACCTTAACCACGTCCCGCGGATGCACCACCAAAGATATGAGCCTCTGTCCCCTGCTCTACACTTCCTGTTGGATTTCCAAAGAATGTAACTCATGAGTCAACTGACTCAGTAAGGATAAAATAACTTATAAATCAAGAGAGAGTATAGGTAGGCAATGCAAATGCAGTAACTTAACAAGTTTAGAAGAAACAATTCTAAAAGCATCTAGCATTATACAATCACTTATATTCTAGGCCTTTAATACGTACACAATCAAACCAATTCTTTGACATATCTATATTCATATTTTCATTTACTTATCCCGGACTCGCCCGTCAAAGGAGAAAGATTACACTAGAAATGAAGTCTGCAACACTTCATTTAAAGTGCAACCCAAAACCTGTGTGCAAACGCGATCCTTCAGCTAGTCTAGTTGGTAGTACTCTGACACTCGAGACGGGCATATATGTTCAATGAGTCTCAACCCTGTCAATCGAGTCTGCCGGAGGAGTCTCGCTCGCTCCTTAAGAAGTGCAACAAAACGGATCCGTATGTGCGATGCACGCGTGCATCCACCTCAATTCCACCAGAGTACCTACCACCACCCCACTCTGTGATGCCCCTCGAGTGGGGATGACTCACTGTCGGCTCAGCCGGACCACAAGGGTGTGCACCCACCTTGTAGTATTTATTTTTTTCATCCACCACATGGATTATTGTACTTTACTTGAAAATAATAAATCTTGAATATGATGATTTCCATATATCAACCAACTGAAACATTAATATTTGAGATCATGGAATCCTAGTCTAACCCATCGGTATTACATCCATGGATTTAATATTTTATACCATTTGTCTGCCATCAGAATTCTTGGATAGATTTATACGGCATTCACGAAATCCTCAGATTCAAGGTAAATACTCCATTGAATCATTCTCTATTAATAAGAGAAAAAAAAACGTATTGAATGGCATTCCGAGTACTGTTATACAGTCTATCTTGATAGACTTGGCAATACATGTCATGGTTATTAGATAAGATTCTGGAGTAACAATAAATCATCATATAACTTGGAAAATAATAATACCAGATCCTATATTTAGTAATGATCACATATATAGCATTCGGAAACGAGGAGTGATTATCGGATAACACCTCTTATCAGATAAATGCTTAATATAACTTAGAATATTTTTAAGCATTTAATTAATTGTATGCAAGGTGAGGACTACACCTACGTACAATGATGTTAGGTTGTAATTTTATATGTCAATACCCGAGAGTAAAAGTCATGAAATAAACCCATAGACATTAAGGGCATATACGGATTTTCGGCATACATAGCTATATGCAGCATCCATGTTTAGTTTTCATACACATCAAGGCCATAATCCATTCATGATATATTAGGGGTAGATCTTATACCACATACGTCAATAGTATTATTTAAGATAAAATCTAGATCAAAAGCATCCCAAAAAAAAACTTTGATTTCAAACAGCAACATCCTATTCATGTACCATGTAAACCACAGAATATCGCTTAGCTCGTAATCATTCCCAGATTCTGGTATATATGGCTTATCAATGTAATCCGATACAAAACTGTAGCAAACAGTGTTATACTAAACTCATATATTATAGTTGTAAGAACAATAAGTACCGTAAGTTTTGACTGCACCTTCAATGCAAAACATGATAGGTTATCTATAAAAATAATAAAAGCTCTCAAAGGATATCATGCACATATAAAGAGATTAAAAGACTGTGACACGATCTTTATCAATGTTTATAAAAAAGAAAACGTGACATGATTTATTAAGAATGATTACCAACAGCAAGAGGTGATCCCGGGGTCGGATCAAACTCGAGTCCCCCAAACCACATTCTCCATTATCGCGAGATTTGCGAAAGAAAAGGGAGAAGAGTGGAATCCGTTACCTATACTCGTGCACGTCTTCGATCTACGTGCTCGATCGACCGATCACGAATCCGATGAGAGGGCTGCCTTTCCCTTGCGACGGCCTTCCTCGTCTTCTTCTTGTCTCGAAGCTACGGAGCTTGCACCATTATCCTTTTAGCTCTCTAGAGAAGGAGATGGAACAAGGGATAAGAGAATGACTTGGGGAGGAAGAAAGGGTGGATTAGGGTTTGGAAAAGGAGTAGGAATGAGGGGAGATGAAGGGTGGGGGTCTTTATATAGTTGGGGATTAAAATCCTAGTTTTAGAAACCCCAAAACAACCCTAATCCGAAATTAATTATTCAAAACCCGTAACCCTTAATTCCTTCAAAAACCATGACCCCTCTTCACTAAAACAGGCATATCTCCCACATCCGGACTCGGAATTTCGCGTTTTTGGGCTCGTTGGAAAGCTTGCGACGAGACGCTTCTTTTGAGTATAATATTGAATAGGTTTTAAAGCTTCAGAAAAATCCAAAAATTACGGGGTGTTACAATACACCGGCACGCTGGTGTACATGTAAGGGCATATGAGTAAAATGATCTCTCAAAGGGATCATACAGGTTCACTTATGAACCAAAAGACATGAGCTCACTCATGAGGTATTGGGACCGATCAAATTCCATGCATGGTCGTCGTGCTTTGGAAGCATGACAAGAATTTGAAGGTATGATATATGCTTTGGGAAAGCATATGATCAATACCGATTCCCAATGATCCAGATTGAGAAACTTGGTGATCAAACCCTGAAGAAGATAGTGTAAAATTGATCTACATCTTCAGGTTGATCATAGGTCTTCCAGTACGCAGGATGTACATGTATTAGGAATACCTAAGGGTGATGTGATCATAGACGATTGTATAACAATGACGCTTCCATTCCGAGGGAGTGACGAAACAGGTTTGGATTTTTGTGGCTCCTCTCAGTAGAGAAGTAATCTGATCTTGGTCCAAGTGTTGGACATTGGTCTGAATGAGATTCAAATGCAATGAGAAGATTAGATTTGCGGTCTTGATTTAATCAAGCATCTGTGGGAGGTATGTAAGATCTGGATTTGAGATGAGATCTCAACATCCAAGTCACTATACGTGGAACAATACAATCGCCCTGTCCTTATCTCCAAGTATCTGCAGAGAAAGCACATTATTCTTGAAGGAGTTCAAGAATAATTCAATTGATGAATCATGTATCCAAGCAACAAGATTTTGATAATTAAATGAGATTTAATTATCAAGAATAATACGATTAGGATTCATACTGTGAGAATGTATCCAAGGTAATTAAATGGGATTTAATTATCAAGGAAATGCAGATTGTGTATAGTGATATCCATAATATCTGAGTATATATTATAAATATGATTTATAATATATTAGAGAGAGAGAACACCTTTGTAAATAGCATTTGTTAATTGCTAATGTGAATTGGATTCACATTAAGCAATTAATTGGAAATATAATTTACAATATAGTTTGGGCTGTAAATATGATTCACATTTTTTCAATGGCATGATTGAAATATTCACTAATTAATTGGGAATTCATTTAGTAGATAGTTTTGCAATAAATATACACTAATTAATTTAGAATTAATTTAGTGGATAATGTTGCAAATAAATAAGAGATAATGATATGAATTAAAAAGAAGATAATCCACCTAATTACATGAGGTGGCGTCACCCATGACTTGGTCATGGGTGACGCCCCATGTGTTTTGGGTGGATAATTATCTTTTTAATTATCATATCATTATCTTATGATTATTGATTTATTTATTGAATTAAATTATGTTGATGATAATGCAACAAATATTTAATTTAATATAAATTAATATGATGTTGTTTTTAAACAACAATGATCATGGCCATTGATTAAATACACATATCAATCTAACCATTGATTTTGTGTATGCCATGGATTGTAATCCATGGACTCCCAAACTAGTATATAAAGAGGGAAACCCTAGCTCTTTGAGATACAATATTCTACACGCCTACTCTCTCTCTCTCATTTATCATTCTCGCCATCTCTCTCTCTCTAAGGTGGTTGTCCACCTTGTGTTTTGAGAGAATAGCAATCGCTTCTACGTCGTTGTGTTGTCGCTTCGATTGCTCGTGGATCTCCATCTTCTTTGGAGCTTCTTAATCCAGAAGGAGACGCCGGATTTTTTTGGACAAAATCAGGAGATTCAAGGCTTGGATCTTCATCAAGGATTGCGGGAAGAACGCGTCTCATCATCGCGCCCACAAGTGCCATCTTCGTAGTTCGGACTTGAGTCAGGAGGATCTCTTGCTTTCGAGCAACCACGCTTCAAGTGGTATTTCTAGTACTTTGTGGTTTGATGAAACGATCCAAGAAATGTTCTTGTGATCATGTGGTTTCATCTCTTGATTTAAAATTTTTAAATTCCGCTGCACCTAGCGACTAGTGCAACTAGTCGCCCCGATCGCATGAGATGTGATCAACACGCTTCCGTGATGCGCTTGAGGATTCCTCCTTTCCTTTAAGTGATATCGGATCCATAGGTTGGAAAGGTTTTGGATACGATCCGTAAACCTAGGCCGACTTGGGTTTGAAAGGGTTGAGAAATTTTTTATCGCATTTCAATTTTCGCACCCCTGTTTAATTGGATTTTTTCGGTACTATTTAATTGTTTAAACACAAAATTGTATTTTGTTCCACATTAAATAAGGAAACCATAGGATCTGAGTTTATGTAATTTGGATTCCATTTGCTCAAGATATGGCCCTTTGAATAAACATGTATTCGTTGTTGCGGGAACTGCGAATATAAACATTATTAATGAGTTAATTATCGTTTTTATGCGCTTAAAAATGTATGAAATATTACTTGGGTTCTGTCATAAATCAAATTAGCAATATTAGGAAACAGATTTTGCGTAATTTGGATTTAAATTGATCAAAATATGTTGATTTTAGTGAGTAGGGGTCACTGCTAAAAATTGATGAATTTAATCATGAACCTTGTGATAGTCATCCAAATAAATTGATGAAAATTAATTATTAATTTTCTGAAATGATTATTGATAAATATTTGTGAAATATTTAAAGATATTATTTCATTGAATGACATTTCACTAACCAAGATGATAAGATAGTTAATCTTGATTATAATTGGTTGATATGAAATCATCAACAAACATAGTTTTCATGCAAAAACCTAGTTTATCTACAATAGTTGCAGGACAACTTTTACATGCAAAACCCTCTTGCTTGAATAGGATTGGGGATTTGTTTAGCAAATCTCCTTGTAATATTTTCAAAATGATTTTGATGAATATTATAGGTATAATTTCGGTTGAAAAACCGATGAGTATCTCAAAGTACATAATGATCTATCTAGCATTATCCTTTCCTGAGGTGGATATGGTGTCTAGTCGAGGAGCGTTGGGGTAGCGAGTTGCACCGGATGTGGTCCGTCCCACTCCCATCGGTACTGGCTATGGCAGCGGGTAGGGACTCGATAATGCCGGAGAAGTCAAAGGGTATTTTTTTCTAATTATTAAAATTTCAATAATACGTACTTTGAGATTATACCTACTATTCCAGTAATAATAAAGTTTGTTGATTGATAATTAGATTGATGATTAATTTAATGTGATTAAATTAATTATATCCAATAAACACTCTATTATGAATAGATGTGTATTTCCCTTGGAAGAATTAATTATGTGAATATGATTCACGATAATTAATTATTAAAATTTGAATATAAAGTGGATGATCACATAAGTGACATCCATGGTCTCCCGTCAAGATGAAGGGTTCCATCGCCAGGGATTTTATATAGGAGATGCCTGTCCGAAGTGACAACTCATGTATACAAGCGCATCTAGATCGTGATCTTTGCTTCTCGAAAGAGTAAGGCCGTATGCGCAGTGACCCCAATATAGAGTCCTCATATTATTGGGGGCAATATTGGATTGCGGATAGCGAATTCTAATCCTGTTGACGGTTGGTTCAATGAATGATGGTCAACATCACCTTAGGGGTGGTGGCCCCGGGTGTTAACGACCGAGTTAGGAGATGCAAGTTGGACTTGCAAGGCAGAATGTGTTCCCGCTTCTTTTTATAGGAGTCACAATTTCTCATATTATTAGGATGTGACAAAGATAGGAAAGGAGATCCCAGATCTTGTTAGAGATATAATGGTAAGAATATCTCTTACATTGAAAGCGACTAAGGGAATGAACTTTCATTGTAGACAAGGCAAGACAACTTTGATATAAAAATTTCTAAATCAAAGTAAAACATGTATATATATATATAATATATACCCTTATGCAAATTTCTTATTTCAGATAATCCTTCATGAAACCCACTCAATGTTATACTCAATAATAACTAGTAAAATGTCATGGATTGGACTCATGATCCAGATATTGTACTTGCAATTGGACACATAATGTATGTGGTTGCAATGTGCAAGTTTCCTCAACATAATGAGGAATGACAATTAAATAAGATAATAAGACATCACTTTAGGGTTTGTATGTCTCTGTAGTCTTGATCTTTCATCGAGTGTACTTTGGAAGTGACATGTCAATAATGATCACAATTGTCAAATAATCCTTATAAAATCTAAGAAGATGTTCTGGCATACATATGTGCTCTAGACATTTAATCATGAATGACATGATTCTCTGCATTATGCAGAATGGTAGCTCAAAAGAGATGATGGTTTCAAAATGTTTGAATACCTACCTAAACCTAAGTCTCTAAGAGTTAATGTATGTAGATACGATGAGTGTCTGTCATCATTCTACTATCTATACTCAAGTCACTCATGAAGCTTCATAATAATCATTTTGTATGAATTTAATGAAGCGCGTATAAATGTTGAAGTGTTCTTGTATTGAAATCTTTTGAATTCAAAATAAGAGATTCTTTGTCTTGAACAAAGGCTGTTCATAGATGAAGAGAGCACAGTGGAAGCGTGGGTCGGACCCATGTGAGAAGGAAAGTCAAAGAGTTGATTATACTTCTGTGAATTCCATATGACATCCAAAAGGTTGGATGAATGCCAATACTGCAATAAGTTGATGTGTTGATAGTATGACTATCAAGTCTGTCTAAAAAAAATCCTTAGTGAAGGACTCAGATAGAGCATCAGAATAATCTACATATAATCATTGACTTTGACTTACTTATTTCATAAGATAAAGTCTGATAATTGTATCCCAATCTTCTAATGACACTTGCAATTGGTTGCATACATACATATATATATATATATTAGAATATTAGAAATTTGATCTTAAAGTTTAATAGTCATCTACATGGATATCGATGTAATTGTTGCAGCAATATCTGTTGGATAGATAGACTTCATATTCTCAGTGGGAGAGCCCTTAGTCTCAGAGAATGTCTCTATGACCTAGATATTATAATACACTCATTGTTTGTTTCTAAGTGTTGGAAATAAACATGAATTTGAGATAGAACTATCATAAAGAGTTATGATGGATATATTTCAGATAGTAATCTAACATCTAGTGGACTCCACAAAAATTAGAAAATTAATGAATGGTTCATTAAGATTTCTAATATTGAAAATTAAAACCTTTATAAGATCAATAGGAGAATGAAGATCATTTGACAATGATTTGGCATCAAGTTTTGGACATATGTCTGCTGATGAGATCAATAGACTAGTAAGATATGAAACATCAGAATGTCTAAAATTTCAAATCTTACATGCTTGTGAATATTGCATTCGAAGAATGTCCAATACACCCTTCTCTTAGTAAAGGTGTAAGATTTCAAGGTATTCAGGTTCTCATACATATTGATGTATGTGGATCATTTATATCATAGTAAACATTATGGATATGTGATATCTATTGATGATTATGTATGATATGAGATTTCTTCTCTTCACCTGAGAAACCTTTGAAATGTTCAAAGATTTCACAATTTTGGTTTAGAACCAAAGTTTGAAGGAAGATTAAATGAATTTGATCTAACCAAGGTAGCAAGTACCTATTAGATGAATTCAAAGAATACCTTATAAAGATATGAATATCATTTCTATCTCAATCCTCCTAACACACCTAAACTCAATGTAGGGAGATACAATTGGATCATGTGTAACATGATTTGATCAATGATGAATTTTAGCATAATTATCCCTTAATTTTCAGGTATATATGTGTAGTAGAGAATACAATATATATCCCTAATAAGGTTCCATGCATGTAAGCTGGAATCTAACACTTGAGAGTGCTACTTCATTAGGAAAATAAAGGATGGTATTGGATACCTACTTTATAACCCTTAGATTCTTAAAAGATCTCATCTCTAAGAATGTGATTCTTAGAGGATGACTCTCTTGAGAATCAAGATGAAAATGAAGTGTAGGAACTCATTTAATTTTGAGATGATAATGAGGCTCCTGAAGTCGGAAACTAAAAGAATAATTAAAGATGAAACACTAATACTTCTTCAAATAAGTTTGAGGATGTATTCCATATGTTAGTTAAGTCTGACAATGATCGGACTTCATGTGATGAAGCTCCTGAGGATCATGACATGGAAAGATGGATATTAACAATAAAGTCTAAAGTAGACTCCATATACAAATGTTGTACATGGACCCTTGAGGAGCCACCTATAAGGGTTAGACCCATTAAGGTATAAATGGATCTTCAAAAGAAAAAGGGAACTTGATGAGAAGGTAGAGACCTTCAAAGTATGGTTCGTAGCCACGAGCTACACACCGGAAGAGAAGACATTGCTTTCAATGAGATTTGCTCTTTGGTGACCATGCTTAAAATCATCAGAATATTGCTAACCTTAGCTACACAACTTGACTATTGCATCTTCAAGATGTAAGTCAAGATTGCATTCCTCTAAGAATACCTCTCTGAGGATATTCACATGAAGTAGCCCCAAGGATTCATGATTAAGGAAAGCAAGAAGTGCAAGCTAAAGAAATCCATCTGTGGACTCAAATAAGCTTCTTGTTGTTGGAACATACGATTTGATGAAATTATAAATGTTATAATTCCATATATAATCTTGGTGTACCATGTGAAGCTTAGTGGGAGTGCCATTGTGTTCGTCATGCTAAATGTAGATATTATCCTAATCATTTGGAATGATATAAGGATGATAATAAGTGTTTTATGATCTGTCTATTCCATACCTTGAGATATGACCTCAAAAAGATGGCTCTTGGATCTTAGTTCTGAAGGTGTTCAGAAGCAAAGAAAAGAGGGTATTGGGACTGTCACATTTGTAGTACACCTTGGACATGTTCCATTTTCTGGAAATTACAAGAAAGGCTTTCTTACCTTAAGATTTGGTACTGACCTATCTAAAGGGATAGCACCTCAAAGAGTTGAGGAAGTGAATGCTAAAACTGATTGCCCTTTTGTGCATCAGTTGCAAGAAACTGAAAGTATGCTAGATGTGTACAAAAGCTAGATGTCTTCCATGCAGTGGGAGTAGTAAACTGTTACTAATCCTACTATGGAGATAGAACACTTGATTGTAGTAATAATAATATCTTCAAAGATGACAAGGCATTAGAGATAGTGATCTCTAAGTCTTATCTTCAAGAAATTAAGACTTTATAGATGGAGATCTAAAAGGTCTTAACTGCGAATACTTAGGAGATAGAGATCTCCAGGAATAAGGGTATTCTGATAAAGACAATAGAAATTACATAATGGTTATAATAATAATTTTTTGAGCTGTAGTGTCAAGGACACTATGATTGACAAGATTGAGTATTGGTTGCGTTAGATGCAACATTCGCATTAGATGCGAGCACTGTTACTGGGGATATGCAAGTGCCGTAAAAGGACTTGATGGAGTCTCGCGGGAACAGAGTGAATGATCAGCTTACCTAACTATTTTCTAAATAGCCTATGATTGTCACATGAGTGTGGGTTTAAATAATTAGCCCATTAATGGTTCTTTGGACTAGTGGGAGATTGTTGGACATGCGAGCCCACGACGAGCCATTATGCAATAAATGTTATTGCACATATCATTCCCTGATCTAAAATGAAGAATAAATAATTTGCATAATAGGTCCCTTAGTACAATTAGGGTTATGTACCATGGCCATCTTAATAATCATGCAGCTGTTGATTCAATAATTGAATCATAGAGGCCGGGGCTCGGATGAATATCTAAAAGGTTAGATTGAGGACTCATCAAACACTGTTAAATGATTATTAAGAGATGATCTCCAACCTGAATAGGAGATGGTAATCCTTTCTCACAGAGGCTGATATCTACCGACCTCTTGATGGAGGTCCTCTACATAGGAATAGAGATTCGGAGGTGTCAGATTAATTAGGACAAAGGGTTGACTTAATGAGATCGAGATAACCTAAGTCCTATGTTGAATGCTGTCACAACATAGGTACACATCCTCTGACCGAAGACAGATGTGTTACTATATGTCTGAGTGTGTACATTTGGCAGACCAATAGGTTGATGACCTAACCAAGGTCTATACACCGGCGCGCTGGTGTGCATGTAAGGACATATGAGTAATACAATCTCTCAAAAAGATCAGACAGGTTCACTTATGAACCGGAAGACATGAGCTCACTCATGAGGTATTGGGACCGATCAAATTCCATGCATGGTCATCGTGCTTTGGAAGCATGACAAGAATTTGAAGGTATAATATATGATTTGGGAAAGCATATGATCAATACCGATTCCCAATGACCCAGATTGAGAAACTTGGTGATCAAACCCTGAAGAAGATAGTGTAAAATTGATCTACATCTTCTGGTTGATCATAGGTCTTCCAGTATGCAGGATGTACATGTATTGGGAATACCTGAGGGTGATGTGATCATAGACGATTGTATAACCTTGATGCTTCCATTCCGAGGGAGTGAAGAAACAGGTTTGGATTTTAGTGGCTCCTCTCAGTAGAGAAGCAATTTGATCTTGGTCCAAGTGTTGGACATTGGTCTGAATGAGATTCAAATGCAATGAGAAGATTAGATTTGTGGTCTTGATTTAATCAAGCATCTGTGGGAGGTATGTAAGATCTGGATTTGAGATGAGATCTCAACATCCAAGTCACTATACGTGGAACAATACAACCGCCCTGTCCTTATCTCCAAGTATCTGCAGAGAAAGCACATTATTTTTGAAGGAGTTCAAGAATAATTCATTTGATGAATAATGTATCCAAGCAACAAGATGTTGATAATTAAATGATATTTAATTATCAAGAATAATATGAATAGGATTCATACTGTGAGAATGATTATCCAAGATAATAAAATGGGATTTAATTATCAAGGAAATGCATATTGTGGATAGTGTTATCCATAATATCTGAGTATATATTATAAATATGATTTATAATATATTAGAGAGAGAGAGAGAGCATCTTTGTAAATAGCATTTGTTAATTGCTAATGTGAATTGGATTCACATTAAGCAATTAATTGGAAATGTAATTTACAATTTAGTTTGGGCTGTGAATGTGATTCACATTTTTTCAATGGCATGATTGAAATATTCACTAATTAATTGGGAATTAATTTAGTGGATAATTTTGCAATAAATATACACTAATTAATTTGGAATTAATTTAGTGGATAATGTTGCAAATAACTAAGAGATAATGATATGAATTAAAAAGAAGATGATCCACCTAATTACATGAGGTGGCCTCACCCATGACTTGGTCATGGGTGACGCCCCTTGTGTTTTGGGTGGATAATTATCTTTTTAATTATCATCTCATTATCTTATGATTATTGATTTATTTATTGAATTAAATTATGTTGATGGTAATGCAA
Organism: Ottelia alismoides; assembly: GCA_037367405.1. Lineage (NCBI taxonomy): Eukaryota > Viridiplantae > Streptophyta > Magnoliopsida > Alismatales > Hydrocharitaceae > Ottelia > Ottelia alismoides. The sequence continues at coordinate 398,731 of JAZKJV010000636.1, read as the reverse complement.
CATATATTTAATTTAATATAATTAATATGTTGTTGTTTTTAAACAACAATGATCATGGCCATTGATTAAATACACATATCAATCTAACCATTGATTTTGTGTATGCCATGGATTGTAATCCATGGACTCCCAAACTAGTATATAAAGAGGGCAACCCTAGCCCTTAGAGATACAATATTCTACACGCCTACTCTCTCTCTTTCTCATTTCACATTCTCGCCATCTCTCTCCCTCTAAGGTGGCCATTCACCTTGTGTTTTGAGAGAATAGATATCGCCTCTATGCCGTTGTGCTGTTGCTTCGATTGCTCGTGTATCTTCATCTTCTTTGGAGCTTCTTGCTCTAGAAGGAGACGCCGGATTTCTTTGGATGAAATCAGGAGATTAAAGGCTTGGATTTTCATCAAGGATTGCGGGAAGAATGCGTCACATCATCGCGCCCACAAGTGCCATCTTCGTAGATCAGACTTGAGTCAGGAGGATCTATTGCTTTAGAGATCTAGTGATCGCAACCATACTTCAAGAGGTATTTCTAGTACTTTATGGTTTGATGAAACGATCCAAGAAATGTTCTTGTGATAATGTGGTTTCATCTCTTGATTTAAAATTTTTAAATTCCGCTGCACCTAGCGACTAGTGCGACTAGTCGCCCCGATCGCATGAGATGCGATCAACACACTTCCGTGATGTGCTTGAGGATTCCTCATATCCTTTATAGTTATACCATATCTATAATATATATATACGTAATTATTTATACATATAAATAACATTATAAAAATACAATAAAAAGTATGCAAATGCGTATTTAATAATGTTATAAATATGGAAAATATGTTAATATAAATATTGAGTATATTAAATACAAAATAAAAAATAAAATGTATAAAATACTGGACTATATACCTATATATGTGTGTAAATATTAATACCTCACACATAATCTTGTATAAATAAATATCTATGGAAAAAAATAGTTTATAGATTATAATCATTTTCATGTTTTAAGTTATATTTAGTAAAATTATTTAGTATTTTTTGTTGAATTTACATGTATTTTAATTTATTGTTTTGTCTTATCCAATCTCCCCCGGTCAACAATCCCCCTTCATGTGTGATCCACATGTACCCTCTACATCCCCTCTCTTCTCCAATTTTTACTCCACTTTCCTCCACTCCTCTGGTCTCAAGCCCTTCACCATTCCAGCTCACCCCATGTCCCTCTACTACGCCATGACCTTAGGTTTCACCAACTCTTTCTTCCTCTTACACAATCTTTCGAAGCAACCTCAGTCGCCATATCTATAAATAAAGCTTCTTAGCTACCTTCCCTTTTTTATCCTCTCTAGCCTACCAATAACCCAAAGAGCCATTCTAGAGTGTGGCAAGCAACCCCCAAGATCTATTGGCGTGGATAAGGCTGGAGGAGCAGTAATCCACCTCGCTAGAGCAACTCAGGCAAAGGTTCTTTGCCTCCAGTTACACCCATGTTTAGACATAGTTTTAAGCTTATTTGGCTTGCATTTTTATCCTTAACATATATTTTGGATTATTTTTATCGCATTTTATTTCATTTCAACATAAATTTTACCGGAGCTAGAGCTCTAGCCATCTTCTTATCACAGTTCTGACCACTATCTCGACTACAAACGCCTCCCACACCTTCATCATTGCTTCTCCATCAATTCCCTTCACTCTGATCACCTCAGCGTTGCGCAAACCAACCATCGATTTCCTCCACCGACCCCATCACTTGAGATCTTCTCACTCACCTCTACCTCATGCGATCAATTTCATTCTTCGTATAGGAAACCCCCCCTGTGTCACTGATGAATCTCCATTCTATCACCTTTATTATTTCATTTTGGCCTTTAAACCCTATCTAAATGCATGTAAATACCTTTATTTTGCATAAATTAACATTCATCATTTATTGTATAAATAATGTACAAAAGCATTGTTTAAAGACAAAATAAAAGAATAAAGAAAAGAAAAATAAATAAAATACCAATTGTATTTTATGACCCTAAACCCCGAGACCTAGGCATCATGTGACTGGGTCGACAAGGAAAAAAGTAGGGGGAGATAAGGGTCAAAAACACAATAAAACCTTAATTTTTACCCATCGATAATTCATTTTTGGGACCCATTTTATTCTTTGTTATTCATGCCTCAAATAAAGAAACTTTGTATATGAAAGTTGTAGATAAAAATACATAGAAAAATTCAAAATTGACTTCACACAAAAATAATATACAGTATGCATTTTATACTCAGAATAAAATCCAAACCTTAAATTTCCAAACCCATATCTTCTCCATATGAATCAAAATTATCAAAATCACCTTTAATTTTATATAACTTTTTGTTAGCTATTTAGTGAAAGTGGTTTCATCTGATTTGGAGTTAAGATGCAAAAGTTAGGTTTTGGATCCCTATTGTACAATATACCTATATAAAAATAAAGTGAGAAATTATCCTTTTATTCATTTTTATATTTTTATACCGATATAAATATTATTTCTATTAAAATATAAATGAAATAAAATCATAAAAAATACACCAAAATAAAATACTATATAAAATATATAGATGAATATACTATACTTATACCAATATAATATATACCTCTATTTACTTAAGTGAACAAAATACATTAGAAATATACAATAAAATATATTTATGTATATTTAATTAAGTTATAAATATATAAATTATTTATATAAAATAATAAATTAGAAAATACTAAATAAAAATAAAATGTACATAATATAGGTAAATATACCTATAAAAAACCTTAAAAATAAACTTGTAATAAATAAGGACTTAAAATAAATAAAAATCATATTAAAATACTATAGGAAATAATAAAAAAATATTTATAACTTAAATTTAATTAATTATTTTACTATTTATTAATTACTTTACAAGTAATTTTGGGTCAGTTTTTTCCTGGTTGGTCCACGTGAACCAACCGTGTTGCGCCGTAAGTTGACCTTAGTCAACTCGTCTGACTAGCCTTGTAGCCCTGTCATACATCATTTGGCCATTCGCTTCTTCGATTTTTGTAGCTCGCATCTTGCATTATTTTGGAGAGATACCTTCTCCATGTTTTCCTCGATCTATGCTCTATCACACCAGATCGAATCCTCGAGGATTACATCGTTGCGCCGAGCTGTTCGCCTCGATGTTCTAGCCATGTTTGTCACCTTTACAAAATCATACCCTTCACCTTCCTCTGATTTTTGAACCCCTTTTCTCCATTTCATTGCCCAATAGACGTCCGAAGGCTAGAGTGACGTGACAATCTGCTCGTCTCGCTTCTTGGAGTGTGGAGGAGTGAAGTTATAATGGATTCCACCATCTTTAGCAGTGCTATGTCGTGAGGTACCTATCTCGTGGCCCACAACCACTCGAGGTCCCTTTTCCTACACTTTAGGTAGATTTATTAATGCACATAATTTTCGCATTTTGTTTTTTTATCACTTGATTTATCATTGAAACCCATCTTCATTGTTCACCGGAGCTCCTCTCCGATGAACCATTCTACTGTGTCACTGCCCTGTTCCGACCCACATGATCGCCTCACTTTCTTCCCCTATGCTTCTCCTACACCCCAATTCACTTCGCTCGCCCAGATATTCTCTGGATCTGGAGTTGGGTGCTCCACTTCCTCTATATATCGGAGCACCTTCGCTTCTCCCCATCCTGCGCCCATTTCACCTGCTAATGGGTCGAGGCAATTTACCCTCGACCCAGCCATCTTTTTGTACAATATACAGGAGCTGAAGGGCCCTATCTGAGGGGCGATTTTGTCAGGAGCACTTCCCAGGAACGTCACCGGAGACGTCGACCTCTTGAGCTCATTCTGTGAGCTGTGGACCTTCTTTGAGATTCGGGGAGGAGTGAAGCAACTGTAGGAACGCACAGAGCATGTCGGAGGTGCATGAGGAGGCCGAAGGAGTGAGCAGTGTCTGATCAAAGCACGCCTTGGGTGAGTTTGTCACTTGTTCTTCTAGCATCCTCGAGGACCATCCGATCGAGGCCAAGCCCCAGATTCCTTAGGAAGTTGGATTTTGTGCAACTCAGCCGTTGATCTCGATTCGGATATCTAATCCCATCCATCACTTACCAACCATCATCGTCCATTGATAGACCAATACGTGGATAAGTGGGCGCTTGTGAACCATCAATTTGCGCCTTAGTAGGAGTAATTTACATTCCATACCCCCAATTTTGTAGCATTTATATTTAGTCATGCAATATTTTAATTATTTTGAGACTTTTAGGTAAATATTGCATGTGAACCCCTATCTTTGTTTAATATTGCCATTGGGTCCATGCCACGTCACCTCATGTGCGATCCCAAGTAGGGTGACCAATTTGCATTAAAGCCTCTACGGATTTTTGTATTTATTTTTAGTTCTAAATTTTTAATATTAATCGATAAAATTTTAGAATTTCACAGAAACAATCTTATACTTAATTTTAATTACATTTACGCCCTTTCCAAGACATTTATTTTTGTGATTGTTTTCTATTTATTAAAAATATATCTCATAATCAAAAATTACACAAAAATATGGTTAAGTGCTTGTTTGTTTGTAGTTTCAATAGGCACTTCTCTATTTTCTAAAAATCAAAAGAGCATATTTTTATCCCTGTTTGGATTAAAAATTACCATAAAAATATAAAAACTTTCTAAAAATTCCCCAAAAATGTATTCTATTTATTTCATCTTTTTACAACTTCAAAAAATCCCTAAAAATAGAAATAGAAAAAGATAAAAATAAAAAGATCCAAAATCCTTTATAAAAATATAAAAAATCCGCACAAATTCCAAAATACCCATTTCTATTCTGTAATTTTCTTTATATTATTACCATATATTAAATTGATTTGGAATATTTTGGACTTTATTTGCTATTTTTTATCTTCAAATCAACTCGAGCTGTTTATTTAATCCTTATTTTGAGATATTTTTGACTTTAAAATACCAAAAAAATAGTAATAATTTCCCAAAAATAATCAAGGGTAGAAATTATGTAAACCCAAACACATTTAATTTTTTCCAATTTTTGGTTATTTTTAGTGGTATTTATAATTATATTACCTTATCTTGTCTATATAGTTATATATTCCTATATTATATATTCAAAAAAATAGATTAAAAATCAAAAATATAGAAGAAAAGAAATTTTATAAAATTATAAATTTATATAAATGTAAATATCCACATAAAAACACATAGACAAGAAGAAGAACACAAATTTGGAATTCACTTTCCCAATCTACCTTTTGCTCCCTATGTTCGATACTCCATATACTTGCACTATACACACGCTTTTTAGAGTTATATAAAATAAACTTTAACCGTACACATTATTTACATTTCTATATATATTTGTGGGTTAATTTTGAATCAAGGTTTCATGAAAGATTGCCTCAACGACACTTTTTGCCTTCACTTTTCAGTGTAGATAATTTTTAGACCCTTGCAAAATCCTCTTCAACAAATGGCGTCGTTGCCGTGGAGCAACACCATATAGATTGACTTATCATTTGTTTCTTATCTATTGTCTATATTTTTTTATTTATTTGTCATTTTTTTATATTATTTGTGAGTTGTCTAACCACCTTTATTGTTTGACTTTGTTGGATTTTTTGACTTTTGTTGGAGGAACCACGGATTGAAGGAGGTACTCTTATGAGTGCCTACACACCCACATGAAGCGGAGTCAGTTTTTCAGAGCAAGTTGACATGAGAGAGTAGTAAAGGAGGTCTTGGAGAATTTTTGGAAGATGGAGACACTTAGCAATTTGCATATTTATTTATTTATTTTATTAGTAATTTAAAGAGAGAGAGAGAGAGAGAGAGAGAGAGAGAGAGAGACTTTAATTGTAATAACGTGGACTCTCAGAACACTGCTACTACCCATGGGCCACTGCCTGGGTGATTGTTCACTTGGGAGCCTCGTCGTTTTTGTCATGTTTCATCACTTTTATTTTTCTTTATTTTTTGATTTTATTTTTATTTATTTTGTGTGATTGAAACATAGCTTAGGATTTGCTTGCTCGAGAGATTAAGGTCCAAATCCTTAATTATATTTGCATGTACCTATAGATTCGTACTTGGACTTAGTCAAATATAATGGTTGATTATTTGGATTTGAGACCGTGTGCCTCAAGAAACCTCACACAGTGCTTGCATGACCCATTGTGGTGGGCACCGACAGGTTTTTGAGAACGAACCTTAGGTATCTTCTCTAGATAATTAGCATTATGCTTCACGATAATATCAAGTAGTATTCTAGGGCAATTTCATCAAATTACATTTGCATATAGATAGGTTTCAATTGTGCCTAGCATCCCGCATGGAGTCTTCTATCTAAGCATCCTCATTGTTTTGCGATTTGCATTGCTTTTCCACCTTCTCCCTCTGATTTTGATTACCTATGAGTTAAAAAATTGATCCCTCGTTAGGTTTGTGCATTTTTATTAAAAATACAAAAAAATGATAACCAATAAAATTAGGACTGCTAACATTACTCAACCCTAAATCAAAAAGAAAAATCATGATCTTGGGGAGAGTAACCCCCTCATTATACTCGCATTTTATTTGCACGTACACACTGAGGAGCAGTGCTCCAATCTCAGACCTTCTTACATGTATGCACAACTTCGTGAAATTCACCTAACTCTAAAATTGAAAATATAAAAAGACCAAACTCTCATGGTCATCATTGTGTTGAGTAGGTGAATTTATGGGTTTGTTTTGTGTATATTTGTTCGTGTTTATTTGTGTGCATACTCGATCTTCTCTACACATTTGTGGATTTTTCTCACATATCATGATTTGACTATCATGTTCTCTTGATCCCTTTATTTTGTTTCAGAGATGGCTGATTGTAGTTATTTTTATCCGGACTTTGCAGATTCCTCTTACTTTCCAACCGATCCACCGCGATTTTATTAGGAGGACTTTCATCCTAGCTTTTCTTTTTTTACATAGCCGCCTCAACTATAGTATCAAGCCTCAAACTTTTATCCACCACCACCCTCACATTTTCCATCATCTCACCCAACCGAGTCTGAGCTGTTAGAGTTTACCTCTCATGGAGTCCACTCTTGAGCACTTGACCCGAATGATGGAGAAAATGAAGATGATGATTGATGTCCTCACTAGTATAAAATAAGAGCTACAATATCACTTCACCATTTGATGATACAGATTCATTTGAGATACCTATGAGATCTTACAGTCGCCCAAAATACAAAAAAATGAGAAAAACCTAAAAATACAAAAAGAATCTGGGAGACACATAGTCGAGTAAGCTTGTGAGGAGAGGGAACCCTTGCCAGCCCCTTTGACCACACACACAATCACCACAATTCTTAGACCCAAGGATGGCACTATACAGACTTTGCGTATTCATCCTTGTGTAGATGATGATTCCGATCTCCTCCATTGTATGAAGGAGATCTAAAATCTTAAAAAATATTCACTGAACCTGAAGTGGTGGGAAGATATTAACAAGATTACTAAGGCCCCACTTCTCCAGGCCATGACCTAGTTATCTATTCCTAAACCCAAGAAGAGAAAGCGAAGGAGCAGATCTGAGCAGCACATTTTGACCATGGCCACTGCCTACGTCATCACCACTGCCCACACATTAGAAAAGGAACATTGTCACATCTCTTGTGAGTTGCACCATCTCTGACTGTTCATGTGATAACACTCCCGTGACAACGATGTTTCAATTTATATAATACCCTTATCGTTGGTACAATCTATTCACTAAGGACCTCTCAAGTAAACTAGAACGATTTTAATTTCATTGACGGATCAATAAAGAGGTCGAAGGGTATTCTAGAGAACACTATCATTTGGATTCAAGGCATGAACTTCATTGTTGACTTTGTCCGTATTGCCCATGGAGACCTCTGTCCCTATGGAGCATCCTGTAATCATCCTGGGGATGTTCTTTCCTCGCCTATGCAAGAGTCATTATTGATTATGGATATGGAGAGATTCACTTCCGTTCTGATGTCGAGAGCGATGTGATGATTACTGCACCTACAACTGACCAGAGACCCACATCTGATGAGAATGTGTCTGTATTAGCCGACCCCGAGGACTATGAACTTGATGATGATATCAAAGAGGTTTGCTTTTTGATGGATGATTCTGAGACCCAAGGATTCCTCTTTGGTGAGGAAGACTCGAAAAGCATACACCTTGGAGTTCCCCTTCGAGTGAGTGGAGATGCATTGATGACATCCATGGTATTTACACCATAGACACTTTAGAGCAGAGGGCGGACTTAGGAGAGAGTCCACATGCAGAATTTGACCTTACTACTTTCATCAAGGAACTCGTGCCTTTTTGCATTGACCTAGCGGAGATGTTCCCAGGCTGACTATGACCACACTACTTCTACTAACCAGTCGTGCCTTTCCGCTTTGATACCCCTGAGGACCTTCATCAGGTCAATCCTAATCGGTTTGTGTCTGTTGATGACCCTGATATCGACCTACACCTTGTCAGATCCATTCCTCAACGGTCTCGCAAGAAGGTCCGCTTTCTACCCTCTTGATCTTTGCATATCCACCTCTTTGTATATCCGCTTTCCGTTTTCTTCCCTCAATCTATCGTTTTTTCTCATCCACCTCATTCTGTGTGTTTTGCCTTGCTTAGGATATACTCATCTTAAGTATAGGGGAGGTGGATGAGTTGAATGATCATTCTTCTTTTCTTCTTTTTCATTTTCATTTCCTTTTTCTTCCAAAAAGGTGCCACCCCAAAAAAGTATAGGGGTGCACACCTCGAGTTATTCGTTCTTTGATCCATCAGTTGTCCCCTTAACTTCTGACACTCTTCTATACTTAGGGATATTTTACTCTAAGTATAGGGGGATAGGTTGAGCCGATGATTTATTCACTCCCACCCTTGACCTTCTCTGCCTTGTGTAAAATCTGTTAGACTTAGGATTATTTCATCCAAAGTACAGGAGGGTCGATCGACTTCCCATCTATTCATTTCTTTATTCTTTCATTCTTTATTTGGTCGTTGTAGTATAGGCTGTTATATACTCAGTACGAGTTATATATTCTCTTTTTCTTCCTGATCTATGAGGACATAACTCAAGCTAAGTATAGGGGGTCGTATATACTTTGTAATACTTTAGCCATATCTAGTACTTTCATATTTTCAATAAGTGGCTAAAATACAATCAATTAACTGTAAAGCGTATACTTGTATAAAATACAAATTAAAATTCTTTGTATGTACATATTAATAAATCAAGTTAAAAATATTTTTTTGCAAAATATTTGAAAAATAGTTTGAAAATCTTTTTGAAAAATCTTTTGAAAACTATTTGGAAAATGTTTTGTTAAATGTTTTCAACCTTTGTGAAAATGTTTTATTTGTAAAAATTTCTTTTCTTTATGTGAAATAAAAAAGTTTTGAAAATCTATTTGCAAAGGGTTGGAAAATGGTTGCAAATATATATATATATATATAATGTTTGAAAAAAATCTTTACAAAATGATTTTCAAATTTTGTAAAATGTTTGTAAAAATTATTTGTCTAAGTAGTTTTCAAAAATAAAGTTTTCAAAATGTTTGCAAAAATCTTTTCAAACTATTTTGAGAAGTGTGTATATAATTCAAGAAAATTAATCCTTCACAAACCTTGTATATACAACATGTTAATTCCTAAAACCCAACTCTTGTAAATAACAAGACACACTCTTGTGTAAATATCTTTACCTATTTATTTTTCTAAAAAATATTTTGAAAAATCCCTAAAAACTTACGAAATTAAAAACCCCAAAACATTTGCAAAAAACTTTTCGAAAATAACATAAAAACTTGCAAAACTTTTTCAAAAATCCATAAGGTTCAAATCAGAAAATTTGCATCACAAAAATATTGTTTGCATTGTGAATAGAATTTACATTTTTCGAATTGAAATTGATAATTGAAAAAGTCTAAATAAAATTCGAAAATTGGAGCTTGATTGGACCTTAAATCTACTTAATCACAGGAACCTTACTGGAAATGGAATTGAGATGCTTCATGTCTGATAGACTTAATTCTTTGAGATCATGAGACTAGGTTAAATGACATCTTGACTGCCTAAGTAGAATATTTCGGAGCACATACATGATTCTTGTTGATAATGGCCTAGCTTGTATACCCGCACCTTTCATTTTGCTCACCTCAATTGAAGTGGTAGAGGGCTGGATTAGTCTGTATGTGACACAAGCCAATGGAAATATCGGAAGTCACACATTTGTGGCCATTGTACCCCAACCCAATACTGTAGCCATGAGGCCTAAAGACAGAAGTTATGGGTTGTAAGAAAACTTCAAAAGAGGTATATTCTATGGGTTCAAGAGGAAAAAGTCCTTATGTAAATGATGTTGTATATAGTATTCAAAAAATGCACAATTTTAAACTCCAAAAAAGTGGACTGGCCTGATTGAAAATAAAATACATGTCAGAGTGTACATATTTATATATTCAATAATCAAGCTTGTGCTTCAAAGTCTTATATATGTGAGCCTTCAACAAAATGACTTGGCTGCACTTGTCAAGCATCCAAGAATAGGTATCTACACTGGCTACTATCCATTCTTCTGTCCACTTCCTCTTCTTGAGTTGGTTGCACTTGAACTTAGAAGGAATACCCCACTTTTCGAGGAAAGAGTTGTTGGATTGAGGAATTAGGGTCACCATACTGGAGAAGACTGGCTTTTACCGCTTCAGCTGAGGAGAGCTACATATCACACATACTGTCCAAGATAGATTCACAATCATAAGGGTTTACGTATGAGTTGATCTGTTCAGACATGGATGTTAAGGAGACTTGAACAGAGTTTCATGATTCTCGAAGGCTGTTATGTTGCAAATCTGTTTTCCAATAAGATTTTGACCACATCTAAACTCCAAAGGTCCGACTTAAGCTCCAAATTTTGATTTTATGAAGACAAGTTTAAGAATTAAAATCAATCCAAGTTATTTCTTTTATTTTTCTTTAGTTTTATTGCATAAGTGTTTACTAGGGACTAACAAAGGCAGGTATAGGGGGTGATGAATCTCCATTTCATCACATTTATTCCTTCATTCTGGCCTTTAAACCCTAGCTAAATGCATGTAAATACCATTATTTTGCTTAAATTAACATTCATAATTTATTATATAAATAGTGTACAAAACATATTGTTTAAAGTCAAAATAAAAGAAAAAAATAAAAAAATAAAATACCAAAGGTATTTTATGATCCTAAACCTCGAGACCTCATCATGATGACCGAGTCGATAAGGAATAAAGTAGGGGGAGATAAGGGTCAAAAACACAATAAAAACCTTAATTTTTACCCTTCAACAATTCATTTCTGGGACCCATTTCATTCTTTGTTATTTATGCCTCAAATAAATAAACTTTGTACATGGAAGTTGTATATTAAAATACATAAAAACATACAAAATTAATTTCACATAAAAATAATACACAAGGTATATTTTATACTCAGAATAAAAATAAAAAACTCAAACTTTCCAGACCCATATCTTCTCCATATGAACTCAAAGTGTATCAAAATCACCTTTAATTGCATATAATTTTTTATTATTTATTTAATGAAGGTTTCATTCAATTTGCAGTCAAGATGCTAAAGTTAGTTTTCGAACCCCTATTGTACAATATACATGTATATAAATAAAAGGGGAAATTATTCTTTTAATTTTTTAATTCTTTTATTCATTTTTTATATATTTATACCCTTACAAATATCATTTATATTCTATTAAAAATATAAAAATAAATAAATCCATAACAAATACACTAAAATAAAATACTATACAAAATATATAGATGAATATACTATACTTATACCAATATATTATATACCTCTATTTATTAGTGTATAAAATACATAAAAATACAAAAAAAATATATTTATATATATTTAAGTTAGTTAAAAATATATAAATTATATACATAAAATAATAAATTATAAAATGCAAAATACAAATAAAATGTACATAATATAGGTAAATATACCTATAAATAAACCCTAGAAATTAACTTGTAATAAACAAGCCCTTAAAATAAATAAAAATCATAAATACTATAGAAAATAATAAACAAATTTATTTTATAACTTAAATTTTATTAATTCATTTACTATCTATTAATATTTTACAAGTAATTTTGGGTTAGTTTTTTCCTGGTTGGTCCACGTGGACTAACCTGGTTGCGTCGTCAGTTGACCTTGGTCAACTCGACTAGCTAGCCTTATAGCATTGTCAGACCTCGTTTGACCCTTCGCTTCTTCGATATTTGCATCGCGTATTGCATTCTTTTGGAGAGATTCCCTATCCACTTTTTCTTATCGATCTATGTTCTATCATGCCAGATCAAATCCTCGAGGATTGCATCGTTACGCCGAACTATTCGCCTCAATCTTCCAACCCTGTTCGTCCCCTGTCCAAAAACATACCCTCCACCTTCCTCTGATTTTTGAACCCCTTTTCTCTATTTTATACACCAAATTGACATGTGAAGGCTAGAGTGAGGTGACAACTCGCTCGCCTCGCTTCTTGGCATGCGAAGGAGTGAAGTAAGGATGGATTCCACAATCTCCGACGATGCTCCGCTATGAGGTACCTATCTCGTGACCCACATCCGCTTGATGTCCCTTTTCCTACCCTTTAGGTAGATTTAATTAATGCATTTAATTCCTACATTTTATTTTGTATTTTGATCGCTTGATTTAGCGTTAAAACCCACCTTCATAGTTCGTCGTAGCTCCTCTCCGGCGAACCATTCCACCGTGTCACTTCCTAGTTCCACCCCACATGACCGCCTCAATTTCTTCCCCTATGATTCTCCTAAGCCCCACTTCACTTCTCTTGCCCAGATCCTCCATGGATCTAGAGTTGGGCGCTCCACTTCTACCATCCACCGGAGCACCACCGCTTCACCCCATCCTGCGCCCATTTCACCCGCTAATAGGTCGAGGCAGTTTACCCTCGACCCAACCATCTTTTTGTACAGTCTATAGAAGCTGAAGGGCCCTATTTGTGATACAATTTTGTCAGGAGAACCTCCCATGAACCTGCCAGATATGTCAACCTCCTGAGCATAAAAGTCCATATCGATATCGTATCGGTTCGCCCGAAAAAGGATATATCGCGGATATATCGACGATATCGACGTCAGAGATGGCTCAAAAAAGCCATTTTAGCCTTTTTTCAGAAATTAAGATCATCCAAGATATTAAACAGTAAATAACCTATATATACATACTTATGTCATATATATCAGTCATTTATAGCCCTATATCGCACATATTGGTCATATTGAACATATCGTTGTTAATGTTTATTTCTGACCTATAGATATTGGAAATGGATTCCATTCAAGTTCTTATAACATCAAATAACTTACGAATATACACTTAGATGACACATATAGGTCATTTATAATCCTTATATCGCACATATAAGTCATATTGGGCACATAGTGAATGACATTGAAATGAGTCATTTGATTTAATTCAAAAAATGTTCTTAATGATTAATGAGAAAATATTTCTTTTGTATAAATATTTATCTATTCACAAAAATATATGAAAAAATGTAAATAATGCAATATTGTAAAACAGATTACCTGGAACCACAATTTTCGTAGAGGAACTGAATCGCCCCCTGCCCTGTTGTCTCTCACAACGGATCCCAGACTCAATAAACATATAGTAGTTTTCCCAGGCGCATACTCGAGGAAGAAACCAAAACTATCACCACCAAAGAAGCTACCATGGCTCAACTCGGGTTGGCTACCTTCGTAGTTCTCACCGTTGTAACGATTATATCCTCCATACCCATTGTAACCATATCCATATGATGGAGGACTATATGCTTGAGTAGGAGGTCTAGGAGGAGGAACATACACCTGAGGAGGAGGTCCAAAAGGAGGAGCATAAAAATATTCATGGAAGACACCAAATGATATCTCATCTTGTGAAGATCCAAGTCTGCCCAGAGGACTTGGTGTTCCTTCACAGTATGGGCTATCAGTGTCCATGCAACTCAACGAACCTAGATATGATATCAAATCGTCCATGTATCTATCCATGGTACGGTGGCCACGTCGTCCATATGCATCATAATCCATAGGTCATGGACTCGGACTTGGGACAAACTTTCCATGTGTGTTTCCACGCCGCTTCATGTATTCTTTCCATGCCTCGAATCTTGCATCATGTGGTCCATGACCACCCCCTGCTAACCCTGACCCCCTGTATATGTCTCTGTCTCCCCATCACCTAATACGCCACCAACAACATCATCATCACTTCCATTGGATTTGGATTTGGATTTCTACCTAGTGGAGAGAATTTCATCCACAATTGCATCAAGCTCCACCCCTCCAAGAGGGTTCGTGATTCGCCCAGATCTAGCCCTGTAGTGACCAACATCTGCTACCGTTTGTTGGCTTATATTTTGATTCAACATGCATCTCAGTTGATCAAGCAGTGGAGCACTGTTGGAATCCAACCACCTCTGCAGATCATCTTCATCTGAATTATCATCGTGCATCTTGAAAATGTATGCAAGATCGATGGGGTTTATGTAGTCCTCCTTGTCCTGCCCCATCCCTTGCATGTTTCATCTTTGACCTCAAGTTGTAATGCAAAAAGACGAGATCATGGAGCCTCTGTTCTCCCAACTTGTTCAATTTCTTTAAATGGATCAAGTTGAACGTGCTCTAGTTCCTCTCACATCCACCGACAGATGCAGTTTGGGACAATACTTCCACTGCCACTTTCCGTAGGTTGGGAGCTTCCATCCCGTATAGTAACCACAATTTAGTTGAGGAAAATCCAGAAGGAGATAAATCAATAATAGTAAATTATCTATACATCACAGAATCAATGGACTTCTTTGTCTTAGTCCTTACCAGGAAGAGTACTACCCCATCCATTAATCGTGGTAATTCTGCCGAAATAACCCAATGCATCCCTAAAGTACTTTATGGGCGCATTGTTTAAAGTCACAATATGTTATATAATATTCTTATGAATACTTTGTTATTCATGCATGAATCAAAATTACCTTATTCATGTACGAGATCTGCGTCTTCTCATCCTTGACGAGCTTCTCCACCACAACTTGTACAACTGTTAGGAGATTAGCATTTGTACCAAGACCATTAATGGTACTTGGGATTGAAGTAATAAGCTGGACACAAATATGGACAATTCTCAAATTTTAATCCATCCAAAGTGCTATCAAAAAATTAAAAAAATACATTTATTAATAATACATACCAATCTTGTGAAGAGGATGTGAGAGCATCTTGGACTATTGCTCATCTATGATGTCCAACCATGCTTTAAATCCTCTCCCAACTGCTTTTCTGACCTTCTCTCTCATGCAATGCATTGCCTCATAGATCACTACCATGGTAGGCTTCTTGTCACCATCCACAATATGCAATGCAGAAATAATCAGATCCATTATCTTTGTGACCTAAGTCACGCATCCAAAAGTGGAGATCGCTGATGATTGACTCCACTTTTTGTTCTCCTTCGATCTGAGCTTTAGGTATCTCGAACCATTCACTTTGGCAACATATGATCTTCAGCTGTGTCAGGTGTTGTTTGAGGCTTTTCAACACTATAAAGTTGGTTACAAAGCATGTGATGCTAGGCCTCACTAGCTCACCACTGCATGTTCGCCTCATCAAAGCCAACACTTTGGAATGGTTGTAAATGAAGGTGGTGATCGTCTGTGCTTGCTCCACCACCTTGGAGACGAGCTACATTTTGTTGAAGTCCTTTAGAATTAATATATATATATATATAATGTGCAGCACACGGTGTCCAAAAAAGGCCGCAATTGCTAGACTTCATTATCTCTCAGTCGCGACTCGACATCGAAGGGAATCGACAGCAAACCCTCACTACCTTCCATTGAAACCTACTAGAGGACACTCCAAGAGTCAATATTACAGAGAGCTTACCATTGATGACCGGTAGTGAAATCTTCTTTCATAGACAAGACCTCAGACTTTGACTTTCTCTCAAATACTGCGGATATTGGATATGATAGTTGGGAAGAAAGAAAACCCCCAGGGCTGATTGCTGCAGATATAATATAGTATAGCACGTGATGACATTGATTTATTATATCAACATCAGCCTATGTCCCTTTTCATTCATCTGCTTTATTGAAGTTTTTACCATTGTGCATGACCATCTAGACAATGTTCTCTTTCCTAAAATCTTTGATGTTGTCCTTCATCAACTTCAATAGGTACTTGTGGTACTTCATGTGTTCAGATGCATCAACGAATTTCAAAAAAATGGTCTTTTCATCGCAGTAAATGAGGAAGTTGATGATCTGCTTCCTTATGTAGCTCATCCAGCCGTCGCACATCAACGTCACTGAAAAACACACCCGATCTAGAGATAAAAAGGTCGCTGTATCGACCAGGTGAATTTTACTAGAAATTTTTATTTTTATTATATATACTCCTAAACTAATGTGTATAGTGTTTAATACGGGAGTGTTGAACTCAGAGAGGCAAACTGTTGGAAACTAAGGTCAAATAGTGGAAAATTAAGGCTTAATGAGTTTCCTAATTTTTATTTAT
The DNA here is from genome assembly GCA_037367405.1 of Ottelia alismoides. Taxonomy (NCBI): domain Eukaryota; kingdom Viridiplantae; phylum Streptophyta; class Magnoliopsida; order Alismatales; family Hydrocharitaceae; genus Ottelia; species Ottelia alismoides. Next base: position 382,061 of record JAZKJV010000636.1, on the reverse strand, counting down.
TTTTAGGTATTATTGTGGATTTTTTAGGATTTTTATAAATTTTATATTATTTTCATATGTTTTAAGTATTTTGTGATTTTTGTGTAATCTTAGAAAATGGTTGCAACTTTTTATTTGATTTTTATTTTATTATTTTTATGTATTTAATTTTATTTATTGTTTTATGAATTTTTAAGAGGTTTTTAGGATTTTTAAGGATCATGTGCTTTTTTAATGTTGAAAACAATGTTTTTTATTGAAATTGTGAAGTATATTCAAATTTTAAAAAAGAAATCTGAATGAATTTTTTTATTTTATTTTTACTAGAAAGTAGTTGAAATTATATTTACAATGATATATTGTGTTTTTATATGATTTTTTATGAATTAGTTATGATTTTTTAAAGTTTTTATGTATTTGGATTTTTATTGATTTAATATTCAAGTTTTATTTTATTTTTGGTGATATGTGTAAAATATGGTAAAATATAGTGTTGGTAATTTTGTATTAGATTTTTCAGTGTTTTTATATTTTTTTATTGATTTTTAAAGTTTATTATATTTTTTGTGTTTTTAAAAGATTTATTAAAAATATAAAATCTTTTTATTGTTTGAAAACTATTTTAATACTGTATATAGAGTAAAATATAGTATTTATACGTATTATATTATTATATTATTTTATATTTTGTATTATGTATTATATATGTATAGTAGCTACATATAGTATGGGGGCTTATATGTAATATTATGGCAACTGTAAGGTACACAAGAAATATCTACGGGAATCGGGGGTTATTGTGCAAATCTCCCAGATAGTTCGTGCTTGGGAACGTAATGGTTCTTGAAGTCGGGCCTGAATGAGTTAGCAAAAGAATCAAGGGCGTATTTGTAAAGTTCGCCAAATATCCAGGCAGCGCACATGGAGGGCACGTGTACCGATTGCTCTAGGAAATCACATATGCGTGGAGGTGCTCAAGTTGCCAGGACCTGCACGTAATTCAGAAACAGTGAGGGTACAGATGTAAAATGACATAGGATGATCCCCATGCATGTGTGAAGCACGTACACCTCAATCGGTTGTCAAGCAGTGTGATCTGGATCGTTGAATGCGGATCCAACAGACTTGATTTGTTTTGGAGGGCTCCGATTGTGCTTTCTTTAGATGATTGGATGATTTCAGACAACTTTGGAAAGAGCTGCTTGTTCTTCATGCAGATAGCGGAGCTTGATCTGCTCCATACGATTACAGTGTGTCTCGATGAGGAAAGGGACCTCTGAAGGCGATGGATCAGTTCAGGATAGGGCTTGATCAAACGGATTGGTCACTCTCGATGCTACACAGCAGTTCTTATCTGTAGATGAATTGAAGAGCGACGGATCTCAAGCAAAACTCTTTGATTAGTTTCGATTTTCGATGCGACGATGCTCGAATGTAGTCTGCATGTTGTGAACGGAAGCTCGCGAGCGAGATCGGATCTCGGTGGTGATGTTGATCTTATGCGATAGACTTTCAATGATGAAGGTGGTGGAGATCGAAGGATGCGATGAAAGCGTGCGCAGGAGCAAGGCTGAGTTATGAGGTTCGAAAAATTTAGGGCACAACTTCGTGGCTTCGGGATTTATTGGCATTTTGACTTAAGTTATATTTTTATATTTTTCTATTGATTTTTAGAAATAATTAGGAATGAAATTAAGTTAAACGGAGTTATAGATAATTAATTATAAAATTAGAGAGTTTCTACATATAGTATATATAGATAACAAGGTCCAAATGCCAAACTCACTTGTTTTATTCTAAAATATTTTTTGATATTTTTAATAAATAGTATTATTTATAAAATAAAATTTAAAAGTGAGTTTGGTCAATTCGAAGTTTTCTATAAATAGTTATAAACCTCGAATGTCGGCTTTTACAACTTTTTCGGTTCATCATAATTAATTTTTTATATTAAATAAGTTTTCTAATATTTTTATAAAGTAATATATATTTTCAAGGATAAATTTTGTGAAGAAAGTCTTTTGATTTGGAATTCTTGATGATAAATAAATTAGATGAAATATTTACATTGTGAAAAATGTTTTTATATACAATTGTGATCTTTGTTTTCTGATATTTTTATAAATTATGATCCTTATATTCCCCTACTTATTTATTTTGTCAACCAAGTCAATATCATGGTCTCGAGGTTAAGATCAGTCTATATATATATTATATATATTATATATATTATATATATCCTTTTTATTTTTCTTTATTTTTCTTTTTATTATTTTGTTTTTGATAAAATAAGTGTTAAATATATAATATTAACATTTGTAATTAGAATGTTAATTAGTAAAGGCAAGAATCATATATTCATCATTTCCCTATACTTTACCTTTGCTAGTCCCTTAGCAAACACTTATTCTATAAATAAGTGAAAGGAAAAGGAAAATAAATGAACTTAAAACATGCTTCTTTCTTTAAATCGAATTTCACTTCACCTTAAATTTAGAACTTGGAATAGACCTTTGGAATATTAGTATGTCAGGCCTCTATTAGAATTAGGATTTAAGCTTCGACAACCCTCAACTTCCGCAAATCCTTATCCATATTCACCTCAATAACCAGCTCAGATCCACCATCCATCACACAAACTTTTTGACTTTGAAGTAATTTATATTGCGTGTGAAAGGTTTTAGCTCTTCCTGCTTAAAGAAGCGAAGAAACCACCCATCCCAGTAATACATTATCATTGGACCCTCATCCACCTACTGATGGGGGTATTTCCTTCTAAGTTAATGTCGTGTTGTATCCATAATCGAATAGAGAGAGAAGTAAGAAGAATGGGAAGAGAACTGGAGTGCGATCACTGTAATCACATCTCCTTATGAAGCTTGACCAGTTTATCCAAGTCTCCATTAAGATAATGCAAGCTTTATATGCTTGAACCATTTTGGTCGAATTTGTTTTTGGAGTATTTGGCTTCTTTTTGCGTAGAAATAATTGTTGCACTGTATAGATCTTTTGTGCATCGACGGATATAAAATCTTTTCTTTTCATCCAATTTTCGGGTCTTGGAAAAATTGTGCCAGTAGATACTTACCTCATCCGAAGCTTTATTTCAATCTCAATCTCTCCTGTCTTTAGAAGTCAGCGCCACTAGACAAGGATGGAAACACACCATCGAAATGGATTGTCCTTCGCAGTCCCATGCAAGTTGAGCTAAGTGTAGAGTGCATGAGCTCAAAAATGGTTCAAATGAAGAAGAGATAAACGGATGACACCAGGTGTCCTACATATACATATTCAAGTTGAATTATGAATACAGTTTCATAGAACCTAAAGAATTAAGTCTAAAAGACGTGAAGAGTCTTAATTCCAGTTCTTAATAAAGTTCCTTTAGAATTAAGTGGATTAATGCCTAAACCAAGCTCCATCTCTCACACTTAGATCCTTTCAGTTAAAGAATCAGACTTTTCTGAAAAATGCAAATGAATGCAACATATGAAGTGGATTTTTTCGGTTTAAATTTTTTAAGTGATTTTTAAAGAATTTTGCAAAATTTTATTGAGTTTTAAAACTTTTCAATTTTTAGGACCTTTTTGAAAAAGTTAGTGGATTAATTTAATTTACACGAATTTTACAAGACTTATGTACATATTACAAAGGATTTTATACATCTTTTATATACAATTATACATATTTTATATAATATTTTACAAGAATTTTACAAATTTTAAATAATTACGGATTTTATTCAAGTATTTTACAACACTTTTTTGTATATAATAAGTCTTTTTTTATAAGTCATATTTACGATTTTCTTCCGGCTTTTAAAAGCTAATATATATACACCCATACTTTTAGAGAGTCATATTCTTAAAAATACAATAAAGTATGAGTTATGACTTCTAAATTATATGTAGCATATATAAACGACACCCCCTGTACTTAGCGTGAACTATGTCCTCATAGTGATCAAAGGAGCAGAAAAGGAAGACTTAACTCGAGATAAGTATAGATTGGCGAAAAGAATTCTATACTACAATGGCTCAAAAGAATAACGAATAGAAGTCAGTCATCCCCTTTATACTTAGGATCAAATTATCCTAAGGAAAATAGACTCAAAATCGAAGATGATCAAGGTCAAGAGAATGTACACAATCAACAGTTCGGCTTGTCCCCCTATACTTAGGGTAAAATATCCCTAAGTATAGAGAATAATATCAACAAGATGTGGGACAAGCGAGAGAGCAGACAATACAAAATCAAAAATGATCAAAAGATGAATGAGTGATATTACCCCCACTCCCCATACTTATGGTAAAGCATACCCTAAGTATAAGCAACAACATGGGTAATAAAACAGAACAATATGAACAATACAATGTTTACACCCCCCCCCCATACTTTGGATAAATGACAACCTAAGTATAGGGAAAATCCTAAGCGAGACCTAGGGGTGTAAGACAAAAACAGAAGAATGAAGGAATAAAATTGAAAACACATATATACAAATTGATCTTAAAAATAAGATATGAGATGTAGAGCATAAAGAGTGAAGAGCACATCTCATAGAAAATGAATCGGGGCAACCTCAATGGATGGTGGCTCATGATCAAGGAAATGTTTCAAATGCTAACCATTGACTAGAAAGGTAGAATTAGAAGACAACTCAGATATATCGATGCTACTGTTGTCGTACACCTTTTGCACAAGATATGGGCCTTTCCACTTGCGCTGAAGTTTCCCTAGAAATAGTTTCAGTCTTGCATCGAATAGCCAAATTTTCTGATCAGGCTCAAAATACTTGTGGCTGATATGAGCATCATGCCGCTCTTTCATCTGTCTCTTATAGTGCAGGCTACTCGTGAAAGCTCCACCTCGTAATTCCTCCAAGGTTTGCAGTTCTGTCTTCTCTAATCTCCTACATCATGTAGACCAAAGATAACCTCTTTCACTACCCACCAAGAACTGTGCTTGATCTCAATAGGTAAGTGGCATGGCTTGCCATAAATGAGTCAAAAGGGAGATGTACCCAATGGTGTCTTGAAGGATGTTCTATAGGCCCAAAGATCTGAGTCCAAAACCTAAGACCAATCCTTTCGGTATGGGCTAAAAACCTTCTGTAAGGTCGTCTTAACCTCCTTATTCGAGACTTCGGCTAGACCATTTGTTTGAGGGTGATACAAAGCAGCAACTCGACGATCTATGCCGAACTCGTTGACAAGAACCATTACCTTGTTGTTGATGAAGTGACTGCCCTCGTCTGATATCAGAACTCGAGGAAACCTGAATTACGAAATAATATGCTTTCTCAGGAACTTGCAAATGGTGTTCGTATCATCGACTCGGGTAGGAATATCCTCTACTCAACAACTCACATAATCTATTGCCATAAGTATATACTCGAATCCCTAACTCTTAGTGAATGGGCCCATAAAGTCGATACCTCATGCATCAAACACCTCACAGAAGTGAATTCGTTGCATTGGAATCATGTCTCTATTTCCACAAGTGCTCATTCTTTGACAGTCGATACATCTCTTTACAAATGCGTGAGCATCCAAAATGAGTGTAGGTCACCAAAGGCCAGATTGAAGCACCTTCTGTGCTATCCTCTAACTGAATGGTGTCCTCTAACTTCTAATATATGGCATGAGAACACTATTGTATTCCTCTTGAGGAATACACCGACACCAGACGGAATCCTCTCCTCTGTGATAAAGGATCGGATCCTCCCAATGTAAGACTTGGATTTCACAGGGAAAGTCTCGAGTCTCTGTCTGGATCAAACTTGTGGTACTTTCTTAGCAACAAGAAGGTTCACAATATTGACATACCATGGGAGCGAGGCGACAATAAGAATCGCCTCTTCAGGGAAGGTCTCGGTGATGGGTGCATAGAACTCAGAAGTCTCATGTAATTCTAGTTAGGAGAGGTGATCTACTACCACATTATTGACTACAGGCTTATCCTTGATCTCAATATCAAACTTCTAGAGTAGAAGGATCCATCTGGTCAGTTACGACTTGGAATCCTTGTCGTCCATTAGGTACCTGATGGCGGTATAGTCAGTGAAGATGGTTACTTTCGATCCTAAGATGTAGGACCTAAATTTATCTAAGGCAAATAATACGATTAGCATTTCTTTCTCTAGCGGTGTAATTTCGCTGAGCGGAATCCAAAGTCTTAGTAGCATAGTGTATGGCGTATGGAAGGCCATCCCTCCTCTGTTCTAACAGCCCTAACGGCAAAATTGGAGGCATCTGTCATGATCTCGAATTATAGAGACCAATCAGGTTGCTGAAGAATGGGAACCTTTACAACCATTTTCTTGAGATCTTCAAAATCCAAAAGACACTTATCATCGAAAATAAACTCGGTGTCTTTCTCTAGAAGATCAGATAATGATAGAGCAATTTTTCTAAAGTCTCGAATGAAATGTCGGTAGAAAACGACATACCCAAGGACCGTAACTGCTTCAAATTGGATGTTGGATTGAGATTCCTTCTGATACACCTTGGTTGAGTCCATCATGTTATAGATTATGTGATCAAGGACCGTACCCTGAGTCATCATAAAATGACTCTTCTCCCACGAAAGAACGAGGCTTTCCTCAGTGCACCTCTGAAGCATGCAGTCTAGGCTAGAAAGAAATGAATCAAAATCGTCACCATAGACTGAAAAATCATCCATGAAGAACTCCAAGAAGTCTCCCACCATATCCTCAGAAATCAAAATCATGCACCTTTGGAATGTACCTAGAGTATTACATAATACAAAGGGCATCCATTTGAAAGCATACATTCCGAACAGACATGTGAAAGTCAACTTTTCTTAGTCTTTAGGTGCGATGGCCACCTGATGATATCCCAAGTTCCCATTAAGGAAGCAATAATGGCTCTTCCTAGCTAACCTCTTAATAATCTAATCAATGAATTGTAGTGGGAAGTGATCTTCTTGGTCGCTTGATTCAACCATCTGTAGTCTACACAGACTTGCCAAGAAGTCGGTGGTTGGGTAGCGATCTCCTCTCGTCCTCATTTATCACTATATTGATACCCGTCTTCTTGGTACCACATGTAGAGGACTAACCCATTTAAAGTCGGAGATGGGATAGATAAAATCAGCACTTCACCACTTGGATATTTCCTTCATAACCACCTCTCGAAGATTCAGGTTTAGCCTACATTGAAATTCACGATATGGTTGGGCGTCATCCTTGAGAAAAAATGGTGGGAGCATAGAGCCGGACTAATCCCATGGAGATTTGTTACTAACCGTTTGATTACCTTGCGATTCTTTTCAAGAATCTCTATCAGAGAGGATTCTTGATCTTCGGTCAGATCGGATGTGATGATGACCGGAAACATTTTGGGCTATCCAGCAAGGAATCGGTATTTCATGCTCTGAGGTAAAGGTTTAAGCTATTGGGGAGAAGGAACATGGAGAGTTGGTTTGACTAGGACCTGGGTATACACTACTTGGTCAGTATGCGTAATCTCGGCCTTCTCTAACTCATAAAAATATGGAGACTGCTCATCTGATAGCAGGATCTGCTAAACCGGCTCGGTCTCCAACTTGGTTGTAGGCTCTGCAGATGAAGTTTGAAGTGAAAGGAACTCAGCGAAACACTTCCAATCAAGATCTTATGAATTTGATTGGTCTATAAGTGATTGATAGATCCGATCATTCACTTCAGACTCGAAGGGATTAAGAATATTATGATGATCTGAAAAAGTTCCAAAATCGTCTCCACAAGCTTCATCACTAATTGACTCTGAGATTGTGTTCTCCAATTTCCCATCATCTAATATCTGAATCTCGGACTTCCTTGACAGTGTGATAAAGGTTGAGTACTAGGTTCGGCCCAGACAACCTCATCATATATGTGTACGAAGTCACAGTTCTGATGACTATCGGATTCGTCATCATATGCTCGTTCCGACTCAGTTGATCTTCCTTTAAGGTCCTGGACCGTTTCTATATGTATACTTTTACCCTGGATGCAAAAATACACCTTCCCACTACCATAATCGGAAATGGCCTTAGCTATCATAAAAAAGGTCGTCCTAATATAATCTAGGTATTGGTCACACATTCAGGGACCGTCATGTCCAACACGACGAAGTCCACAGGGATTTCGAGCCCTGAATGGTGACGATAACGTTATCCCTTACGCCTCTTGATCGATCTCTCAACAAACTGTAAGATCGTTATGCTTGGTCGAAGAGGTCCGGACTCAAACTTGTCAAGTAAGGAAGAAGGAAGGAGATTTAATTTATGATCCACTATCTAAAATATTATGATCAAAATTCCGATCGAGAATCTCACATCTGACATACAGTGCTCATGTATTTGATCCCTTGGCTTGGAGATGGTTCTGGATGGTGTGGCATGTATCCTTGGTCAACACATGGATTTCTGAGAAGTGATTGCACTGTCTCTTATTTTTGCGAACTGTAGTTCTCTCCTTGAGTCTTTTCTGCATAAGAGGGATGTGTGTCAAGGCTTCCGAAAGAGTAAGATGGATAGTGAATTTATCTAACATCTCTTTCTTAAGATTAGTCATCTAAGTCTTTTTGGGATTTTTCTTTTTCCAAGTGGAGTACTTGAGGAAAAGGTATATGTACATCTTTCTTATTAGTCTGTACAATAGGAGGATCGGAAAAGGAAGAAGATTGTTTTAGAGAATGAGGACTTGCTCCATGTACATCAGCAAGAGAAGACTTATGAGATCTAGATTGATCAACTATCTTTTCTTTATTTCTTTTTCTGGTTTTTATCTTTTGTACATTTTTGTATTTTTCTATCATCATCAATATACAAAAAGAAAGGCAAAGGGATAGGTGGCTTTATCATCACCGTCAACAAACTCAACATGCTCGCTTGTATCCTCCAGTATATCTTCCTCGAGCCTAGTCAAGTCTTCGCCTACTGGCATCCTATCGCTCCTAAGAGAAATAAAATCAGCTTCATTACAGTAAAGAGAATCATATGAAAATACCTATGATTGGAGGGTTGGTTCTGTCAAGTGTACCTGCTCTGACTACCTTTTTAAAATGTTCGGGTTTGGTTCGATCTAAGAAGGAATAACGGATTTCCCTTTGATAATATCAATAACATGATGTTTGAACTCTTCCATTTCTTACCTAGATGCTGACCTGCTGGTCGGCTATCAAATTAGCGAAATGTTTAAGAGTTGGATTATCATGGAAGGGACCATGAGGCCCGTATGAGTTGCCTCAATGATATTAAGGCTGCGGAGCTGACTGTTGTTGTGGATGGTAAGACTGCTGATATTGCGAGGGATATTGTGAAACCACGTATTTTTTACCCTAAAATCGGGAGTATCTTGGACATCCAAAAAATTCAAATAATCACGCCATTATGTAGATCTCGTTGAGATCTTTCCAACGAGCCCAAGAACACCCAATTTCGACATTCGTAGCTCAAGTTATCGATGTTTTAAGTATAATAGTCGGGACCCATATATATATCCGAACCATATCCGAAATTGCACCTATTTTCACCTCTTCTTCTATAAATAGAACATGATAGGATGCCCTATCAAAAGCCCTAGCCACCACCATCCTCCCCTCTCATTGGAGCACCACCACCTTGGTTAGTTTAGTCGTCGGAGGACCGCCATCGACATCGGAGAAGGAGCTCTGATCGAAGATCCACGACCACCATCACGTAGGAAAGTTCGAGGTAATCGTGGTGCACGCCTTCGCACTACAATCAAGCAACGGAAATACCGTTTCTGTGCGAGAGGAGATATCGAGGGAACATCCTCGGAGGTAACGATAAATACCCCCTTCTTGTTGTTGGTTTCCGCGTACTTATGTCCCTATATTCTTGAACACCTCTAGGGTCTTATGTGTTTCTGATAGCATGTGGGTGCCACGTTTCACGAACTATTTTTTCATCAATAATATTGCTCCAATTTTATTTTGTGCTTTGATACAGCGATGAACAAAATAAGATTTTCGTAACAAAGTTTTCTCCCTCCTTTCTATTGGCGTTCACACGATTATCTGCCCTAAGTTTTCAACATCATTAGAGCCTTAAGTTCTCTTGGAATATGATTTGTATTAGCAACTATCTCATATCATACATAACTTATTTCATGATGCTGTTATTTTCTTTATCATTTATGTGCATCGTAGATCATCAAACATATACAACATGACCTTGATATGATTGCATCGGACTCTAGTCCAGTTATAGTATCGCCAATCTTCTAAATTACATATCACTGTAGATGAATAACTTTTGGTATAAAGAGGTCACGATAGAAAATCAGACCATCATAATTACACATGAGATCAGATTGTATAAAAATAAAGAATTGACTTTACACGATTAAATCATCTTTATTAAGTTGAAATCATTAATGGAATCAATGGCATGTAACAAACCTAAGAGAATTCTAAACGCACGGGGCTCAATTGATTCATTTTAGATTTTGAGACTAATATATATTTGACATCTTACACCTGAAATCAAATCAGAATACAAAACGTGGATAAGATGTTGGGGTGTTTTGCCTTTGAATATTAATGTGGTGATAAATTTTGTTATCGGACATAACCTTTCATATTCATGGAGCAACATTAAAGGTCTATAATATTAATCTATGTTCAATGTTAATATATTGCATGCAAATGTTTTTATATCAATGTTCCTTTTGCACATTAACGTACTCGGTTATAGCGTCACGCGATAGATAGAAACTCACGGATACAGAGAATAAATTGGAATTTCATGTCATTAGTATTATAACAGTAAGTGTTTTAGACCAACTACTTGCATACTCGACTTGTGAGTCCATTTCGGATTCCCATGAGAAATCATGAGATACGATTTACACTCTTTAGCTAAAACCCTTGATGGTTCACCCAAATCATATTGCAATGATCTACGGAAGCAAGAGTTTAACACTTTCCTTTGTTTTTTTAATTAATTTCAAGAAAGAGTTATTTTTTGTGCTTGTATAGGCGATAAATATGGGTTACGACCCAGAGAAACCTTTTCATAGTTACAATTGTAAAAAAAATAATGACTCAGATAATGTTAGTAAGGATATTATTGTGACTAGAGTTAAGTTATATTTCATACAGTTGTTAGGTGAAGAAATTAATAATTTGAAACAAGTTGGTAGCTTCGATTTGTTCATGATAATTTGGTAGATGGAGTTAGGTGTCCAAAGGGATCATCCTTTGGCCTCGGGTAGATGCCTTGAAGGTCGCGACCCCAACGGACGAGTTGAGTGACGTGTTGCACCTAGGAACCCGGTAGTATCCGGAGTCGCTCGACGGAGTTGGCAGGTGGAGCGGTTGCCGTTCTTGGTTTCACACTTATACACAGTGTTAAGATTTGATTTAAAATTAGATGTGGCCGCATCGGATTTTACTTCAAATATTATTATTGCGAGAGGTATTCTGGGATATGGTTTGAAGTTGGAGAATTTGAGGTTTAGACCTTTTCCTGTTCTGGTTGGACAGAGATACTTGGAGGTTTATCCAAGATGACAAATAAGTTCCCGCGTAGCGGAGGCCTGCAAGTCGCGTACTTGCGTGTGCTAAAATAATACAAGAAATGATAAATGACCAGATGTCAGAAATTTTATACCGTTGGACTCTAACCAACTTGTCGAAATATCAAGATCATTGTGGTAGTACTTAAATGATTTTTTTATAAATAAATAAAATCAATGTGATCGAATGTGAATTAGAATGATTGTATGTTCTTCTAATTTTTTTACAATACGTGTGTATGCTATTAAATAAAGTTGAGTATACATTCTTTTCTTACCCCTACATTAGTCATTATAGTGTTTATCTCGTTACTGGGCAATTGCTCATAACGTTACCCTCGTGTGAATCTAACAGGTGTACCTGAGCAACAGCCGCCACAGTAGCGGTCTTTTGAGGAGATTAGACCTTCTACATCATACTTGCACCAAACATGGTGCGTTCTACTTAGAGTAACTATTTACTTCCGTATTATTTTATATTATTATTGAGAGACATTGTAGTGAGATATGTGGAGAGTTTTTTCTACAAAATTTAGGATTATATGATGTATCTCATTCTATGGACATGGACTTGATGATTATTATCAATGAGAATGGGTGTTGCATTTTATTTTTTATATTATTCTCCGATCGTTATATATATTTCAAATGTTGATCTAATGTGTACAAGATAGTTTGCTGAGAATCATATATTGTGGGCGTATTTGGACCGTAGGTCCTACGCTCTCGTCCCGTCCGTTTCGGTAGCCGGAGGGACGGGGTGTTATAGATATGAGTTATGCCTCCACCAGGCTGGATGGTATTAACGAGGACCAGAATGCTGCTATGGTTCTCTGTTCTACTCCATTTGTGCTTGTGCTGACTATTGGGAAGAGGTAACTCCTGAAGACCAACGGAAACCAGGATGATTGCGATGGATCCATGGTTGTTGCTGCTGGCTGCACCATATCCCCTTGACCTATGTTAATGGTTCAAGCATCTCAGAGTAAACTGGTGGCATAGATGCAAGAGTCTGATCATTCTGATACACCACCATCTGGGTGTCAGATGACGGTGTCTGCAAGTTCTGCTAGTAAGTTGGAGATTGGTGCGTTAGCTCAGAATGCACATGGTATATGTGCTGAACTAATGGCCTTGGAAGGATTCCTCGATCTCTGCTTGCTGAGTCAGCATGTGATCTCGAAGACTTCGCAGACCCAGTTTGAATCTCTTAAGGGCACATTATTTGTGTCTTCAGATCACTAAGGCTTCTCTCAATCTCATCAATTTTGTCGAGCTTGTTCAGATGCTGGCACTTTTCTCAATGATTTCCATTCTATCCAACTTCTAGCAGATGATCCCCATATCAGCTAATGAGGATTCGGAACGGGGGGTGGAAACGACAGAAGAAATAATCCCTTTAATTTATGCCACGTGGGAATGCTGGTGATAGGTTGGTGGCTTCTTCTGAGTATAGAACCTAGTCTGGGACATTTGGTGTAATTCTCAGCCATCTCCTCGTAGATGGCCCAGACTTGGTCCTCATACTTGGAGATGTGAGAACCACCACAGGCGGCATTCACCATCCCCTGCAACTCGAATGTCATCCCACAAAAGAAGCTTTGATTAAATCCAGCTTCGAGATCTGTGGTGGGGACACCTATCAATGAGCTCTCTAAATCGGTCCCATGCCTCGTGGAACTGCTCGTTCCAGATCATGGTGAAGTTACTGATAATAGATCGTGCATCATTCGTACAACCAAGTGGGTAGTACTTCTTCAGATATTCGATTCTCAATTTATCCCAAGTCTATACATATCTCCCTAAATGCTTCAGCCAATAGGGTGTTCTATCAACGAGGGAGAATGGAAACATGATCAATTTGATCGTGTTCTCGTTCATATGCGAATCATGTATCGTATTACAGATCAAATCGAATTCTTGTAGGTACAGATGCGGCTCCTCCATAGACAGCCCGCGAAACTTGGGCAACAATTGTATGGTCTGTAGTCGGAGCTCAAAATTCCCATGTATAACAAGGAGACGTATCAATTGGTGTGTGGTAGTAACTCCTGGATTGTAGAGCTGCTTCATTGTGCGATTTGGATCTAGTGGAGGTCTCTCTACTCCATTCTATCTACCAGCCTTAGCTCCTGGGATCTCAATGTTGGGAGTCTCTCTCTGGTTTCTTAGTCGCGTCAGCTCTGCCGGACGTCGTTCATCAATCATCCCTACTTCCTTATTTGATTCTGCATCTTCTCAAGGGACATTAGAAGACCACTATTGATGGTGGCCTGATCAATCACCACCTAGGTAGTCTGCGGCTGCTGCGGTCCATTGCCAGCCATGTCTTCTGGAAAGGAGAAAGAGTCTAGATCAGGTTCAGCCAGGTCAATATGTAGCTGAGGCTGTAGAATGTGATTCTCTTGAATCGAGGGTGATGATGATAAAGATGGAGAAGAAGATGGAGTGGGAGAAAAGCTTCTAGGGTCGGAGTCATGCCTGGAAGAGGAAATACGATGAAATTTTGGTTTGGGAAAAGGGACATCCCGAACCGATCTAGATGGATGAGCAAGTACTCGAGAGAGAGAGAGAGAGAGAGAGAGGATAGGTCAGAGTCGACCGAAGTGATCGCCTACCCATCATCTTGATAAGACAGATGGTTGGATGATATAGATCTCTGAAAGATGGGACTCACACCACAAAATCAAACACAAAACAAACCCCAGATTCACCAACTCAACCAGGTGATGACCATGAAACTTCGGTTATTAATCTTTTCAGTTTTAGGGTTAATTGGCCATACAAGTCCTTTCACAGATACATGAGCTGATAGGTGCCCAAAACTCTTATAGAGAATCATCTACTCTCAGCCAACATGGGAGTAAGTATGGACCGTTCCCGGCTACCAATGTTACTTGAGGACGGAGCCTTACACAATGTCCTCTAAACCTCCCATTTTGCTAAGGAAATTCGGATCATTTCCAACTACCCGAGAGTACTCACTAGAAGAGTAGAGTGATTAACTATATGAAATCAGTAGTATTCCAAAAGAAATTCGAGCTCTAACTCTAGCCTTATGGGTCTTGTCTCACTCACAAATATGGAGAGTCCCTGTCAAACATTCACTGGGGATTGCTCTCTCAAAACAAGTGGAGTCCGTTACGTTTAATTTTATGGTCAAATAGTGTTAACAATCCCTGTTTTATTTTTCTGATTATCACTTTTCTGGAATCCTTTCAAACAATATCTAACAATTTTTGTCTTTTTATTTTTGACCTAGGTGAAAAGCATACAACTAGGTTGCGCTTCCTAAATCTATGTACAGAAACATAGATAAAGAAAAATCGAAAAACCTAGACAAACACCTAGCCTCGGAAAAGCCACGGAAAACATCGAGAAAACACGAAGCGAGAAAATCACGGTGGGTGCCCTGTTCCCCTAAGTGCACGACACTCGGTGAAACAAACCTTGAGAAGAAGAGAGGGAGGTACAAGTCGGGATGCCCTTATGGGGTGTTGGACATGTGAGCCCACGGCGAGCCATTATGCAATAAATGTTATTGCGAATATCATTCCCTGATCTGAAATAAAGAATAAATAATTTGCATAATAGGTCCCTCTGTACAATTAGGGTTTTGTACCATGGCTATCTTAATGATCTTACAGCTGTTGATTCAATTATTGAATCATAGAGGCTGGTGCTTGGATGAATATCTAAAGAGTTAGATTGAGGACTCATCAAGCACCGTCAAATGATTGTTAAGATGTGATCTCCGGCCTGAGTAGGAGATGGCAATCCTTTCTCACATAGGCTGATATCTGACCGACCTCTTGATGCAGGTCCTCTGCATAGGAATAGAGATTCGGAGGTGTCAGATTAGTTAGGTCAAAGAGTTGACTTAACGAGATCGAGATAACCTAAGTCCTATGTTGAATGCTGTCACAGCATAGGCACGCATCCTCTGACCGGAGACAAATGTATTGCTATATGTCTGAGTATGTACATTTGACAGACCAATAGGTTGATGACCTAACCAAGGTCTATACACCGGCGCGTTGGTGTGCATATAAGGGCATATGAGTAATACGATCTCTCAAAGGGATCATACAGGTTCACTACTGAACCGGAAGACATGAGCTCACTCATGAGATATTGGGAGGAATCAAATTCCGTGCACGGTCGTCTCGCTTTGGAAGCTTGACTGAATTTGTAGGTTTGATATATACTTTTGGAAAGTATATGATCAAGACCTAGGTATGATATATGCTTTTGGAAAGTATATGATCGATACCAAATCCCAATGATCAAATGAGAAACTTAGTGATCAAACCCTGAAGAAGACAGTGTAAAATAGATCTTGATCTTCGGGTTGACCATGGGTTTTTCCAGTATGCAGGATGTACAGGTATTGGGAATACCTGAAGGGTGATGTAATCATAAACGATTGTATATCCATGACGCTTCCATTCCGAGGGAGTGATGAAACAGGTCTGGATTTTAGTGACTCCTTTCAGTAGAGAAGCAATCCGATCTTAGTCCAAGTGTTGGACATTGATCTGAATGGGATTCAGATTCAATGAGAAGATTGGATTTGCGGCCTTGATTTAATCAAGCATCTGTGAGAGGTCCGTAAGATCTGGATTTGAGATGAGATCTCAACATCCAAGTCACTATACGTGGAATAATACAATCGCCCTATCCTTGTCTCCAAGTATCTGCGGAGAAAGCACATTATTCTTGAAAGGGTTCAAGAATAGTTCTTTTGATGAAATATCCAAGCAAGGACTTGATGATTAAATGTGATTTAATTATCAAGCTTAAATATGAATATGATTCATATTGAGAAAATGATTATCTAAGATAATTAAATGAGATTTAATTATCAAGGATTAGGAGAATGTGGATAACACTATCCATGATATATGCATGTTATAAATATGATTTATAATATACATATATAAGAGAGAGAATTTATGTAAATAGCATTTGTTAATTAATAATGTGGATTGGATTCACATTTGTTAATTAATTGGAAATGCAATTTACTAACTAGTTTGGGTTGTGAATATGATTCACATTTTTTTCAATGGCAAGATTGAAATATTCACAAATTAATTTTTGGAATTATTTTGGTGGATATTTATTGTAATTAATTGAGGAATAATATAATAAATAAAATGGAGAAAACAACCACCCTCATGGGTGGCGTCACCCATGAAGAGTTCATGGGTGACGCCCCCCCTTTTTAGGGGTTGGTTAACTCCACCTCATTTGTTATATTATTTCTTGATTAATTAACTTTAAATTGTTGTTATTGAACAACAAATCCTAGCCATTGATTTATCATGGACCAAGCATATCCCTTGGATCCATGAGTCCCATGGATTGAGATCCATTGGATCCTAAACTAGTATATAAGGAGGGCTAGGGTAGCCTCTCCATGGTACATGATCTAGAGTTGTGAAAGACAACTTCTCTCTCTCTCTCTCTCTCTAATTTTCGTGTGAGGTCTCTCTCTCAATTTCCAAGTGGCCGTCCACTTTGATCATTGAAGAAGAGAGGATCTTGCTTCGCCTTCGACGCTTGGATCTTCATCAAGGATTGCGGGAAGGACGCGACTCATCATCGTGCCCGCAAGCGCATTCTCCGTGGGTCGGACTCAAGATAGGAGGATCTCTACTTTGGGATCTCGCGATTACAACCACGCTTCAAGAGGTATTTCTTGTACTTTGTGGTTTGATGAAACGATCCGAGAAGTGTTCTCGTGATCATGTGGTTTCATCATTATGTTAAAAAAATTTAATTTCCGCTGCATCTAGCATCTAGTACGACTAGTTGCTCCGATCGTATTCGATACGATCAACACGCTTCCGTGATGCGCTTGAGGATTCACAATATCCTTCAAGTGGTATCAGAGCCAGGTTGAATATGGTTTTGGATATGATTCATAGACCTTAGACGATTTGGTTCTTGAAAGGGTTGCGAAATTTTTGCTGCATTTCAATTTTCGCACCTCTGTCTAATTGAATTTTTTCGGCACTGTTTAAAATGTTTAAACACGAAATTTTCAATTGTATTTTGTTCCCCATTAAACAAGGAAACCATAGGACTTGAGTTTACTAAATTTGGACTTTATTTGCTCAAGATATGGTCTTTTGAATATGCCTATATTCACTGTTGCGGGAACTGCGGATTTGAACGTGATTAATGAGATAATTACGGTTTTAATCCGCATTGAAATGCGTGAATTATCACTTGGGTTCTTTAATAAATCAAATAGTCAATCTTTGGAAACTGAGTTTGCATTTTTTGGATTTAAATTGATCAAGATAAGTTAATTTTAGTGATTGGGGGTCACTGCTGGAAATTAACAATTTTGATCTTGAACCTTGTGATATGTCATTCAATTATCATGATGAAAATTAATTGTTAATTTTCTGGAATAATTAGTGATAAATATTTGTGAAATATTTAAAGAGATAATTATTTCATTGAATGACACTTGCCTAAATCACAATGATAAGATATTAGATCTTGATCATTGGTTCATCAACAAACATTGCTTTCATGAAAACCATAGTTTATCCTACAATTGTTGTAGGACAACTTTTACATGAAAAACCCTTTCGCTTGAATAGGATTGGGGATTTGTCTAGCAAATCTCCTTATAATCAAAAATGTTTTGATTTATATTATATGGTATAATTTCGGTTGAAAAACCGATGAACATCTCAAAGTACATGATGGTCTATCTGGTATTATCCTTTCCCGAGGCGGATGTGGTGCCTAGTCGGAGAGCATTGGGGTAGCGGATTGCAACGTATGTGGTCCGTCCCACTCTCGTCGGTACTGGCCATGACAGCGGGTAGGGACTGTATAATACCGGAGACAGACAATGTGTATTTTTCTAATTATTAAAATTCGAATAATATGTACTTTGAGTATATACCTACTATTCAAGTAAAAGACATGTTTGTTGATTGATGATTGGATTGATGATTAATTTAATGTGATTAAATTAATTATATCCAATAAACACTCTATTTTGAATAGATGTGTATTTCCCTTGAAAGAATTAATTATGTGAATATGATTCACAATAATTAATTACAATTTGAATATGAGGTGGAGGATCACATAAGTGACATCCATGGTCTCCCGTCAAGGCAAAGGATTTCGTCGCCAGTTGTTGTATATAGGAGACGCTTGTCCGAAGTGACAGATCCTGTATATGATTTAATTGGATCGGGTTCTTTGCTTCTCGAAAGAGTAAGGCCGTATACGTAGTGACCCCAATATCGGGTCCTCATATTATTGGGGCGATATTGGATTGCGTATAGCGAGTATTAAGCCTGTTGACGGTTGGTTCAATTAATGATGGGTCAACATTGCCTTAGGGGTGGTGGGCCCGGGTGTTAAAGACCGAATTGGGAAATGCAAGTTGGACTTGCAAGGCGGAATGTGTTCCCGCTTCTTTTTATCCGAGTTGTAGGTTCTCATATTATTGGGATGCAACGAAGATAGGAAAGGAGATCCCAGATCTTGCTAGAGATATAATGGTAAGAATATCTCTTACATTGAAAGTAATTAAGGGAATGAACTTTCAGTGTTGACAAGGCAAGACAACTTTGATATAAAAAATTCCTAAATCAAAGTAAAATATGTATATATATAATATATACCCTTATGCAAATTTCTTATTTCAGATAATCCTTCATTAAACCCACTCAATGTTATACTCAATAATAACCAGTAAAATATCATGGATTGACTCTTGATCCAGATATTGTACTTGCAATTGGACACATAATGTATGTGGTTGCAGTGTGCAAGTCCCCTCAACATAATGAGGAAGGGCAATTAAATAAGACAATAAGACATCACCTTAGGGTTTGTATGTCTCTATAGTCTTGATCTTTCATCGAGTGTACTTTGGAAGTGACATGTCGATGGTGATCATAATTGTCGAATAATCCTTATAAAATAAAAGAAGATATTTTGGCATACATATGTGCTCTAGACATTTAATCATGAATGACATGGTTCTCTGCATTATGCAGAATGGTGGCTCGAAAGAGATGATGTATTCAAAATGTTTGAATACCTACCTGAACCTAAGTCTCCATGAGTTAAGATGAATGTAGATATGATGAGTGTTATCATTCTACTATCTATACTCAAGTCATTCATGAAGCTTCATATTAATCATTTTGAATGAATTTAATGAAGCATGTATAAATGTTGAAATGCTCTTGTATTGAAATCCTCAGAATTCAACATAAGAGATTCTTTGTCTTGAACAATGGTTGTTTATAGATGAAGAGAGCGCAGTGGAAGCATGGGTCGGACCCGAATAAGAAGGAAAGTTAAAGAGTTGACCTACTTCTGTGACTTCCATATGACATCCAAAAAGTTGGATGAATGCCAATACTGCAATAAGTTGATGTGTTGATAGTATGACTATCAAATCTGTCTAAAATCCTTAGTGAAGGACTCAGATAGAGCATCAAAATAATCTACATATAATCATTGACTCTGACTTTCTTATTTCATAAGATAAAGTCTGACAATTGTATCCCAATCTTCTAATGACATTTGCAATTAGTTGCATATATATATATTAGAAGATTAGAAATTTAATCTTAAGGTTTAGTAATCATCTACATGGATATTGCTGTAATTGTTGCAGCAGTCTCTGTTGGAAAGATGGACTTCATATTCTCAGTGGGAGAGCCCTTAGTCTTAGAGAATGTCTCTATGACCTAGATATTAGAATACCCCATTGTTTGTTTCTAAATGTTGGAAATAAATATGAATTCTGAGATAGAACTATCATAAAAGGTTATGATGGATATATTTCAGATAGTAATCTAACATCTAGTGGACTCCACAAAATTAGAATATTAATGAATGGTTCATTAAGATTTCTAATACTGAAAATCAAACCTTATAAGATCAATAGGAGGATAAAGATCATTTGACAATGATCTGGCATCAAGCCTTGGACATTTGTCTATTGATTTGATCAATAGACTAGTAAGAGATGAAACTTTAGAATGTCTAAAATTTCAAATCTTACATACTTGTGAATATTGTATTCAAAGTAAAATGTCAAATGCACCCTTCTCTAGGAATGGTGTTAGATGTCGAGGTATTCAAGATCTCATACATATTGATGTATGTAGATCATCTATATCATAATAAACATTATGGATATGTGATATCTATTAATGATTATGTATGATATGAGATTTCTTCTCTTCACCTGAGAAACCTTTGAAATGTTCAAAGATTTCACAATTTTGGTTTAGAACCAAAATTTGAAGGAAGAATAAATGAATTTGATCTAACCAAGGTAGCAAGTACCTATTAGATAAAATTCAAAGAATACCTTATAGAGATAGGAATATCATTTCTATCTCACTCCTCCTGGTAAACCTGAACTCAATAGAGTTGTAGGGAGATACAATTGGATCATGTGCGACATGATTTGATCAATGATGAATTTTAGCATAATTATCCTCTTAGTTTCCTGGTATATATGTGTAGTAGAGACTACAATATATATCCTTAATAAGGTTCCATGGATGTAAGCTGGAATCTAGCACTTGAGAGTGCTACTTCATTAGGAAAATAAAGTATGGTATTGGATACCTACTTTATGACCTTGAGATTCTTAAAAGATCTCATTTCTGAGAATATGATTCTTAGAGGATGACTCTCTTAAGAATCAAGATGAAAATGAAGTATAGGAACTCATTTAATCTTGAGAAGATAATGGGACTCCTGAAATTGGAAACTAAAATGACAATTAAAGATGAAACATTAATACCTCTTCAAATGAGTTTGAGGATGTATTCCATGTGTCAGTTGAGTCTGACAATGATCGGACTTCATGTGATGAAGCTCCTAAGGATCATGACATGGAAAGATGGATATTAGCAATAAAGTCTAAAGTAGACTTCATATACAAATGTTGTATATGGACCCTCGAGGATCCACCTATAAGGGTTAGACCCATTAAGGTGTAAATGGATCTTCAAGAAGATAGGGAACCTGATGAAAAGGTAGAGACCTTCAAAGCTCGGTTCGTAGCCATGAGCTACACACCATATGAGAAGACATTGCTTGCAATGAGACTTGCTCTTCGGAAACCATGCTTGAACTCATCAGAATATTGCTAACCTTAGCTACACAACTTGACTATTGCATCTTCAGGATGTAATTCAAGATTGCATTCCTCTAAAGAATACCTCTCTGAGGATATTCACATGAAGTAGCCCCAGGGCTTCATGATTTTGGAAAGTAAGGTGTGAAAGCTAAAGAAATCCATCTGTGGACTCAAATAAGCTTCTTGTTGTTGGAACATAAGATTTGATGAAATTATAAATGTTATGATTTCAAATAGAATCTTGATGAACCATGTGAAGCTTAGTGGGAGTGCCATTGTGTTCATCGTGCTAAATGTAGATAATATCCTAATCATTTGGAATGATATAAGGATGATAATAAGTGTTTTATAGACTGGCTATTCCATACCTTGAGATATGATCTCAAGAATACCTCTTAGATCTTAGTTCTGAAGTTGTTCAGAAGCAAAGAAAAGAAGGTATTGGGACTGTCACATTTGTAGTACACCTTGGACATATTCCAGTCTTGGAAATTCCAAGAAAGGCTTCCTTCCCTTGAGATTTGGTACTGACCTATCTAAAGGGATAGCACCTCACAGAGTTGAGGAAGTAAATGCTAGAACTGCTTGCACCTGTGCATCAGTTACAAGAAGCTAAATGTATACTAAATGTGTATAAAAGCCAGATATCTGCCATGCAGTGGTAGTAGTAAACTGTTACTAATCCTATTATGGAGAGAAAACACTTGATTGCAGTAATAACAAAATCTTCATAGATGACAAGATTTTTGAGATAGTAATCTCAAAGTCATATCTTCAAAAGCTTAAGACTTTATAGATAGAGATCTAAAAGGTCTTAACTGTGGATACCTTGAGAGATAGTGATCTCCCGGAATAAGGGTATTCTGATAAGGATTATGGAAATACTGGTTATAATAGTTATTGAGCAATAGTGTCAAGGACACTATATCTGCTTTGACTAGATTGAGTATAGGTTGCATTAGATGCAACATTCGCATTGGATGCGAGCACTGTTACCTAGGGATATGCAAGTGCCGTAAAAGGACTTGGCATAGTCTTTTGGGAACAGAGTGACTGATCAGCTTACCTAGCTATTTCTAAATAGCCTATGATTGTCACATGAGTGTGGGTTTAAATGATTAGCCCTTTAATGGCTCTTTGGGCTAGTGGGAGATTGTTGGACATGTGAGCCCACGGCGAGCCATTATGCAATAAATGTTATTGCGAATATCATTCCCTGATCTGAAATAAAGAATAAATAATTTGCATAATAGGTCCCTCTGTACAATTAGGGTTTTGTACCATGGCTATCTTAATGATCTTACAGCTGTTGATTCAATTATTGAATCATAGAGGCTGGTGCTTGGATGAATATCTAAAGAGTTAGATTGAGGACTCATCAAGCACCGTCAAGTGATCTCCAGCCTGAGTAGGAGATGGCAATCCTTTCTCACATAGGCTGATATCTGACCGACCTCTTGATGCAGGTCCTCTGCATAGGAATAGAGATTCGGAGGTGTCAGATTAGTTAGGTCAAAGAGTTGACTTAACGAGATCGAGATAACCTAAGTCCTATGTTGAATGCTGTCACAGCATAGGCACGCATCCTCTGACCGGAGACAGATGTATTGCTATATGTCTGAGTATGTACATTTGACAGACCAATAGGTTGATGACCTAACCAAGGTCTATACACCGGCGCGTTGGTGTGCATATAAGGGCATATGAGTAATACGATCTCTCAAAGGGATCATACAGGTTCACTACTGAACCGGAAGACATGAGCTCACTCATGAGATATTGGGAGGAATCAAATTCCGTGCACGGTCGTCTCGCTTTGGAAGCTTGACTGAATTTGTAGGTTTGATATATACTTTTGGAAAGTATATGATCAAGACCTAGGTATGATATATGCTTTTGGAAAGTATATGATCGATACCAAATCCCAATGATCAAATGAGAAACTTAGTGATCAAACCCTGAAGAAGACAGTGTAAAATAGATCTTGATCTTCGGGTTGACCATGGGTTTTTCCAGTATGCAGGATGTACAGGTATTGGGAATACCTGAAGGGTGATGTAATCATAAACGATTGTATATCCATGACGCTTCCATTCCGAGGGAGTGATGAAACAGGTCTGGATTTTAGTGACTCCTTTCAGTAGAGAAGCAATCCGATCTTAGTCCAAGTGTTGGACATTGATCTGAATGGGATTCAGATTCAATGAGAAGATTGGATTTGCGGCCTTGATTTAATCAAGCATCTGTGAGAGGTCCGTAAGATCTGGATTTGAGATGAGATCTCAACATCCAAGTCACTATACGTGGAATAATACAATCGCCCTATCCTTGTCTCCAAGTATCTGCGGAGAAAGCACATTATTCTTGAAAGGGTTCAAGAATAGTTCTTTTGATGAAATATCCAAGCAAGGACTTGATGATTAAATGTGATTTAATTATCAAGCTTAAATATGAATATGATTCATATTGAGAAAATGATTATCTAAGATAATTAAATGAGATTTAATTATCAAGGATTAGGAGAATGTGGATAACACTATCCATGATATATGCATGTTATAAATATGATTTATAATATACATATATAAGAGAGAGAATTTATGTAAATAGCATTTGTTAATTAATAATGTGGATTGGATTCACATTTGTTAATTAATTGGAAATGCAATTTACTAACTAGTTTGGGTTGTGAATATGATTCACATTTTTTTCAATGGCAAGATTGAAATATTCACAAATTAATTTTTGGAATTATTTTGGTGGATATTTATTGTAATTAATTGAGGAATAATATAATAAATAAAATGGAGAAAACAACCACCCTCATGGGTGGCGTCACCCATGAAGAGTTCATGGGTGACGCCCCCCCTTTTTAGGGGTTGGTTAACTCCACCTCATTTGTTATATTATTTCTTGATTAATTAACTTTAAATTGTTGTTATTGAACAACAAATCCTAGCCATTGATTTATCATGGACCAAGCATATCCCTTGGATCCATGAGTCCCATGGATTGAGATCCATTGGATCCTAAACTAGTATATAAGGAGGGCTAGGGTAGCCTCTCCATGGTACATGATCTAGAGTTGTGAAAGACAACTTCTCTCTCTCTCTCTCTCTCTAATTTTCGTGTGAGGTCTCTCTCTCAATTTCCAAGTGGCCGTCCACTTTGATCATTGAAGAAGAGAGGATCTTGCTTCGCCTTCGACGCTTGGATCTTCATCAAGGATTGCGGGAAGGACGCGACTCATCATCGTGCCCGCAAGCGCATTCTCCGTGGGTCGGACTCAAGATAGGAGGATCTCTACTTTGGGATCTCGCGATTACAACCACGCTTCAAGAGGTATTTCTTGTACTTTGTGGTTTGATGAAACGATCCGAGAAGTGTTCTCGTGATCATGTGGTTTCATCATTATGTTAAAAAATTTTAATTTCCGCTGCATCTAGCATCTAGTACGACTAGTTGCTCCGATCGTATTCGATACGATCAACACGCTTCCGTGATGCGCTTGAGGATTCACAATATCCTTCATGGGGCCCCTTCTAAAAAACAGAAAAACGGCCAAGTGTCCTTGATCTTTTATTTTTACAAGGGATTAAAAAAATAAAATTCTCAACTCTTTGGTTCTCAACTGCATGGCTCAACATATATTGCACAAATCAGAAACAAGAAGCCGTAAAGTAAGTAGATAAAATGACGAAGAGAAGATGAAGAAAACCCTAAACCTAAAGTCTCTATGGTCTATCCTAGTGATGCCTCCCCAATAATGACATCATATGAAAAACACACCCATTCTAGAGATAAAAAGGTCGTTATATCAAGCAGGTGAATTTTAGCAGAAAATTATATTTTTATTATTTATACTCCTAAACTAATGTGTATAGTATTTAGTTTGTGAGTGTCGAACTCAGGGAGGCAAACTGTTGGAAACTAGGGTAAAATAGTGGAAAATTAATGTTTAATGAGTTTCCTAATTTTATTTATTTTAGGTATTTTTTGTATTTTTAGGAATTTTTATAAATTTTATATTATTTTTGTATGTTTTAAGTATTTTTTCATTTTTGTAATTTTAGAAAATATTTTATAATTTTTTTTATTTTAATATTTTTATGTTTTTATTTTAGTTCATGTTTTTATGAATTTTTAAGAGGTTTTTAAGATTTTTATGGATTTTGTGTTATTTTTAATGCTGAAAACAATGTTTTTATTAAAAATTGTGAAGTATCACTACAAAAAATTTAAGTTATAATGACAGTTTTTTTCAAAATCCGTCACTAAATTAGCCGTTGTTAAATATATACCGATGATATTATTCGTTGTTAAATGAGTTTTCATACTCAAAATTAGCAACGAATATCATGTCTGTCATTATGTCATTAGCAATGGTCCATATAACGACACTTATTCGTTGCTATTTTTTAAAATATCAACTAATCGTCATTATTTTTTAGTTCAAAATTTAGCGACGATTAATTAGAGTATTGAAAAATAGCAATGAATAAGCGTCACTATGTGGACCATTGCTAATGATATAACGGCATATACGATATTCATTACTAATTTTGAGTATAAAAAATCATTTCGCAACGAATAATATCGTCGTTATATACTTAACAATTGCTAATTTAGTGATGGATTTTAAAAAAAACATCACTATAGCTCAAATTTTTGTAGTATATTTTCGATTTTTAAAAAAATAAATCAGAACTAAAATGTTTTTATTTTATTTTTATTGGAAAGTAGGTGAAATTATATTTCTAATGATATATTGTCGTTTTTATATGATTTTTTATGAATTAGCTATGATTTTCAAGGTTTTTATGTATTGAAATTTTTTATTGGTTTTAATGTTCAATTTTTATTTTGTTTTGGTGATATGTGTAAAATATGGTAAAATATACTATAGGTATTTTATTAGATTTTTAAGAATTTTTTATATTTTTTATGATTTTTAAAATTTGTTATATTTTTGTGTTTTAAAAGATTTATTAAAAATATAAAATCTTTTTTATTTTAAAACTATTTTAATACTGTATATAGAGTAAAATACAATATTTATACATATTTTTATTATTTTTTATATTTTGTTTATTATGTATTATATATAGTAGCTACATACAATATGGGGGCTTATATGTAATATTATGGAAACTGTAAGGTGCATAAGGAATATCTGCTGGAATCAGGGGTTATGGCGTAAATCTTCCAGATAGTGCGTGCTTGGGCACGTGACGGTTTCTGAAGTGGACCTGAAAGAGATATCAGAAGAATCGAGGGCGTATTCGTAAAGGTCGCCAAATATGTACATGTAGTGATGTAGGGCGCGTGTGCCGATTGCTCTAGGAAATCAGGTGCGCGCACACCTGCGCATAATTTCAGAAACACCAAGGGTACATATGTAAAACACCATAGGATGATCCCCGTGCACGTATGAAGCATGTGCACCTTATGCGGTTGTTAAGCAGTGTGATCTGGATCGTTGGATGCAGATCCAACAGAAGAACTTGATTTGTTTTGGAGGGCTCCGATTGCGCTTTCTTTAGATGATCAGACGATTTCAGACAAGTTTGGAAAGAGATGTTTGTTCTTCACGCGGATGGCGGAGCTTGATGTACTCCAGACGATTATAGTGCATCACGATGAGGAAAGGGACCTCCGAAGGCGATAGATCGGCTCAGGATAAGGCTCAATCAGACGGATGGGTCGATCTCGATGCTACAGAATAGTTCTCCTCTCCAGATGAATTGAAGAGTGATGGATCTCGAGCAAAACTCTTTGATCAGGTTTGATTTTCGATGCGACGATGCTCTAATGTAGTCAGCATGTTGCGAACGGAAGCTCGCGATCGAGATTGGCTCTCGGTGGCGATGTTGATCTTATGCGATGGAATTTCGATGATGACGGTGGCGGAGATCGAAGGATGCGATGAAGGTTCTCGGTGATATGGCTCGGCTCCAAGTGGTGGTTGCGCGGTGGCTTTAGCGGTGTCCCCTAAAAATATCTGCAAGTAGAATCGAGGCTCGAGGAAATAATATATCGGTCGACAATTAGAGATAATAAATGATTGGTCGATCCCTAATTAACATGGAAGAGGAGATCAGAAGCTCGAATCGATTCTGATTCGAGGTGTTCAGAAATGGAAGAGGATGAAGAACTAGATGTGTTTGCGTGTATTTGTGAAATGATCGGAAGTGGATTGAGATTATTAGATTAATGAGAGAATAGAGAGAGATAAGAGTAGATCTGGAGGAGGACGAGGATAAGAAGAAAGAGGAATGGCTAACCTGGAAATCAAATGCGGTGGTGGAACAGTATGGATGTAGTTCGCCTGAGGGTGGAGCTCAGAGGAGCTCTGAAGTTATCACCTCGACTCTCAGCGGGGAAGGAGGCTTGCACATGGTAGATGCAGCCTCGACATCGACGGTCTGATTGCACCGCTCTCCTTGCTCCTTTTCGTTGCGGCGACGGAGGAGAACTCCTGTCACCTCACTTTCTTCGCTGGAGCTCACTGGAAGGTAAGGGAATAAATGGCGGATCCATCCATGGTTGAGGGGGTGAAGGGTATATATAGGGGGGTTGGCGTGGAGAGCAAGAAAGGAAGTGCGGTCACCGACGAAGGGCTCCGGTGACTGCGAGGTCGGTAGAATACCGGCCATAACGACCGGTCGTTGGTGGTGAATGAAGTAGACGAGGAAGGTCGGTCGGCGTGTGTAGGAGGAAAAAGAAGATGGCAGGGGAAGGAGGAGAAGAGAAGAGAGAGAAACGGAATAAAAAATAAAGTTAAATAATTAGATAATTAAATAATTAAATAATTATGTTAATTTAATAACTAATTAGAGGATTAATTACGTAACTAAATAAGCAATTAATAATTAATTATATATAATTATTAAATAATTAAACAAATTAATGACTTATCAAATAATAATCAGTAATTAAATAACAAATTAATAAATTAATAATTAAATAATTAAATAATTAAATAAATTTTTGTTTCATTTAATTTAATAAACGAATATATTTAAAATATATATAAATATAATAAATCATATATTAAATAATATAAATTAAGGTAAATTGTACAATATATTCCAATATGATCCTGAAATCTACATTTTGCATATTAACTACGATTTTAGCGAAATCAGTGTCTTTTATTTATAATTAAATAAAACAAACTTTAAAACTGAGTTTGTCCAATTCGGAATCAATATAACCGAGTTATGAGGTCCGAAAAATTTAGATCACAACTTTGTGGCTTCGGGATTTTTCTATCATTTTGACTTAAGTTATATTTTTATATTTTTCTACTAATTTTTAGAAATCTTTTAGAAAAGAAATTAAGTTAAATGAAGTTACGGATAATTAATTATTAAATCGGGAATTTTCTACAAATAATATATATTTACAATGGGGTCCAAACGCTAAAACTCACCCTTTTATTCTAATATTATTTGATATTTTTAATAATAGTATTATTTATAAAATCAAGTTTAAAAGTGATTTGGTCAAGTTGGAGTTTTATATAAATAGTTATGAACCTCGGAAGTCAGCTTTTACTATTTTTCTGTTCATCATAATTAATTATTATATTAAATAATAATTCTAGTATTTTTTACAAAATAATGATTTTAATATTTTTAAGGACAACTTTTGTGGAGAAAGTCTTTTGATTTGGAATTTTCTTGACGATAAATAAATTAGATGAAATATTTACATTGTGAAAAATGTATTTATATACGATTGCGGTATCTGTTTTCTGATATTTTTATAAATTATGATCCTTATCTCCCCATTCTTATTTATTTTGTCGACCAAGTCAATATTGACCCAGTCTCAGGGTTAGGATCAATATATATATACATTATATACATCATTCTTTTTCTTTTCTTTATTATTTTATTTTAGATAAAATAAGTGTTAAATATATAATATTACCCATTGTGATTAGAATGTTAACTTGTGGGAATTAGTGATTATCTACATGCATTTTACCAAAGATTTTAGCCAAAATGAAAGAATAAAGGTGATGAATCATATATTCATCATTCCCCTGTACTGTACCTTTACTAGTCCCTTAGCAAACACTTATTCTATAAATAAGTGAAAGTAAAAGGAAAAAGAAAAGGAAAAATAAAAAAACTTAGAACATGCTTGTTTCTTTAAATCAAATCTCACTTCACCCAAAATTTAGAACTTGGAGTAGACCTTTGGATTATTAGTGTGTCAGAACTCTATTAGAATTAGATTTAAGCCTCGACAGCTCTCAAGTTCCACAAATCCTTATCCAGATTCACCTCAACAGTCAGCTCAGATCTACCCATCCATCACACAAAATTTTCAGCTTTGAAAGCAATCTGTATTGTGTGTGAAAGATTTTAGCTCTTCCTGCTTAAGCGAAGAAACCTCCCATCCCAATAATACACTCCCGTTGGGCCCTCATCTAGCTAGTCGATCCTCTAGGAGGGGGTATTTCCTTCTATGGTTAGGTCGTGCTGTGTCCACAATCGAATAGAGAGAGAAGTAAGAAGAATAGGAAGAGAACTAGAGTGTGATTGGTGTAATCACATCTCCTTGTGAAGCCTGGCCAGTTTAGCCAAGTCTCCACTAAGATAATGCATGCTTTTCTGAAGCGTGGACCATTGTAGTCGAACTTGTACTAGGTGTATCTGGCTTCTTTTTGGTAGAAATAATTGTTGCATTGTATAGATCTTTTGTGCCCCGATGGATATAGCATATTTTCTTTCCCTCCATTTTTTGGGGTCTTGGAAAAATTATGCCAACAGACCCTTCCCTCATCCGAAGCTATATTTCAACCCCAATCTCTCCCGTCTTTAGATGTCAGCACCATTAGACAAGGAAGGAAACACATCACCAAAATGGATTGACCTTAGCAATCCCATGCAAGTCAAGCTAAGTGTAGAGTGCATGAGCTCAAAATTGGTTCAAATGAAGAAGAGTTAAATGGATGACACCAGGTGTCCTACTTAGGCACATTCAAGTTGAATTCCGAACATGGTCTCATGGAATCCAATGAATTAAGTCTAAAAGACCCGAAGAGTCTTAATTCTAGTTCCTAATAAAGACCCTTTAGAATTAAGCGGATTGAGGCCTAAACAAAGCTCCATCTCTCAGACTTAGATCCTTTGGTTCAAGAATCAAACTTGTTATGAAAAATACGAATAAATGCAACAATTTTTTATGAAGTGGATTTTTTTCGGTTTAAACTTTTTCCTCCTCAGATCGGGGATGCACTCATTCATCTCATCCTTCTCATGCCCAAGATACTTATTCCTTGTCTCCTTGTATGCGGGAGCCTTCACCCATGTTCCTGTTGCGGCGATGTAGTCATTGGCAAGCTGCAAAAAAGGTCCACTAGCAACATGGGCTAGAATGCTTTTAGAAAAAGAACTTGTTGATGGCCTTGACCACTCTTTCTCGTGCATTGGTGAACATCCCTTTCACTATCTTCTGCCTCGGATCCTCGCTTGGTTTGTACTACATGGACCAACTCCTCGTCAAGAAGGGTTCCAGTCCCTTCCTCTTGTGTTTTTTGGTGGGTGGTGGTACTGGTACGCCTCCAAAACCACTCCCACTACCACTAGCACTATGTAAGCTGCCATGTGCACCACCGAGTTCCATTCTTTCAAACTCGCTCCTCATAGACTCTTTTGTAGCTCTCTTGTATTCCCTCCTCTCCGATATAGACCGAGTGTCGACGGGGTAGACAAAGTCATCATTGTCCGAATCAGAGAGGACATTGAAATCCTTCTAGAACATGAATTCTTTGAATTGTTCTTCCCTTCTGGACCTCTCAACATCCATGCCCTTCTTCCCCTCCAAGTTGCCTTCACCAACTCCCTCACATATCTTGGACAACGAGTGCACTTGGCAACATTCATGTTGTTGCCAAAAAGATGGTGTTTCAATCTCGTAATCATCCCTCCTCCGAACTGCTTCCCATAGAAGTTGCACTATGGTTTTGATTCATTGCCATCTAGAGCAGCGGCATACCTCCAACCAATCTCTCCATTGTCAAACTTATGACTTGAACCACTAGATTCTGAACCTGAGTCAGAGTATGAACCCATGATCACTGAAGCCTGAAATCTGCAAACAAATTACACAACAAGCATTTGTGAGATATCACCATATGAGGAGAATAATCGATTACCATTTACATCCACAAGTTAATTATTTTTATTTCAATTTTTATAATTAAATACCCATTTTTAGCTAACATAAATCACTATAGAATCTTGTTTTATATGTCTAGACCATGTGATCCAACTTTATTCTTTCATAACTTAACTAAATTTCACAACATAACTCAAAATACCCAAATTAGTTCTCCCAAATATCTCACCATATTATATATCTAATATTTTATTCACGAATTTAATTAAATACTAATTTTTAGTTAACGTAAATCACCATAGAATCATGTTTTCTATGCCTAGAACATGATTGATATCCGACTTTATTCTTTCATAACTTAACTTAATTTCACAACATAACTCAAAACCCCCAAATTAGTTCTCCAAATATCTTACTATATTATAAATCTAATTTTTAATTTATAGATTTAATTGACTAATAATATTTAGTTAACATAATCCACAGTAAAATGTTATTTTCTATGTGTAAAACATGAGATCCAACTTTATTCTTCCTTAAATCCATTTCACAACATAACACAAAAATCCCAAATTAGTTCCCAAAAAATTCACTAAATACTTCAATTATTACAAAAAATAAGAGTATGCATTACCAAACAACTACGAACAAAATCCCCAACAAACTTTACAATTTCTACAAAAAATTCGAACTATCGAGATGTTACCTTCCTCAAGGAAGCTAAGCGTGAACTTTGGAGAAGAAGTTTGATGGAGAATGAGGGAAGTCTCCTCAATGCCTACTAATGAATCCACATTTCATCATATTTATTCTATCATTTTGGCCTCAAAAACTCTACCAAATGCGTGTAAATACCTTTAATTACAACATCTTAGCATTCATGCATGTGCATGTAAATAGTGTATAAAATACTATAATTAAAGCCAAAAATATAGAATAAATAAAAGAAAAGAAAAAGAATAAAATATTGTAAATATTTTATGACCTGAAACCCCGAGACCTAGGCATCTTTATGAATAGGTCGACAAGGAATAAAGTAGGGGGAGATAAGGGCCAAAATACAATAAAAACTCTTTTATTTAATTCATTCTTTATTCATTTTGGGACCTATTTTTGGTTTCACTTTTTATACCTCAAATAAATAAACATTGAACATGCAAGTTGCAGATAATTAAATAAATAAAAATATAAAATTGATTTCACTGAAAAATAATGTACAGATAAAAAGTTATGGTCTGAATAAGATTCCAAACTCCAACTTCCCAGACCCGTATCTTGCAAATAAAAACTCGAAATGTACCAAATTCACTTTTAATTGTATATAATTTAAAATAAACTATTTAATGGCGGTGGTTTCGTATTTTTCGGAGTTACGGTTTGAAAGTTGAGTTTTGGACCCCTATTGTATACTTGTACAGATTACAATAATCATTTTATTATTTATTCATTATTTTTATAATTTTATATTGTTTTATAATTTTGTAAATATTACTTATAATATATATGTACATTAAAATCAGAATAAAAATCTAAAGAAAATGAAAAATAAAATACGTGTATACCAGATACATAGGTATAATACCTATACTTATACATGTACAAATAATACTTATATTTTAAGTGTATAAAATTATTCAAAAAAACAAAATAAAAATATAATTAAGTGTATAAAAGTATTTTATAAATTTATAAAATAATAAACAATAATAATAAAATTAAATACACAAAATAAAAATAAAATATTAAAATATATAGGCAATATACCTATAAAGGCTATAAATGGTAACTTGTGAATTTATACCTCATAAAAATAATTAAAAATCATAATAAAATACCTTGTAAAATAATAAACATTTTTTATTTAATAATAAAAAATAAATAATTCATTATCTATTTTTAATCGATTTTTCAAATCATTTACCAGGGGTTTTTCCTGGTTGGTCCACGTGGACCAACCAGGTGCCGGCCCCAGTTGACCCCGGTCAACTGGTCATCCCCCACCCATGTGCGCCTGTCAGGTCTCGTTTGACCCCCATGTTCTCGGATGTTTCGCCGCTGATTCTTTCACCATTTCATATCGATGCTTTGAGAACTTTTTCTCCTCGATTGTCCCTCTTGCTCGCCCAACATCTATCTCGAGGATTGGACCACTGTGGCGCTCGATGCGCCTTGGTCTTTGGAGCGCCTTAGTCACTGAGTCAAACACCTTATATGCCTCCCTCGATTTTCTTTTCGATTTTGAACGCCTCTCCCCATAGGATTAGCTCCCCTTTCGTGCCCAATAGCCAGGAGAAGGTGACAGCTCTCCTTTGCAATTCGGGAGGGTCGAGCGACGCCTGAGGTGCTTCCACCACCTCCCCCTTCGCCGACGGTCGAGGTATCCTTCCCTCCGGCGATCCACCGTCGAGGCAGCCCCCTATTCCCCCTTTATTTCTTTTGCATTTTAATCGCATTAGTCTTAGGATCAAAAGCCCTAAAGAAATTTCACGATCCATCGATTAAATCATCCAGTTGACCCCCCTCGCCGGAGTGCACCTCCGGCCGAGTTCCATCTTCGTCGTATCGCGCCACCACCTCCACTCCACGGGGTCCAAGCATTTTGCCCTGGACCCTCTCACAATTTTGTGCAGGTCAAAGCCCGTTGACTCGCGCTTGGGAGCACTTTTGCGTCTCGCCGGAGCTCCGTGGAGCTCTCCAGCTCTGTCGCCCTCCTTTACGAGCCTCGGTCATCGCCGAGCCTTTTTGAAGCTACCAGGAGATAGCCTCGACCTCCAGGAGCCTCCAGCCATCTTTTTTAAGCTCAGAAGTTCGCCGGAGAAGGAGCAGGAGCTCGGAGAAAGCCGCCGCGCCGGCGCTCCTCCGCTGTTCTTGCTCCGACCTTCGGAGCCGTTGGATCGAGGCGGAGCTCCAGACGTCACAAACACCGTCCCATCTCCTCGTGCATAGACTGTTAGATCATCCGAGGATCATCTAATCATCGTCGTCTGAGCCGAAGCGTCATCGTGCAACGAGGGCTCGCCATGTGTCAAGTGGGAAGCCCTCAACCGTTGGATCGTGCGCATTAAGGGGTATTTTGCATCTGACCCCGCGCCATTTTTGTATTTTTATTTAGTAATAAGACTTTCATTTGCCGTTTAAAATATTTTGTAATATTTGTGTCCAGACCCTTGAACTTTCTAGTATTGCAAATAGGTCCTGGCCACGTCACCTTACGTGGCCAGTACACGTGAGGTGAAGGGCATTTTGCAAGGACCCCCCTCAGGGTTTTCTTATTTCGACTTAGTCCAGAAATTTTGTTATCACGTGTAATATTTTTGGAATATTTGCATTGAAGCTCCTGGGATTTTTGGAAATTACATTTATACCCTTCCCAAGCGCATGCTAGTCACGCACGTGGTTGGGTTATTTGTAGGCATACCTATGCGGGTCTTGATTTTTGTATTTGGTCCATTAAATGCAATATTTGGTTTTATATTTTGTGTGAAAATTGCAACTTGGCCCCTGTATATTTGTCTAATTGCACTTATACCCCTGCCAGGCCTTGTAGTTTTGTATGTTTTCCCTATTTATTTAGTGTCCCATTTTAACTCGAAAAATTACCAAAAAAATATCATAGGCTCCTGTTGCATTGCTTATTCACGCCGTATTTTTTATTGCATTTTTATTACATTTTAATATTTATTAAAAATTAAAAACATGCATTTTAGCTACTGTTTGCATTAGAAAACCCATAAAAAATATCAAATCTTTTTGAAAAATTCCAAAAAAATATATTTTGCTTGTCTTATCATATTTTAGCATCAGTCCAAAAATCATTAAAAATTTCGAAACAAAAACCTTAAAAATTAGAAAAAAAACCTAAAAACTTCATAAAAATATAAAAATTATAGGAAAATCCTAAAAATATAAATTCAGTTTTTGTAGTTTCTATGTTTTATTTTATTTTAGTTAAAATTAATTTGGGAAAATTTTGTTACTGTTTGCTATTTTTCATTCCTATTTTAATTTCGGTTAGCATTTTTATTCATTGTTTTCTAGTATTTTGGATTTTAAAAAATAGCAAAAAAATTATAAAAACCCCCCAAAAATCACAAAAACAGTAAAAAAATTATAAAAAGACAAAAATATTTCATTCTCTGATTTTGAGCATTTTCCCTATTTTTATAAAGACTTTACTCCTCTCTTCCTTATATTGTACATATATTCTATTATTGAAAAAGAAAATACAAAAATATAAAATACAAAAAGAAAATATAAAATCAAAAAATTAAAAACCAAAATACAAAATTAAAAATTAAAAATAAAATAAAAAAATACATAATTAAAAAACCACAAAAATTTACATCTTTGTAGACACTTAATCACATCCACATTTTTGTGCATCATTGCCTGATCTATCTTGTCTGCTCCCTGAGTTTGACCTCTACATACTTACACCTATACATCTTTTATGTAGAGTTATATTAAACTTGACTCCACATTTATTTTTCGTTGCTTGATTTATTATTGTGGGTTCATTGTTGATTAATTAGAGATTTTTGAGCGGTCAACACACCGACTGCGGTTTCGCCTTGTGAAACCGTACGACCCTCGATCTACCTGATTATCACCTACCACAGTGGGTCCTGCAAGCGATGTATGGAGGACTCTCGCGGCGCGCGGTTCAAAGACTAAGTGAAGAGCAATTCAAAATTTGACTAAGTCCAATCGTAAACTATAGGAGTAGGCAAATATAATTAAGTGTTTGGACTTAATATATCGACGATAAATCCTACAACTAGGGCTCAATCACACAAAATAAAGAAAACAAAATCGAGAAACAACTGCAGGAATGTGTAGAGCTTGCCAGAGGCTTGTGAGGAGGTCGGAGGAGTGAGCTATGTCCGATTGAAGCTTGCCTTGGGCGAGTTTGTCAAATGTTCTTCCAGCATCCTCAAGGACCACCCGATCGAGGTCGAGCCCCATATCACAAGAAGTGTTGGACTTTGTGCACCCCAACCGTTGATGTCTATCCGAAGATCTAATCCCAGCCATCGCTTCCCAACTGTCATCGGTTGTGGATAGGCCGATACGTAGATAAGTGGATGCCTGCAAACCATCGTTGGGGGTAATTTACATTCCATACCCCCAATTTTATAACATTTATATTTAGTCATGTAATATTTTAATTAGTTTAAAACTTTTGGTAAATATTACATGTGAAGCCCTATCTTTGTTTCATATTGCCATTGGGCCCGTGCCTCGTCACCTCATATGCGGTCCCACGTGAGGTGACCATTTTGCATTAAATCCCATTCTTGTATCTAGTTTTAGTATTCAATTTTTCAATATTAATTGAAAAATTTTGTGATTTTTTCAGAAACAACCTTGTTCTTAATTTTAATTGCATTTGTGCCCTTTCTAGAATATTTGTTTTTATGGTTGTTTTCAATTTATTAAAAATAGCTCTCATGCTCCAAAAATTACACAAAAATAGGGTTAAGGGCATGCTTGCTTGCATTTTTACGCTATATTTTTTCATTTGTAATTTAGGCATTTTCTCTATTTTCTAAAAATCAAAAGAGCATGTTTTTGTTCTTGTTTGAATTAAAATTTATAAAAATATAAAACCTCAATTAAAATTCCTAGAAAATATAATATATTTTATTCATTTTAGCATTTTACAACATTATACTAAAAATCCCTAAACTAGAAAAAGTAAAGGATAAAAAAATTAAAAGCTCCAAAATCCTTTATAAAAATATAAAAGTACCGAAAATTCCTAAAATATATATTTCTAATTTATATTTTCCTTATATTATTTATTATATATTAAAATTTATTTGGAGAATTTTGGACTTTATTTGTTATTTTTTATCTTCAAATCAATTTGGGCTATTTATTTAATCCATGTTTTGGGATTTTTTTGCTTTTAAAATGCCAAAAAATAACAAAAAATCCCTAAAAATGACAATATAGTAGAAAATTAGGCAAACCCAAACATATTCGATTCTACATTTTTTTGGTTATTTTTATTGGTATTTATAACTATATTACCTTATCTTGTATATATAATTATATATTCTTATATTATATATTTAAAATAAAAAGAAATTAAAAGTAAGAAAATATAAAAAGAAAATAAATTATAAGATTAAAACAATTAAAAATATAAAAATTAAAATCCATAAAAAGTATAAAATGTAAAACCCACACAAAAACTCTTAAACAAGAAGAAGAACACAAATTCTTGAATTCACTTTCCCATTCTATCGTTTGATCCATATGTTTGACACTCTACATACTTGCATTGTACACACATTTTGTAGAGTTAAATAAATAATTTTTAATTCCACACATATGCGTTTCTATATTTATTAGTGGGTTAATTGTTGTTTGAATCAGGGTTTCGTAAGCGGTCGTCTCAACGACACTTTTGTCTTCGCTTTTTAATGTAGATGATTTCAAGACCCTCGTAAAACCCTCTTCAACAGTCACCAAGATTTTTGTGTAGAATTGGATTCAAAGAGAGCTACCTTGAAGCAAAATCAAAGGAAGAACCTCATTCCATGTCACCTAAAGAGGAGTTATTTCCAATACTCCTCCACCGAGGCCTAGACTTGGTTGAAGCCTCCTATAGGTGGGGAAGGGGCCCTGGAAGCTATTAGACTGATCATAGGTGGAGTATGCCATAGACGGGAATAATCAAAGATTAAATTTCGAATAGGGAAGAGTTATTACATGTTCTTCCTCCTTGATCCAGAACTGTCAGATTGAAGTTGCAGCCCAGATAGACGGGAATAATCAAAGATTAACTTTGTGTCATTTTCTTGACTTTTTGCTTATGTTGTAAATGTGATTATTATCTTGATAGTTGATTATCTCTTGAGAAATTCTAATCACATGTTTTATTGACAGGGCATGCGGAGTTGTTCAGATTGAAAGTGACGTGAAGGCTCGAGCTGGGAGCTTGAGTTGAGAAGAGTCGAGGCAACCACATTAGAGAGAGTATTAGCTAATTATCTTAATAATCAAATTTTGTGTTATAATTATTTTTGTTTTAATAATTGAAGGTAACTATGTATTTTATAGAGGATCTTGTTTGAGAGCTCACACGTGTAAAAAAGACTTGGAATTTTTTTATTCTTTTATTTGTGATATGTCGAGATCTGTTTCATTCTCACTGAGAGTGTGGCTCAACTTAAGTG
Source organism: Ottelia alismoides (assembly GCA_037367405.1). Lineage (NCBI taxonomy): Eukaryota > Viridiplantae > Streptophyta > Magnoliopsida > Alismatales > Hydrocharitaceae > Ottelia > Ottelia alismoides. Next base: position 343,075 of record JAZKJV010000636.1, on the reverse strand, counting down.
GTGATAATTAGGAGCAGGCACATGAAAAGAATTAGGTTCAAATATGTATGTGCCTTCATAATTTAGGCCACACTTGCATCTTAAGATTCACTAATGAGACGCATGTAAACACGTACAACTTAGACCAAACTGAAATCCTATTCTTTCACACTAATAGTACCATGTTTAGGTATGGTTTTTGGCTTGCATTTAGATAGATGTATCTTTAAAGATTCAGTCTTTCATTCCACATGAGCGCGCTAGGAAATACTGTGAGTATAACTTCTTCTGAGCATGCATCATTAATTTAATGATTGCATTCTGATTTCTGATACCCCTTCGGTTTTATAACTTAAGTCTAAAAAGAAAGCGGGAGTGAACATTAGGAGTATACTTTTGTGCTCACTTTAAGTTAAGCAACAACCAAACACTAAAATTAGGACTGAATGAAGCTAGTCAACCTTAAAAAGTTGGATTAAAATGAAATCCTCAGACAGAGTGGGTGAGGACGTAATCCTAAGTTTAGAATCCAAATCCCTAGACTTCCCTATAAGTCTCCATTTCTGACTCTCGTGGATTTAAAAGCTGCAAGAGCTTTCTTTCGACCTTAGAAATATGTTTCGATTATGTAAGCCTGGTAATCTCTTTAGAGGTGTGAACTGAAACCCAGCAACCTGGGAAGATCACCTCTTTGATTGAGAGATCAAGGGTACCGCTAGGTATAAGGCGACTCCATGTATGTAATGTTTTCAAAGATTGTTCTACCACCAACTAAAATCGATAAGATAATTCAGCCAAACTCTTACAGCCTTGCATGTGAAGTTGGTGAACTCAAAGAGTTTGCATTGTGTTTGAACTGTGTGAGTTGACTTCACACATTTAAGTGCACCATAGTGCATAGACATCCTTACTTATCGTATTCATATCGATCCTCTTGATTTCAAAGATGGATAGTTGGGGAGATATTTGTTCGGTACGAACCAATTGATGACCTCTACAAATATCACATCTTATATAGTTCGTGGAACTTCACTTCATGGATCTACATGGACTCATGACCCTCTTGAGTCTAGGTTCACTCACACTTCCTTCTCTGATCTTGAACCTCTTCTGATGAAGGATTTCATGAAGATTCAACTTAGATGCCTCCTAAGATACAAAATGATGATGAGGAGCAGCATGAGGAACCTTTCAAAATGATACTATCTAGACTGGCAGCATTTAAGAAGAATGCTCTATTAAGAGCTCAGATATGTCAGTTGAATGTGAGAGTTGATGTACCTATGGATGCGATGTACAATCAATGATAATTTAGAGTGCAGAATTACTTGGGTCTCGTCCAACCTGAGATTGAGTATGAGTTGAAGATCCAATTTCTAAACTTGTCATCTCACTTCAATGGGAATGGCCACAAAGAACCCTACGCATTCCTACGCGATTTTGATCTTGTTTGTGTCAACCTTAGGCACCCTGGGGTTAGTCAGGATTATATCTAGCTCACAGCTCTACCATTTTCCTTGGGGGATAAAGTAGACCACTAGTTGAAGGACTTAGGCGCATTGGAGACCATCTAACTACAACCAGTTTAAGGGCATGTTTATAAAGAAGTTTACCCTTTGAGTAGAACTAATAAGATGAGGACACACATAACAAGTTTTTCTCAGTTTTCCAATGAGCTATTTTGTGATACTTGGAAAAGATTCAAGGACATATTACAGAAGTGTCCATGTCATGGTACGGAGGATACCATTCTAGTCCAGTCTCTTTACAGCAATCTCAATCCTGAGGTACATTATTTAGTGAGTGCTGCCTATGGAGGCAGTTAAACTTCACGAGGAGCAAATACTGTCTAGAAGGTATTCGAGAAGATGGCTGAGACCACCAGGCTCATTCTCTGTCAAAGTGAAGGGTGCATTTGTAACAGCCCGGATCCACGGTGACTAGCGGAAGCATATCAAATGCCACGTCGGATCCGAGTGTTACTCAAAACATCAATGATATCACACATAACAGTCATGAACCATCTAATATTTTTCTTATCCATAAAAGAGCACATCTCTAATACATATCCAAGATCTTTCGTTCCAGTAGGCACAATGATATCCTTCCTTCATGCCTTGCAATAAGTTTCCAACTGCCACTAGATTTATCCTCACATTGACCCGCAATAAAAATACAAAAAAAATACATATTGTGACGACCCATAAATTATTAGTAACAATATATAAAAAAAATGAAATAATGAAATGGGTGGCTTCATGCGTGTGATATACATGCCCGTGAACCAACATAACACGTGTCAAATTCCTTTGCTATGAATAGATAACTAAACCCTCAACCATTGCTATAAATAGGTTTCTTGAAGGCTACTCCATCTACACAAATAAGAATAGAAAATTCTTAAAGAGATATTGTGCGTGTGAGAGAGTGAATGAGTGAAAGAGAGGAGAGAGTGAGATTGAGTGATCGAGAGAGGGAGGGAGAAATATTAGAGAGAAAGTAGAGAGAAGTTCAAGGGAGTGAGAGAGAGAGAGGAAGAAGTAGAGATCCCATGTGCGCCATCTCCAAATCCGGTCACGACAGTTCTCCCCGTCGATGCCGAGTTTTGTTGATTCCGATAGAATTGGTGGAGCGTCGACGTGGAATACGACGGCTCAGATATGCCGAATTGAGGTGTCTTCGCAGGCGGATTTCTCGCATCCTTAAGGTATGTGTCGAACATGTATGAATGAGACACGATAAATTCAAGTGATTGTTTTCTCTGTAATCATGTTGATTGTCATTACCTTGTTTATATAAGTTGCGACGATACTTTTTCTTGCTCGGATTAGTTAACGGAAAACATGAGAGATTAATATAATCTGTGAAAAAGTTTATACAAGTATTTTTCTCAAGTATTTGATGGAGATTCATTGGAGATTGGAAAAATGTACTTATCACGTAAGCATATCCACAATAATTTTACTTATTATTTAAATGGATTATTTCTGCCGGTTAATCTTTATCATGTATGAGTTTAGCCTATACTATATGCTGTTTTTTTAGGATATATTTTGATGGGTTATACAACGACAGATGCAAACTCCAACGAGGCAACTATTATGTATTGGATATAGATGCTTCTAAGGTAGTCCACAATGCAAATCTAGATCCTCTCTTTCATTAACGAATAATAATTGTGTATGCTCGATAATTTCTAAATGTATATGTATCCACTATGTTTCCAGTATTATGACAATGCATGTCACCAATATTTCACTACTATTATTGGAAAGATATAAAGGGTATTGTACACCTAATACGAGTATTATTGCTGATGTGAAATCACCTTAGAGCATATAATTGAATAGTGTTAATTCTCAAGTTGCACGTGTTAATTACGTATGAACCCTTCTATTGATGAACGTTATATCGATTTTATCAACGAAATACAAGGTACTCGGATACTATCTTTTGTTTAATTAGCACACGTGTAGAAAATTAATGGATGATGACAAGTTAAATACTCTTGTGACCCCGTTAATGGATTACGCCATTAGAAATTGTGATGTTGTCTTTCATTTCTGTAAATGATACATGGTTGATTGTTCTTTTAATTATTTTATAATTTACGTTGAAGATTGGATCTGGAAAATTGTGCCATGTGATTATAATTGCATGATTACTTGTAAATAAATTATAATATCCAAGTATCCAATATAATATGTTTTATTAAGTACTGAGTAGCTATGTTGTATTGGTCATGTATTTTGTACAATGAAAACTTCTTTGGTTAGTGGAAGTAACGATTCACATGAACCACTATTGTATATAGAAGGAAGGAGTATCTAAAGAAACGGAATTTTCTAAACATAAATAATGGTACTTAAACGGTAATCGGAGCTAAGTGCTACACCTAAGGTGAGAGCCACCTCTAGAGTCCGTTTATCGATGACCTAAAGGGCAACACCTTCCGGGGTTGTCAGGTTCACTAGAACCTAGTGGAAAGTCCACCATTGACTCAGCGTTGATGTCATCATGTTAAATGTAATGATTGAGTGACCGCTTGTGTCGGCGGTAAAAGCCCCCAAAGCCACTCAATAAATTATGAGATAAGACAAATTCGTATTGAATAAGCTAAGTGCTTATGAGGAAGCTAAGTGCTTATATGAAATGCCAAGTGCATATGCGTGATTATGTGAATGTTAAGTGTATATGTATATTCATGTAAAATGTTAAGTGTAAATATGCATTTATGTCAAATGTTGAGTGTCTATGTGCATTTGTGCATTTTGGTGAAATGCTAAGTGCCTACCTGATGCAAATCGGCTTTTGCGGCGTCGATAAAAATGATAAATTTTTATGGTGGATTTTTGGTAGAAGAACGAGATGGGTTGAGAAGAGAAATTGGAAGGGTTGAGAAAAGAACTCGCCGGGAATACGAGAGGTTGAAGGAGGAGAACCGCGGAGATCGCGTGGAGGGAGAAGAGAAAATAGAGAGGAGAGATAAAAATCTCAATTGATTATCAATACTTGACTGCCTAAAAACATGGGACTACCATCTCTTTATATAGGAGAGATGGTTTACAAAAATAGTAAATAAATTAAAATTGACAACCAACTTTATCCTAATTGACCCCTAATTACCCTAATTAGACTCTAACTTATTCAATTGACCAAAATTACAATTAAAATCTACGAAATAAACGTTGAGATCACGGGCGATCTCAATTATTTAATTAGATCATTACGACCGCTAAAAACGTAAATAAAATTGACTACTAATTAATTTAATAAATGTGACCCTATAATTTGGGGTCACGCTGCATCAACTCTCTGCCGCTTCAAAAAATTCGTCTCCCGACGAATTGCTCGAAGTAGGGGCGTCGACGGAGAATTCATCCTCGAGTTGTAGCTTTAATCTCCCCCAGTGCGATCATTTTCCACGTTATGTTTGTAGTTTTTTTCAATTGGGGGGGCATCTCTGCAATTTTCGTACCCCTTCAAATTTCCTTACTTTCTTTTCACTTTGGACCTTCCTGCAAATAAAGGTTTTAGGGAATTTCAGTTTGCAATTTTTCCCACTATCCCACAATTCCAGGGATTTGGCTCCATGAAACCCCGATAGGGCTTCGGTTCTCTTCAAAAAAAGGCGGCGGGCCCTTGGATTCGTGCGGCATCGTAGGCGGCGCTGAAGTGGGAAGATGGGGCATCGTGGGGGTGGGTAACCCGTTTGGAAGACGCGGCAGCGCGTGGGAAGGCGCGCAGGGACGAGGGGGCATATGCAGGAGGGGTGGGGGTGCGGGTGTGCGGGGGTGGCGTGAAGGAGGCGATGGAGATGGGAGTGCGGCCGTGCGGGGGTGGCGCGATGGAGGCAATGGGGATGGGGTTGCGGGCGTGCGGGAGTGGGGCGCGGGGGAGGTCTGCGGAGGAGGAGGGGTCTCCTGGGGAGGTCTGTGGAGGGAGAGGGGGGCAGGGACTGGTGGGGGCTGGAGCAGGTGGGGCTGGGGTCGGTGGGGGCTGGAGCCGGTGCGCGAGGGAAGAAGGGAGGCGAAGGTGGGGGGTGGAGTAGCGCGGGTTGCCGGGCGGCGGGGCCTGGAAGAGATGGCGGGTGGGGCTGGGATCTGAATCGCGGGGCTTGCGGGGGTGAGGAATGGCGCCAGCGAGGCTGGGTGCGGGAACGGGGTCGTCGGGGTTGCGGGAGGGACCGCCGGTGGGGCGGCGAGGGTCTGGGCGGCCTCGGGAGCCGCTGGATGGGCTGAGGCTGCAATGGGGGCCACCGTTGATGATGGATTCGGATCTGGAATCTCCTGGGCAGCAGTCGATTCCTCCTTTACGGGGCGAGTTTCTTCGTCAAACTTCGCGGCAGCGGCTTCAACGGGTGGCGGATTCGATTGGGCGTCGCGGTAGGCCTCAAAGTTGGCCATTAGATCTCGAAACATTGAGTTGAAGTTGTTCTGCAAATCATGTACCATGTGCCCCGTCTCCTTGTAGAAGGCGTCGATGGTGGAGATGGTTCGGCGTGTTTGTTCGGATGAACGATGATGCCGATGCAAGCACCTGGACGGATCGTTAGATCGTGGGGACGACCTAAAAGCCATGCTCTGATACCAAATGATGCAAATCGGCTTTTGCGGCGTCGATAAAAATGATAAATTTTTATGGTGGATTTTTGGTAGAAGAACGAGATGGGTTGAGAAGAGAAATTGGAAGGGTTGAGAAAAGAACTCGCCGGGAATACGAGAGGTTGAAGGAGGAGAACCGCGGAGATCGCGTGGAGGGAGAAGAGAAAATAGAGAGGAGAGAGATAAAAATCTCAATTGATTATCAATACTTGACTGCCTAACAACATGGGACTACCATCTCTTTATATAGGAGAGATGGTTTACAAAAATAGTAAATAAATTAAAATTGACAACCAACTTTATCCTAATTGACCCCTAATTACCCTAATTAGACTCTAACTTATTCAATTGACCAAAATTATAATTAAAATCTACGAAATAAACGTTGAGATCACGGGCGATCTCAATTATTTAATTAGATCATTACGACCGCTAAAAACGTAAATAAAATTGACTACTAATTAATTAAATAAATGTGACCCTATAATTTGGGGTCACGCTGCATCAACTCTCTGCCGCTTCAAAAAATTCGTCTCCCGACGAATTGCTCGAAGTAGGGGCGTCGACGGAGAATTCCTCCTCGAGTTGTAGCTTTAATCTCCCCCAGTGCGATCATTTTCACGTTACGTTTGTAGTTTTTTTCAATTGGGGGCATCTCTGCAATTTTCGTACCCCTTCAAATTTCCTTACTTTCTTTTCACTTTGGACCTTCCTGCAAATAAAGGTTTTAGGGAATTTCAGTTTGCAATTTTTCCCACTATCCCACAATTCCAGGGATTTGGCTCCATGAAACCCCGATAGGGCTTCGGTTCTCTTCAACAAAAGGCGGCGGGCCCTTGGATTCGTGCGGCATCGTAGGCGGCGCTGAAGTGGGAAGCTGGGGCATCGCGGGGGTGGGTAACCCGTTTGGAAGACGCGGCAGCGCGTGGGAAGGTGCGCAGGGACGAGGGGGCATATGCGGGAGGGGTGGGGGTGCGGGTGTGTGGGGGTGGCGTGAAGGAGGCGATGGAGATGGGAGTGCGGCCGTGCGGGGGTGGCGCGATGGAGGCAATGGGGATGGGGTTGCGGGCTTGCGGGAGTGGGGCGCGGGGGAGGTCTGCGGAGGAGGAGGGGTCTCCTGGGGAGGTCTGTGGGAGGGAGAGGGGGACAGGGACTGGTGGGGGCTGGAGCAGGTGGGGCTGGGGTCGGTGGGGGCTGGAGCCGGTGCGCGAGGGAAGAAGGGAGGCGAAGGTGGGGGGCGGAGTAGCGCGGGTTGCCGGGCGGCGGGGCCTGGAAGAGATGGCGGGTGGGGCTGGGATCTGAACCGCGGGGCTTGCGGGGGTGAGGAATGGCGCCAGCGAGGCTGGGTGCGGGAACGGGGTCGCCGGGGTTGCGGGAGGGACCGTCGGTGGGGCGGCGAGGGTCTGGGCGGCCTCGGGAGCCGCTGGATGGGCTGAGGCTGCAATGGGGGCCACCGTTGATGATGGATTCGGATCTGGAATCTCCTGGGCAGCGGTCGATTCCTCCTTTACGGGGCAGGTTTCTTCGTCAAACTTCGCGGCAGCGGCTTCAACGGGTGGCGGCTTCGATTGGGCGTCGCGGTAGGCCTCAAAGTTGGCCATTAGATCTCGAAACATCGAGTTGAAGTTGTTCTGCAAATCACGTACCATGTGCCCCGTCTCCTTGTAGGAGGCGTCGATGGTGGAGATGGTTCGGCGTGTTTGTTCGGATGAACGATGATGCCAATGCAAGCACCTGGACGGATCGTTAGATCGTGGGGACGACCTAAAAGCCATGCTCTGATACCAAATGATGCAAATCGGCTTTTGCGGCGTCGATAAAAATGATAAATTTTTATGGTGGATTTTTGGTAGAAGAACGAGATGGGTTGAGAAGAGAAATTGGAAGGGTTGAGAAAAGAACTCGCCGGGAATACGAGAGGTTGAAGGAGGAGAACCGCGGAGATCGCGTGGAGGGAGAAGAGAAAATAGAGAGGAGAGAGATAAAAATCTCAATTGATTATCAATACTTGACTGCCTAAAAACATGGGACTACCATCTCTTTATATAGGAGAGATGGTTTACAAAAATAGTAAATAAATTAAAATTGACAACCAACTTTATCCTAATTGACCCCTAATTACCCTAATTAGACTCTAACTTATTCAATTGACCAAAATTACAATTAAAATCTACGAAATAAACGTTGAGATCATAGGCGATCTCAATTATTTAATTAGATCATTACGACCGCTAAAAACGTAAATAAAATTGACTACTAATTAATTAAATAAATGTGACCCTATAATTTAGGGTCACGCTGCATCAACTCTCTGCCGCTTTAAAAATAGGGGCGTCGACGGAGAATTCATCCTCGAGTTGTAGCTTTAATCTCCCCTAGTGCGATCATTTTCCACGTTACGTTTGTAGTTTTTTCCAATTGGGGGGCATGCATCACTACCTGTGATTATGTTATTGTTATGGGCATATGTGCAATTATGTTAATGTTAAGGACATAAGTGCAAATATGATTAAATCCTAAGGGTATATATGAAAGTATGGTATGAGATGCATGTATATAAAAAGAACATCATTTGCCTGCATACTTATGTTTATGAGTGATTCATACGATGCAATTATTTTATTAACTAACATAAGGGTATTTTGTGAATGAATATGCCATGGTACTACTTTCATATATGATATGTTATATGAAAAAGAATATGATATGATGATGGAAACGAGAACAATCCAAGTGAGTCAAATGAAAGATCCACACCCAATATAGAACCGTATGGCTCTCTGGAGGGGACTGCCAGCGGGCATATGCAGAGTCCCCCTTTTCACTCCAATCCAAGTGAGTGGGCAAGAAGGTTGTAGTCGATCTCACCAAGGATCTGGTTCCCAGCATGGGAATCTTGCAAGCAAGCTAACACTAGTTGAGCGAATCAATAAAAGGGTGAATGAGCCTCGTCTAATTTGATGCTCGCCAGAAGCATAGCCGCCTGCAACATCGACTTGAAGCTACCTCCGTGCATCGACATCCATCACGTGATCCCACTCATGTGATGGGGTAAATTGCTACATACAACTCCTATTCTTGATATATGTGGATTGGTCTTGCATGTGCCCAATGTGTGCTTCCTGGAAAAATTGCAAGTTAATCCGCACCGTACATTTATTTTATAATATGCCAATGCGTGAGTTAATTAATATGGTATACCTAGACGGTTTGTAGTTATTGAATTTCAATCATGTTTTTGGACCTTTTTGTCGTGGTTTTGTTAAGTTTTCTTGCAATTATACCACTAACTTAATTATTTAATATCTTGAGCATTCATTGTCCAAATCTAATGAAATTGTTCTTGTTTTAAAGATCTTTTTACGTTCTTTCATGTGATATAAATCTCTGATGTGCACTATATCTGTTGAATTAAAATTCAAAGAATGGTGTAGAACATTAAATCTTATTTAAATTTTTTAACTTGTACGCTACATTATTTTTTAATGTATCATTTAGCCCATGATTTGCCTCAATTTCATATTACTAAATCAGGAACCTTGCTTGAACTTTTTTTAATATTATTTCTTGATTTTATATTGTATTAGGGTGTCAAAATGTGTTAAATGATTACTTGCTCAGTTAAATGATACATTGATTGAAATGAGATGCATTGGACATTATGATTATTGCTCAATTTCAACAATTTGATGCATGATTAATTTCATTGTTAAAGTGTTAATTCAAGAACATTTTTGTGAGTTGTATTCTTGTATGTGTGCATTGTATCATATTGTGCATTTATCCTCATTTTGTTGCATTTAATATATATGCATTTAAAATTTGAAAAAAAAAATCCATGCATCCATATTGTTGTGTGCATCACTTGACCTAGATACACTTTAGAGTAACTTAATCATATATTTAAGTCCTGATTAGGTAGACTAATCATTTGTGTCCCTGAGTTCGATCCTGGACTTATCCATGATATTTTAGCCAAGCCACTCCTCGCAAAGATCTTAGGCTTGATTCTGATACCTCGTTAAGCGATCGTACTTCAACTCGAGTCGTTTAGCGTATTATCGGTGCATCGCCTTTATTTCTCCAATGACTCTTATGCCGAGAATCTAATGTTCATAAGGGAGGAAAAGGGAGAACGATTTAACAGAGAAGCATAATTAGTAGTACAAGAAGATATGAGCACAAGTGTTATTGCAAAAAAGGAGATTTTTACCCCGTGAACCATAGAATCCGTGTAAATTACACGCTCGACTCTGTAAATATTGTTATTATCACCTCGACCTCGCAAAGTTGCTAATCCTTACACCACTTATAATGTGGTTAATTCTCATCCATTTAACCATTAAACTTAATCGGATTTTATTTTAAAAGGTGCATATTGCGCTATATATTTATTAAATTTATAAAAGATACCATCCTTCACCCTCCTCACATCTCCTTCCCTTTCACCTTCCTTAGCCGTCTCCAATACTGCCACACTTTGTTATGCTCGAAGCTCTTCCTTGCAGCAACACTAGATTACAGGCCATTTGGGATTGCTCGACCCTCTTCTTCCACCACTTACCTGAGAAGTAACAGAGGAAGAGGCTTCATGCTACATGCACCACATGATTCCTCCCGCTCTTATTGTCTTCCATTGTTGGCTCCCTTTATTATCCAACGTCTGATACAAAGGAGGGGTTTCATCTTGACCGTTGACCCCCCTCCCCTACCACCTCATGCTCAACCCTCCTTGTACCCCATCTCCTCCTACTGCTCAGACCTCATATGTAACACCCCACAAAATGGAATGTCCCATACCGTGGAACGCGAAGGTTCCGGGTGGGATAAATAGTCAGGAACCTACTACCGAACAACCCGGCTTAAGCATTTTGGGGGTGGTTAATCGGGTCCGTATGGACCCGATCTCAAGAGGTTGTTAGGGCCAGTAATGCTCCGTTAACGGACTGGGGACCTAAGCCCGGGACGTTACATCATACCACCCTCCTTTGTGTGCTTCGACCTCCGCCTCCTCTCCCCCTCGTACCCAGGACCTCCCTATCACCCTATGCCCAGACCTCCATCCTGCCACCTCCCCGTGCTCAGGACCTCTGTCTTCCTTTCCACTTTTCAGCACAAATTTGGAGAATCAAATCTAGAGGGGGGAGGAAGAGGAAGAGAAGGGGGGAGAAAACAAGAGGGTGGAAAGTTATAGGACCATTGATTTTATTTTTGGTGTGTCTGGTTAGATTAACTTATGAGTGTTTAACTCGGATTTACTCAAGAAGAGTGAAATTAACACATGGCTCATGGTGTTAAATGGAGAAAGTTTACGAGGATCGATGGGACAATAATGTTGTCTACATGGTCAAGAAAATAATTTACAAAAATTATAGGGCTTACGGGTTAAAAATCCCAAAAAATATGGGTGTAATTATTACTGTGAAAGCTTTGGCGAACACAAATTTAAAATCCCGATAATTTCTGAGGGTTTTTTACCGTTATGCCCCTCTTAAATTTTGCGATATCAATTATGCCCCTTCTTTTTTGCAATATCAGTTGTACTCCTATACTTTACAAAATATACAGTTTTATCCTTTTATAATAGGGGTAGCCAACATGGCTGCCCCCACCCCATTTTTCGCAATTTTTTTTATTTTTTTGAAAAAAATATCACCATGTATATTCATCTCTATATCCCTCCTATATGTCATTCGAATTTCGTCAGAAACAGAGACTCCTACGGCCTCCATCCAGACAGGGTCGATTTAAAAAATCCTGCGACCGTTAAAAAATGACGTCTAGATAGAGGCCGTAGGAGTCTCTGTTTCTGACGAAATTCGAATGACATATAGGAGGGATATAAGGATGAATATACATGGTGATATTTTTTGAAAAAAATAAAAAAATTGCGAAAAATGGGGTGGGGGCAGCCATGTTAGCTACCCCCTAGGGGCAGCCCCATTTTTCCCTTTATAATATCACTTATGCCCCCATTTTACCTCGATGGAAGGGCAAAACTATGATTTTTTTAAGAAGATAGGGGAACAATTGATATTGCCAAAAAGAGAGCATAACTAATATTGCATAATCTAAGAGGGGCATAACTGTAAAAAAACATATATTATGTGCACCCATTTATGATTTAAAAATTTCAACACTTTATAGACTACTTACCATATTTGATATTAGTTCTTTTGGTATAAATACATTTAATGTAAACATGTAACCAATAAACACACATATATATAAGATTATATATATATATATGGGAAAAATGGGGCTGCCCCCAGGGGGTAGCTAACTTAGCTACCCCTGCCTCATTTTCTCCATGTTTTTATTTTTTTTTAAATTTCTTCCGTGAATATTCATCACTATATCCCTATATTGTGTCATTAAAATTTTCTGTGAAAGAGAGACTCCTACGGCCTCCATCCAGACAGTCATTTTTTTAACGGTAACATGATTTTTTAAATCGACCCCGTTTGGATGGAGGTCGTAGAAGTATCTGTTTCGAATGAAATTTGAATGACATAATATATGGATTTAATAATGAATTTACACGGTTTTAGATTTCAAAAAAAATAAAAAAAATGTGAAAAAGGGGCGGGGGAGCTAAGTTAGCTCCCCCTAGGGGGCATACACATTTTACCCTATATATATATATATATATATATATATATATATATATATATAGACACACACACACACACACATCCAATATTAGCATCCCTGTTTCGAAAATATGATGACATTTTTATATTTGCATCTATTTACCGACTTTCATGGAATCATTTTTGTTACATCTTCCACCTGCAGATCCAGTTACCCATTTAACGACATTCGCAACATTAGTTTCATTAAAGATCACACTTGATTATCGAAATTTAGGGGAATTTTTTTGCGATTTTGAAATGGCATTCACAATGAAACAATCAGCTACAGAACCAACAGTAAGTATCACCAATTCACATTTCATTAATTTTCATATACAGTTATATGTAACAAAAGAAACTGCAATATGTACACGTATCCTAAAATATAGAAGAGAAAGAAGGTAATTACATTATGTGTAAAAAATAACAACATATGCACCGACGAGTATAACATATGCTCCGGATCATCAACCGATCTACTGCGATGCAAGTGCTTTGTCTGCCAACCATGATAGGAAATAATAGAATGTCAATAATTATTGCGTACAATGTTGTGTGTGTGTGTGTATAAAAGAAAATAACATGTAATTAAGTGTTTCAAAAGAAAGCATGTAGATAAGTATTAATATTTAAATTTAACAAGCCACTTCCATAAAAATGGTTTTAAAGCGGTTATGTATGTAATTCTCCTAATCACCCAACACCCCATCACTATGCATATATAACATTTTATTGTATTAATCTACGACCCACAAGTAGGTTATGATCTTTTTATCACTTAGAGATTATGTGTATGGATTTTGATATTGAGGATGATGAGTCTCCGATCTGATCTTTGTTTCTATCTAACTTTTCAAGTCTAGTGGTAGTTTGTGGTCTTAGCCTGTGTGTGATCTCACACTTTGACTCTAAGGCATGAGGAATAACTTAGGGTTGAAGTGCCTTCCTAGGCATGTGGTGAGGGTATAATGCATCCTAAGTTCCCAACATGTTCACTAGAGTTTCCTAATATTTGTAATAGTAGATCGAAATTCTGATTTAAATGACGAAGATTGATTATTATTGACGGTTGATGATTTCTGCCTCAAGCTCAACTGTAACCAATATCAGTTGTAACCAAACTCAACTGTAACCAATCAGTTGTAACCAATTCAGATGTAATCGACTCAACTGTAACCAACTCAATTGAACACATCGCCAAGCCTATTGACGGAATGGTAACCAAAACTCAAACAGTGAAGAAGTCTCCTAAGAGACTCTTCCGCCTCGCCCTCTACGTGGAAGTGTGGTCCAGTATAGGGCTAGGTCTACTCCAAAACTACATCTCTGAGACGGGTAGGAGAGACTCCCAAGAAGAGTCATTCCACAAAACCGGCCCGAACGGTATGGGCAAACGAGCTCGTGAGAAAAACTAAAATCGAGGGACCCCTAGCCTTGGTATCCTAAGAACAGAGAGTCAGCGGAACTGGTCAAGAATCAAGATCCCAACGATGCGTAAAAATACTGCTAGCTCACGTAAAAATCATACGAAGGACTAGGATCCTAGACCCGCAAACTTGGCAACCGCTGCCCTAACTAGACTTCCTATCTCCCTTCCAGTTGAGGGTCGCCATGCCCTCGTACGGTCAGGTGTAAAGGTTACCGTGATCGGCACCGATAATTATCAGTCATTATCAATTCACCAACATTTTCACTTGCTTGGTTATTCCTTCCTGCATCCTTTCTGTGGTCAACTAAAAGAGCAACAAGATCCATTACCAACCAATTCCCACCATATGTTACACAAGAAAAGGATATCAACTATAGGACTAATTGTGTATCAAATTCATGCATGACAACAAGGGGTTGGAATAAGATTGTACATAGGATATCTCCAAGAATTGGGGATATTCTTGGCATGCAGCAGCTCCAAATGATTGTTTGGAGGCTCCATGGGTCTTGGGCAGCAACTTTGGCTGCAATTTAGCTGCTGGAGAAAGTCGTAGCTGCAATTTGGCTAAGCTGAAAGGTTGCAGCAATAGCTTTGAACTGTTGGGCAACAGTTCCAGCAAGGCAAGGGGGAAGCTATCTAGGGCTCCCTATGGCTGGATTTGAGAGAAAAAAAGGAGGAGAAAATGTGAAAAGAGAGAAGGTCTCGGGGATATTAATAAGGGAAAGGGAGCTTTAGGGTTTTGACAAGTGGAGTAAAGGAGGGGAACCAAAGTATTGTAAGAAAAAAATGGTCAAGTGATCGTTCTGACCGCTGGACAGAACAATAAACTTTTTTATATATTTTTCTCTTTTATTTAGAATACTTAAGTCGTTTGCATTTGCACCTCAAATCTTCAATTTCGATGTATAATAGCTCCTTTTGACCGGCTCTGAATGACAATCAATATGAGTGTAATATTCATATACTTTGGATAGTATTATTTTCTGAAATTCTCGAGATACGATCTTGGTTTGTGACTAAATTTTGTGATTTAAAAATATCAAACGATCTCCGATCGACAAACGATCAATTTCATTTGGTCTTATTTCGTCGAATCGGATTTTTGGGTGGTCTTAGTTTATTTTTTTTTAATTTGTGTTACAACTTTTCCGATGGCATGAATTACGATGCGATCGATTTTTGCCGATTGTGATCGAACGAATTTCGATCTGTGATCAATGGATCGATCTGTGTTTATTCAATATTAATTAAATATAAATTGATCTAGCAAATACTTAAACGGTCGGATTTGAGTTTACTCGAACTCGGATGTCACAATTTTCCGTAAAAACGGGATTGACATGCTTGGCATCGAATGGGTCAACCCAGCCCCGATCTGATCATTCGCCTGTCCAGCAACTGGGTTGGTCGTGCACTCGCAACACAGATGGTTCGAGGGCCGTAATAATAAAAATATGCATTTAAAAATAGATCTCACATATATTTATTAAAAAATTAAGAAAAAAGACTTTGGATTTGACCCAGAGGCCAACCCAGGATTGGTTTCTGGACAAAGATTTCAGAATCTTGGGCCGTTTGACTCGGCCTGTCTACACTTTGACCAAGTCTGACTCCAAAACAATTTTGTGAAAAATAAGAAGAGTTTAGTGTGTAATGAACGTAGGCACATTACCGAACTATTATAAATCCTTATGTTATGTAATTATGCTCTTATTTTATTGTTATTTTAATTGTGTCTTTCTGATCAGATATGCCCTCAACCAATGTTATATAAATTAATGTATTTATCCGTTGGTCAGATATAAATAAATCCAGTAAATCAGATATTCCGATGATCTGTATTCTTCTCCAATATGGATTTGGATACGTATAGCTTTACAAAATATATGCATTTTAATTGAACGAGAACACAGTCGCTACTACGACAATGTATAGATCAAATATCCAAATCACAGCACAACAACCGAAATGCTAAACCTATTCAAAAGGAAAAGCAGTATATTTCTAAACACTTCAAACAGACTTTCCCCGCGACCTTAAGCAAAGCAAAAATCCATGTCCCCTGAATTCAAATCAAATAGAAAGACATCATTATAGGAGACCAAGAAAAGATATGGAATGACCCTGAAATCGTGCTTCTTACCGCCAGAAATCATGATATTGAATGACCCCGAAAGCGTGCATCTTACCGACGCCTACTGTATGCTGTCAACGGTTAGAGTGGTTGTCACTTCTGCTGCACATATACTCCAATAATCTCATGAAAAGATCGAGTAATAGACGAGATCCAATGGCAGGTACGACACACGTTCGGGGAGTGCTGATGTGGATGAGGAAGAGCACGACAACCACCGCCACGAGCAGGAGAAAGCCTATGCCTATGGCAGTATCGGTGCCTTCAGGCTCCATGCAGCAAACCTTCCCCATCACTGTAGGTTGATTGAGAATGGTGATGTGGGTCTTGTACTTTAAGATCTTAACCATATACGGAAGAAAAAGAGAGGAAAGTTTAAAGGTTGGTCCAAGTCACAGATGCCCAACGCGATTCCGATAACGATGCATGCACACACATGCCTACGCATTCTGGTTAAGGATCCATGTCATTTTTTTCGAAAATAAGGAAAGATAGAAGGATGTATCCCATGTATCTAAAAAAAATCTGAATGTGCTCAAGTAAAATACGACATACAGCGGACGCACAATCGCACGACAAAATTCCCCTTCAGTGTAGAAAGAGTTGCTTCAGACTGTGTTCATGCTGAACATGATTTTTCATATTATATTGATGGAGATAAAAACAATTTATTCCTTAAACAGAGAATAAGAACAATACCTGAGATCTAATATATTCCTATACATGACAACACTTCAAATATGTGCTCCTATGCACAGCATATAATCCTTCTGCCTCTCTTTACAAAGTTAGCAAAAACATGTGGAACTGGGTGCCGAATCTGAGCGTATTCTTCTCATGGGTCTTGAGGAATTCCGGATCCCTTAAGTTAAACAATACCTGGTGAATTCTGACAATCGTGTAATTGGATCTTAGATTCTGATACTTTGTTTTTCTCTTCCTATGTGTTACTTGGATTTTGTTCCCATGCCGGTGCTATCCTCGCCAGGATTTTGCTTCGGAAGGAGGCGGAGAAGCGGAAGGGGGATTAATGAGCTGAGATTGCATATGATGATCAAAGTGGCCAAGTTGGTGAAGTTGTCCTTAGTTACACCAAATAGCTGGGTCAAACCCGCTCCCAACAACCCACCAGTGACGCTTCCACCATTCGAGATGGACATCAGCGTGGCGAACAAGGTCGCTTCCATGCCTTGAGGACATAGTCTTGCAGCTAGCACGAGGACAGGCATGAAGGAAGCCTGCGAAGAAGTACGAGTACAGCATGATCAGAAAGTGCAAGCAAGACTGCAATGGAGGATTTGTTTTAAAAAATAAATAAAAGCTTCGAAATTACTGGATTGTCCATTATCATTTCAGATGAACTTCATTGCCAACGCATGACATGCATGCAGGCCATTCAGGATGGCGACGAAAAAGCACACTTGTCACGCCATCGTTGTCACAAAAACTAGAAGAGTAAGCACTGAGCCGATGTGGTTTGTATCGTCATTAGGTGATGAGTGAATGGGCAAGAATTTTTCAGTTTGTCCAGGTTAAACATTGTGTATTCTAGCTTAAGGGAATCCACCGAGAATAATAAATAGTTGAGTCAATTAGGTAATTGGATCTTGTGGATTCATCAATCTATTATGGTATAGGGCTGTGTATTTAGTCCGACGTCACTTATTGTAAGAGAGTTGGGTGTGTGTGGGTTATATATAGGGCCTTATACATCTGTACTACAGGTTTCAGTACAAAGATCCAATGAAGAAACATGGTTATTAGGGCACTTCTTTTATGGAGTGAGATGCTCATTCTGATCGTCTAGGACTATGTAAGTTCAAGATTCGATGTTATTCTTGCATAGATTCATCTAGGACTATGTAAGTTCAAGATTTGATGCTATTCTTGCTTAGATTCTCTTGATATCACTTTTCAAAGGCCGTGATGACTTCTACAGAAACTGTAACTGTGGAAGGAAAAAAAACCAATCTATTATTAATGAGGTCAAAGGATTCTCTTATACAAAGGAGAGACCCGCTGGGCAAATTACATAAAGAGAAGGGAAAGAATAGAAAATACATAAAAAGAAACATAAGATAAATAGTATCTCAACAGTCCCCTCAAGCTGGCGCATAGATATCAATCATGCTCAGCTTGGAACAACATCTATGGCAAGACCCTCTAGTTAGGGCATTGGTAAGTACATATGTTGTCTGATCTCCATAGCTAACACCAGTAGTGGAGATGAGACCCTTCTGTATCATGTCTCAAGTGTATTGACAGTCCACCTCGATATGCTTGGTCCTCTCATGGAAGGTTGGGTTGTTGGCGATGAAGAGAGCAGTCTGGTTGTAGCATTGGAGGTGCATGGAATGAGGCACCTCAATTGTTAGGTCAATAACAGATCTGACCCACATCATCTCTGTACTAGCATGTGTCATGGCCCTGTATTTTGATTTTGCACTGGATCTGGCAACCATCGTCTACTTCTTGCTCTTCCATGATACCAAGGAACTCCCTTTGAATATTGCAAAGCTAGAAGTAGACTTCCTACCCTTGGAACACCCAGCATAAATATATATGCACAAGCTGTAACGGCTGTCGAATAAAAGACCAATGTCAGGCGAAGCCTTCAGATACATCAGAATCATACGGATGGCATCCATATGTGCATGTCTAGGATGCTCCATAAACTGACTCACTTTGCTTACTGCAAAGGATATACCTAGCCTGGTGATAGTCACATAAAGGAACTTCCCAACGAGCTCCATGTATCTTCTCATGTTTACCTCCTCAATGTCATCATCATACAACTTCATATTCAGGTCCAAGGGAGTACTGGCAGGACTGCAATATGCCATGCATGTCTCAGAGAGAAGATCTATAGTGTACTTCATCTACGTCAACACAAGACCTCGTTGGTTCCTGACAAACTCCAGTCCAAGGAAGTAGCGTAAACTACCAAGATTTACGGTCACAAACTGCTGACCTAGGAAATCCTTAGGAACCTGGATGTCATGCTCATCATCCCATGTAATAATCATATCATCAACATAAACAAGTATGGCAACTGTACCTCTCTGAATCCTCTGAACAAGCAGTGAATGATCGACAGTCGATCTTACGAACCCATATTGCTCTATCAAGTTCGAGAGCTTCTAGAACCATGCTCTTGGACTCTATTTAAGGCCATTGATCGCCTTGTGAAATATAACCTTACACATATTAGTAAAAAAGCAAAAAACTAAAAATAAAAAAAGCTCGATATAAAAGTCGACCGACTAGTCGGCCCGATTAGTCGGGTTGACCGACTAGGCCTAGTCGAGTCAGCTACCTCCCCTCCCCCGACTTGACTAGTCGATTGACTTTTACAAGCTTGGCCTCCTTACACGTCCATGATATCTCCACGACTGATAGTGCCATGACAAATCTCTTGATATCCTATGAAAGTTTGCTCAACGAAACTTGTAATGCAAGAGGATATGAAACACAAGTGTGTCTCTTCTTTCATAAAGCAATAGGCACATCAAGATCATTCGATATCTCCTGAACCTGTAAGTTTCCCTCTTGAAAGGGCACCTTCTCATCCTACAAGGAATCTCGCTGCATAAACAACTCAGTAGTGATATCAGAAGAAACAATATGCTCACTACATGCCTAAGGTGTGCTGGATGATGAGGAAGGCTCGTGAGCATGGGGAAGAGAGCAAAACATGTGAGTAAACAAACGTGGCAAAAACTGAGCGCAAGTATAGGTACTGGAGGAGGTGGTGGAGGCAGCAGTGGTGGTGGTGGAGGTGAAGGAGGTGATGGAGATGATAGAGCGGGCACAGGAGGTGGTAGAGCTATAGGAGGTGGAGGCAGGTAGACCTCCTCATCAGAGTCAGATAGGTCCAGTCTGTCACTTGTAGGATAGAAATACATAAGAGACTCAAAGAATGTAACATAAGCACTGACAAAGTATTTTCGATGAAGCGGATCAAAGCAACGGTACCATTTCTGGGTATGAGAGTAGCCAACGAAGACACACTTGATAGCTCTGAGGGAGAGATTGCCATGACCAGGCGAAAGATTGTGAACAAAGGTCACAGATCCAAACACACAAGGTGTAAGGGAGAATAGATCCTTCTCGAGAAATGCAATCGAGAAAGGAACATTTTCTCCCAAGATGGTATACGGTTCACTAAGTAGCAGGCAGTGAGAACCGCATCACCCTGATAAGAGTGAGGAGCATGACTCTGAATCATAAGGGTTCTGATCACATCGAGTAAATGACGATGTTTGTGCTTAGCAACACCGTTCTGCTAAGATGTATAGGCATACGAGGTATGGTGTACAATGCCAAGAGACCTGAGAAAATCGGATAGTTGTAAAGTGTAAAATTCTAAGGCATTATCAGAATGCAAATACTTGATAGTAGCAGAAAAAATGTTCTTTATCTCATTAATAAATGGGTAATGACAGACCCAGCCTCAGACTCGTTCTTTAATAGAAAAACCCAAGAATGTCTAGAATAATCATCTACAACAATCAAATAAAAACGATATCCCTAGTTATCAGGGACATGACTCGGACCCCAAATATCAAGAATGAGCTCAAATAAATGAGAACTGCTCCGACTCTGTGGAGATGGAAACGAAGAACGGTGATGTTTCCCAAGCTGGCAAGCCTCTCGCACTGGAAGGAAGATCGCGAGGGGATCTGAGGGAGGACATGACACAGCTTTTATAGTAGAAGGTGGCCAAAATGAAAGTGTCACGTGTACGGAGAGACTGGTCCAGTGGGAATAGTAGAAGCACCAGCATGAGGAGGTTAAACTAGTCTGTAGAGCCCCTGCTGCTCACGACCATGTCAAATTACCTTGCTCGTGAGTATGTCCTGAAACACAAGAGAAGAGAGGTCAAAAATGGCACGACAATATAGATCCTTTGTAATCTGACTAATAGAAAGCAAGGTCACTTGAAAATCAGGAGCATACAAAAATTCTATAGGTACATGGATGGCGCCAAATGCACCTCTCCCTATCCTGTGATAGGTAGGTGAAGTCCATTTGCAATGACAACCCATCTACCATGTAGTATAGACCTATGAAGCCTGAACCGAGCTATATCTCCACACAGATGGTGAGAAGCACATGAGTCCATGATCCACTCTATCATATATGCACTGCTACAACTGGTAAAAGTGCATGCGATACCTGAGGAGCTCGAAGAGGCTCTAGCTATAGCTGCAATATCTGTGGATCCAATAGTGGTAGTACCCGCTATAGGAGTCATGATCTCCCATATATGAGAGACAATGTCATCAAGACTTGGATCTGCCTAAGGAGTCGTAGTGTCTAACGGCTTAATATGCTCTGTCATGCGAGCAGATACTATGTATCCATGCTTATGATAGCATGTGTCCTCACAGTGTCCTGAACGATGACAGTAGGTGTGGGGATCACGTTAACGTCCACCTCCTCTACAACTGGGTGCCACACCCCCTGAATTGCGCAGAACCTCCTTTACCGTGAGATGTAGTTATCACTGAGGAGGTCTGTGTGGTGGCAGCGGATGGGATAAGAGGCATGTTGAGATGATTGTAAACCTCATCAATGGGTGGTATAGCTGCCCCAGTCAAGAGTTGAGCACGTGTTGCCTCATACTCTGGATCGAGTGCTTCCAAGAAGACTCTAACCATGGTGGAATTCCTGTAGGCGATCTGTTGCTCCATGTAAGTAAGTAGTAATGGGCATGAAGCTTTGAAACTTCTCAAACATGCCTCGAAGCGATGAGTAGAAGTGTACAACGGACAACCATTCTACTAGGCCTTGTATATGTCAAACTAAAGCTGAAGAATATTAGCATTATTCTTCGTTTGGGCATAGGTCGCTGCTAGCAGTGTTCACTAAATCGGCCGCACGGGCCGCATATGCGGCCGCATATGTCCATGCGGCGTGCACACCGCACCGATTACTTGAATCAGTGCATTATGCACCCTCCCCGCATATGCGGCCCGCATATACCCCCGCATACTGCTCTAGCAGCTCCAACTTTTCAATCTTCGCATTCAGGTCCTTAATTCTGTAACTCTACCTCTTCATTCAATTGTTAGAATATGACATGCATTTTTATACAATTGCAATGCATTATACCATTATGTATATGCAATATTTTATTTTTTTCTCATGTATTATTTTCACGAGTATATGCAATGTATCATCAAATATTTTTTATATATGCCGATTGAGGTTTTGCTCATGTAGTGCATGTATGTGTATTGAAGTTTTGTTATTATGAATCAAATAATGTAAAGTTTTTATGGTAAATATTTTTTTATGATTAAATATGATGCAATTAAAAGTATATATGCACACCCATCTAACATGAACCGTTTTCTTAGATCTTCTTTAACTCCACTTAGATACATAACTTCAGTGGTAATGTTATTCATAGATATTTTTTTATTTTTAAACTGAAAATTAGAAAACCGCTTAGAACCGCATATACCCCGCATATGCCCCCGCATAACGCTTAATCAGTATTCGGTGACCAGTCCGAACGCATACGCATACCGCTTTCCTGAACCTTGGCTGCTAGAATGTCCCACATCGCCTTGACGGTGGGTTGGTTCACAATATCATTGGCAATCTCTGTGGTGAGTGTCCCAGAGAGCCAAACACGTGCATACATGTCATCTTGCTTCCACAAAGCATTGTCCCCAATCTTGTCGGTTGGCGCAGGCTTTGTCAGAATATGTTCCTTGTTGTTGCACTACATAGGGTCAGAAACTGCATAGACCACAACTCATAATTGGTCTCATCCATCTTCACGATGGGAGCCGGGCCCTTGAGGGCACCGGACGAAGAGAAGACATCACCCTTGTTTTCTGACATGGTGAAAGAAGGCTGAAAAACAAAACTCGAGTGGGGAAGTAGACCGAATCGAGCAACTTTACACAATCATATGAAGTATTAGTTGTACACATAGACTTATACAACCATCCTTGTTACTCCTCATGTCGCACTAGGGCCGAAAAACGAGATTTATAGGTCTGAATCTCATTTTCCAGTCAAAATCAGATTGTTTCAGACTGCAGTTTGGTCATGAAAAGGAGAAAAAACGCCCATGTGAGCCGGAATAGGTCCCATTGCAGCCCGTGGATGATTCTGCAGGGGTCGGCGGCATGCGTAGGGGTCAGGAGGGCCCTAACGAACGGATGGGAATGTTGCGCAGCGGACCGCAGGGGAGTGAGGTCTGGGGCACGATAGGGTACGAGAATCCGACATATAACCGTCGCTTTGATACCATATGGAAGGAAAGAATTAATTAATTTATTATTCATGAGGCATTAGGATTCTCTTATATAGAGAAGAGACTTGTTGGGAAAATTACAAAAAGAGAACGGAAAGAATAAAAATACATAAAAAGAAACTTAAGATAAATAGTATCTCAATGGTAATTAATAAGCATAATCTTTATTCCATTTATAAGAGAACTTCCAAAATACAAAATACTAGCAGTTGTTGATGATAATATGTAAGAGAAACTTATATACAAGTATAGTTCTAAAAATGTAAGACTTAATTTCATTATAACTTCTTTTAAGAATTAATTGTTAGTAAACTATAATCCTCATCCTTTATAACTAACTTTTTACATAAATTCCTGCACACTTATTTTTTATATTGTCGACAATTGGAATACACAATCAAGTAAACTCTTTTCAGTATTTCCCAAAAGACTACCATCCAAAAGATCATAGTTCAAATCATATGTGGACATTTGTGCGTGTTTCCCCCTCTTGTTTAGAAAAAAAATCTTCTTGGTATTTTTTCTTTATTGGCACAAGTTGTGACTAATGGAGGGAACTATATAAAGAATTGCATACTTCAAACAAAAAATAAATATTACTTTTTCAAGGAATGAAAAACTTTATTGTAGCCAATTAAAGAGAGCCGAATCCAAGATGTTATATGTTGACCACCGTATTTCCCATTTCAGTATATACGAAGTAGTTAATGCCCCTGCTGTACAAAACTTCCCATTCTGTCCCGACATGCAAGGGGGTGTGCTGACGGCGTAGTCGCGCTTCTGACAATGTGAACTAAGAAGTGTATAGATCATGTGAGAGAATAGAACTATTCTAATCAATTACAACCATTTTCGCTATCAATCCATCGGTGTAAGAGGACAGATCTTTTTTGGATTCATTATTTTGCTTTGTTTCAAGTGTAACTCCTTTTTTGTGCCTGGAGGCAAACGGAATTTTAAAGGAGATAATGTACTTTTTTGTCGAATATTTCATTTTCTAGAAGCCGGGAAAAGATTGCAAAGGATCTAGATATGGCACAACTATCTATTTACCATGTACTATCCAGAAACATCCTTAATCTATTAACTATTAATAATAATAAAGCAAGCCACCTCAATCAATTAAATTGACGTACCTGGCCAAGGACAGTTAAGATCAGAGAATCGCCCATTGCAAACCATTCATCACTAACCCCAAACTGCCGATTCAATCCGGTAACAAGAATTACCTGAAGAACATTTAATCAAATTAATATTAATATCTGAAAATCTATACATATTTTAGTCTTCTAAGCATGTGACACAAGTAACCACCTGTGTCATCCCCAATGCTGAACCTATAATTGTCGTCCATAGGAAAATCCTTTGCAGTGGCACGTTTTTCAGACATCCATTATATAGTGCAACACCAGCTAAGGATGCAATTGAGGTGACAAATTTGACACGCCCAAGAAACTCTGGAGAGAAACCAAGCCTGTTTGTTCTGAACTAAGGGGAAATAACAATCAGTTAAAACCAGGAAATGCGAGAAATACTTTAAAACAGAAGGTTTAACAAGTTAAAACTTATGCTAACGAGAAAAATCAATGTCAAGAGAAACCAAATATCATAAAAACGCATACATGTTGATTCACCCATTTGTTTTGTGCAGTCTGCAAGCTCCTGGAATTAATAGTTGTGGTGCCTTTCATAGCGGTAATGTAAGAGTGTGAACACAAGTGTGGAGAAAATAAGAAGAGATATTTATTCCATTGGGCGTGAGATTTCTTATATAGCATGAAACCCTAGAGTTCGATAGATACGAATTACATGAATACCTTCAGAAGGGTTACAATGCTCAAAGAGTAAAATAGTTATAATAGATAATTCTAACACTCCCCCTCAAGTTGGAGCATATATGTCGATCATGCCCAACTTGGAAATAAGCCTTTGTGAGAATGTCTGCAAGCAAAGAGTCAGAGGATATGTGTAGCATGCAGATCTTTTCTTCTCGTACAGCATCACATATAAAATGGCGGTCAACTTCAATACATTTGGTTCTTTCATGAAATACTGGATTAGAGGCAATATGCGTGGCAAACTTGTTGTCACGGTGTAGTGGAACACGAGTAGTTGTAGGAAGTCCAATTTCTACCAAGAAAGATATCAACCATGTAATCTCGCATGTAGCTTGGGTCATTGGACACCACAGCCTATTCTTGCTACGCCAGGTAACCAAGTTTCCACCAACGAAGATTGCATATCCAGTGGTGGGTCATCTGTCTTCAGGAGAGCTAGCATAATCCGCGTTAACATAAGCAATGATGTTGGCGTGGTCGTTGGCTTTGTAGAATAAGCCACATCCTGGAGATCCCTTTAGATAACAGAGTATCATAAGAACCTCCTGCCAATGACTGTAGCAAGATCTCTCCATATGTTGGCTTGCCCTACTCACAGCATACGAAATATCCGGCATGGTAACATTGAGATAGAGTAGTTTGCCAACAAGGCTTATGTATCTAGTATGATCCTCTAACTCGAGATCAAGAAAGGTAGTATGTTTCGTGTATCCGCCGAAATACCGATGGTTTGCAACCAAGCAGACCTGCCTCTGTAAGAATATCTATGCAATATTTCCTTTGTGACAAATATAGCCCTCCTATTGTGTGGATGGCCTCTATACCCAAGAAGTATCGTATCTGACCAAGATTCTTGGTAGAAAACACCTTCTGTTCGAACCTTCGAATATAATTTTTAAATAAATGATTGTTATCAACGGGGTTATGCCGTTGGTTTAGTCCCTTAATTGTGCAAGGTAAGCTGCAAAAACTAGACTCAAAAGTGGTCTGATTCTTTCCTAAACCTTGAATCTGGTAGGAAATTCATACATGAGAAAGCCTTTTTTAAAAAAGAAAATTGTGTGTTCCATAAAGAAGATAGTTTAGACAGATCTAATCACCAAAAATCGACCACACTAAACAAAAGTGACATGCCATTTATTTAGTACCATATAATTTCCAGAATAATTCAACTAACCCTTTTTTCCTAAATAAGAGGGAGGAGAACCTCTTTAATGGTATGGTGGTAGAAGCGGTGGCGGCTCCCACTTAAAAAAGACCAGGATTCGAATCCCCCACCCTTCCCCCCAACCCCCCTTCTACCAGTAAAAAAAATAAGAGGGAGGACGATTACTCATGGTGGAAATCATCATTAAGATTCATAATTAAAATCCCATTACTAGACAAAGTTACAATCTCAATAATATATCTACATGACTTAAAAAGTCCGCTTCCACTTGGTGGGATGTGACCCTCAGAGGGAGAAGATTCCCCTTTCACCAAGTATGAAGACAACGGAGCAGGATCAGTGGCGGACGAATCTAATCACAAATAATGCAGTTCATGCCCAGTTTGAGGAGATAAATGGAATTTTACCATAAAAGAAAGAATCTCACGAGTCCTTTAGCAATTTGCTTTTTATTATTATGTAATTTTCTATTTTTGGAGTCCATAGTCTAGGGTTTTGCTCCCATTGATATAAAAGGAACCTCATAGGGAAAAGGGCGGAGCTTTTTGGAAGAAAACACAAACCCTATGGGCCCTACCCTCTCCTCCTAAATCCCACGCCTCCTTTTCCAATACCCCTTTTCACCGTTCTCCTCTTCCTCTCCTTCCAACCCTAACCCTCCTTTTCACTGTCTTTTCTCCTCCTCTCCTCTACCATCACCGGTCACCTCCTTTCCAACTCCAATGAACGAGTAACCACAACTTGCAGCCGCATGCTCTCGACCTTGATTGTCACCAACAGCTTGTTGCCGCCCATTCTCTTGCCATCAACCACAGCCACAATCGACGAACCCCATATCCTCCTACACACGCCATTGCTGCTCCTCCACCACTGCCTATCTTCCCACACATCCAATTCATCCGCTGCGAGTGCTGCCCTCCTAGAGTTTTGGGTTCGTTCCTGTTTCAAAGGTTATTGTATTTAGCGGTGTTGGTTTCGGGTCCAGTCTGCTACTACTTAATTTTGCAACTCTCCTGTTACAGCATTCAGTTCTATTTATTTGAGTATTTCTTTGAAGTTCATTTATTCTATCATTCTCATGTATTCCTGCAATCTCAGTATTATTTGCTAGAAATCGTCCAGGACTGGAGAGTGGTCTGGAGAATGTTTTGAGCCCTTTATGTGATTCAACCGTTGGTATTTCTTGTGACTATTCGCAACTGCCATCATCTTATTCATTTATTTTACCCTTGTGAGTGTAACGAATAAGCATCACGAGATCTGAATATTACTACGGTTTGGTCGTTCGTGGGGTCTTATCTGTGCCCTGACCTCTACTGTTAGTTGCTAGAAAGTCTATTAAATCTACATTTTGCAGCAAAATATTGCATCTATGCCCTTGCACTTTCAATAGGATAATTGAATATTTACGATTGCATCAAGTGGTATCAGAGCAAAAGATCTGAGTCATCTTCATTGTCTTGCATTTCACAAAAAAAAACAAAAAAATCATATTGCATTTATTGAGTCCCTAGACCCGTGAGAATCGAACTTCTATGGCTCACCACCCTGATCCACATCCCATGGCACGCTTGGAAACCTTGATAGCAAACCTAGGCGAGGAAATCCGACACACTAATATCCGCTTAGGAAACATAGAGAGGACAGTTGCCAACAATACCCAACAGTTGGAAGTCCTGAATTTTGATAGAATGGATAGGGAGTACAGACGGGAACACAATAGACGAGGCATTAGCCGCTCTTCAACTTCAAGTAGGCGGGATCATAACGCTCGTAATCCCCGACATCGTGAACATGAACCAATTGTCTTTGATCCTAACTCTGAAAGCGATGTTAGCGATGAACCATCATCTGGAGTCGCCGCCATCCTCAGGTGACGAGGAGGGTAAGAATCAACTACCCCATCGACGTCGACATGAAGAGCAAGATAGAAGGAGAGGGACTGATCCGCATGGTCGACATCAAAATCAATTTCAAGATTCCAATTGGGACCGCGGGACAAGGATTGACGTTACCGACTTTGATGAGTTTAGGGTTTAGGGTTTATTGTACAACCGCCTTCAAAACCTTCGTCAAGGAACACGCATTGTTAAGGAATATACTGAAGAGTTCCAAGTTTTGATAGCTCGGAATAACTTAAAGGAAAACGACTCTCAACTGGTGGCTCGATACACACATGGATTACAGTGAGAGCCGAGAATACTTTGTTATGTTATTCCATGGAGCCCTAGGGTCTCTTATATAGAGAGAAAACCCTTGGGTAAATTACAGAGATGTACATAAGATAAATAAGAAATACTGAACGGTACATCACACTATAACATAAACGTCTACACTCCCCCTCAAGATGGAGCATAGATATCAATCATGCTCAGCTTGGAAGAACATCTCTGGAAAGGTCCTCTGAGCAATGGCTTGGTAAATATATCAGCAGTCTGGTTTTCTGAACTGACATGTGAGGTGGAAATGTAGCTCTTCTGGATCATGTCTCTAGTGTAGTGGCAATCTACCTCGATGTGTTTTGTTCTTTCATGGAAAGCTGGATTATTTGCAATGAACAGTGTTGCCTGGTTGTCACACTGAAGTTGCATAGGTAAAGAGACATTTACATTCAAATCTTCCAAGACTGCTCTAACCCACATCATTTCTGCGCTTGCTTGTGCCATGGCTCTATATTCTGATTCAGCACTGACCTTGCCACAACTGTCTGTTTCTTGCTCTTCCAAGAAACCAAAGAACTTCCAATGAAGATAGCAAATCCTGAAGTAGATTTACGATCCTTTGGACATCCCGCATAGTCTGCGTCTGCACAAGCTGAAATAGACAGATCTGTGTCTTTTCTAAATAACAAACCTATGCCTGGGGAAGACTTCAGATATCTCAATATCATATACACGGCTTCCATATGAACTTGCCTGGGCTGCTCCATAAATTGACTCACCCGGTTTACTGCATAGGCAACATCCGGACGAGTTATAATGATGTATAGAAGCTTACCCAACATTTCTTTGTATCTTCTTTTGTCCACCTCTTCGGTATCATTGTCATAAAGCCTCATACTTGGGTCCATAGGCGTGCTCGACGGTCTGCATCCAGCCATTCCTGTTTCCACAAGCAAGTCTGTGACATATTTCTTTGGGTCATCACCATTCCTTGTGCATTTCTTGCAAATTCTATCCCCAGAAAATATCGTATTGTGCCCAGATCCTTCGTAATAAACTGGCTCCCCAAAAGAGCTTTGATCATCTCAATGCCCTGAGCATCATCTCCTGTAACCAGAATATCATCGACATATACCATGACAACAACCGTACCTCTAGGGGTCTTCTGGATAAACAATGAATGATCCGCATTTGACCTCTTGAACCCCTGTCGTTCAATCAGCTGGGAAAGTTTCTGAAACCATGCTCGTGGACTTTGTTTCAGGCCATAAATAGCCTTATGAAGTCTACACACCATCTGAGTCTCCCCCTCAGCAGCAAACCCCGGTGGCTGCTACATGTAGACTTCCTCCTGTAGATCACCATACAGGAAAGCATTCTTCACATCAAGTTGGAAAATAGTCCAGTCACGTACCACAGCAACAGATAGCATAATGCGTAGAGTCGAGTGTCGAGCCACCGGTGAAAAAGTGTCCAAATAATCCACCCCGTAGGTTTGGGTGAATCCCCGTGCGACAAGTCTGGCCTTGTATCGGTCGAGACGCCCGTCTGCGTGAAATTTAACTGTAAAAATCCATTTGCAGCTTACCACAGATGCACCCGGAGGAATAGGTACTAAAGACCAAGTCCATCTGGACTGTAAGGCACGCATCTCCTCCTCCATAGCTAGATGCCAGCAGTCAATCTTCATGGCTTCTTGATAAGTCCGTGGGATGTCAACCGGCGAGACAGCTGCTGCAAACCTCTCAAAATCACCAGTGAGACGATGAAAGGACACTTGAGACGCAAGTGGATAGGAGGCACATAGTCTCTTCTGCTTCCTATGAGCAATAGGGCGATCAAGGTCATCTGTCATAGTACTTGCTGGCGGATCCTCCTCCTGTAGCAAAGGTTCCTGCACAGGTGCATTATCTAACCCATCATTAGTGATAACATCAGAAGATACCTGAGGCGTGTTGGATGGTTGGCGTGTAGCTTGAGCAGGCCCGGACCGCCTTGTGTAGAACTTAGGAAATGGTGGAATGGGTGGTGGTGGTGGTGTAGTGGACTCAGATTGACCCAGACTTGGAGGTAGAGGAACATAGACATTAGTATCTGTGGATGTGGAGGACACTAATCTGTCACCTGCAGAGGAGAAGT
Organism: Ottelia alismoides; assembly: GCA_037367405.1. Lineage (NCBI taxonomy): Eukaryota > Viridiplantae > Streptophyta > Magnoliopsida > Alismatales > Hydrocharitaceae > Ottelia > Ottelia alismoides. The sequence goes on along the minus strand of JAZKJV010000636.1, from coordinate 312,208 downwards.
ACATAACAGGTTCAAAAAATGTAACATCAGCACTGACATAGTACTTGCCACAAATGGGATCATAGCAACGACGGCCTTTCTATGTCCTGGAGTAACCCACAAAAACACACTTAACAGCTCTAGGAGAGAGCTTCTCAAGTCCGGGAGACAAGCGATGAACAAAAGCGACAGTCCCAAAGACACGAGGAGTAAGTGAAAACAAATCCTTGTCAGGGAAAAGAACAGAGATAGGGGCCTTTTTCCCAAGAACGGTAGAGAGCATGCGATTGACCAGATAGCATGCTGTAAGTATGGCATCCCCCCAAAATGCTAATGGTGCACAACTTTGAATAAGTAATGTGCGAGCAATGTCAAGAAAGTGTCGATGTTTTCGTTCTGCAACACCATTTTGTTGAGACGTGTACGCACATGTTGTTTGGTGGATAATCCCCTTAGAGGAAAGAAACCGAGCAAGAGAACGAGTGCAAAACTCCAAGGTATTATCCGTGCGCACATACTTGATAGTAGAGGAAAAAATATTCTGCACTTCATTTATAAGATTTTGGATAACACCTCCTGCTTCAGATTTATTTTTAAGAAGAAAAGTCCAATAAACACGAGAGAAATCATCAACTACAACAAGATAAAACCTGTGCCCCTGATGATCTGGGACACGACTCGGACCCCAAATATCTATATGAAATAACTCAAACGGGGAGCGACTGCTCCGACCCTGACGCCTAGGAAAGCTCGAACGATGATGCTTCCCTAACTGACATGCTTCACAACGAAATGACGAAGAAGGAGATATCTGAGGCAGGAGGTGCCGCAATTTCTGCAACGGTAGGTGACCAAAGCGAAGGTGCCATGTATATGGAGAAACGGATCCCTGAGAATGTAATGAGACGCCAGCATAGGAGTTCCGTACCAGGCGATAGAGGCCATTTTGCTCAGAACCACAGCCAATCACCATGTCCGTTAGTATGTCCTGAAAAATGACAGAAGATGGGTCAAATATAGCACGACAGTGCAAATCTTTTGTAATCTGACTGATTGATAATAAATTCATAGAGAATTCTGGTGCATGTAGAACGTTCTGTAAGTGCATGGAGGGCAATAAAACAGTCTCCCCCTGACCGACAATAGGGGAATGAGTGCCATCAGCTATGAGTACGGTGCGGCCAGACTGAATAGATCTGTAGGACAGTAGATGATCTCTATCACGGCAGAGATGATGGGTGGCTCCAGAGTCAACAATCCAACCTGAGAGATCATGACTATGACAAGAGGCAGAAGGACTACCTGAGGTACTGGCAGCAACAGATGTACTAGCGGACGCAGAAGCCGCAACGTCAGGGGTATCAACACCCTCGGATGATGTCTGTGGCATAATGTCTCGAAGCCGTGCCACTAGCTCTTCGAACCTGTGATCTGAAGTAGGCGTGGATGGAGCCTGAACATGATCAGCTACACGTGCAGAGGGAGGAAATCCATGCTTGGAGTAGCATGTATCCTCCGAGTGACCAGTTCGACGACAAAACGAACATGTTGGACGCAAACGACCTCCTCGGCCACGTCCGCCACCTCCTCGACCACGAATGGAGGTCGAACTACCTCGTCCTCTGAAGACTGCCATTGCCGATGGAGATGGAGTTGCGGTACTAGAGGGAACTGAGATCCGACTGAGCCTTCTGTAGACTTCCTCCATAGGAGGAATAGTTGAATCGGCGAGGATCTGGGACCGAGCGGCTTCGTATTCTGGATCAAGGGCAGCAAGTAGAACTCCTACCATAGTGGCATTGCGAAACGTCTTCTGTTGTTCGGGGGTAGCTGTGAGCGGAATGGTGCTGTATAACTTCTCGAACATCCCACGTAGGGACGTGTAGAGAGAATGAAGGGGCCTGCCATTTTGCTTCGTGGTAAAAATATTATGCTGCAACTGCAGCATCTTCGTCTCATTCCGGACTTGAGAGTAAGTTGTGGCCAAAATATCCCACATCGCCTTGGCGGTGGGTTGATGAAGGACGTCGTTGGCGATCTCCATTGTGAGCGTCCCTGACAGCCATAGCGTCATCGGCCTCCCATGAGGCATAAATCCCCCTCTTCTCCGGCGGTTCATCTTCGGTAAGAATATGCTTCTTACCACATGACTTCATAAGACTGAGGAACTGCATAGCCCACAGTTCGTAGTTCATCCCGTCCATTTTGACGATCGGTGCCGAACCTTTAAAGGCACCTATGGCGGGCATGTCCACTTTTTGTTCTGACATAATGCTGGAGAAGAAAACTAGGGATGATAGACCAAAGAACTGGCGTCTACAAAGACCTTTGCGGATTCAAGTGCATATGTAGACGTTATGCACTTGAACCCATTGTCGAATCGAGGCCGACCGAGAAGGAGGTGCCGCAAAGAGCGGCTGATGTGGTCGGCGGCGACGGGAGGAGGCTGGGGAAGCCTCTGGCGGAAGAGAGGCTGTGGAAGGGAGGGGCTGGCGACAGGGCTGGCGGCGTTGGACTGTCCCCGGCGGGGCTGGTGGTCGCGGGAGGGACCCGGCGGGGCTGGCAGCGCTGGAGGGGCCCTGCGACTGGAGGGGGCCCGGCGGATGGAGGGGCCTGGCGGCTGGAGCCGGCGAGAGGTGGCGGCGGCGGGGGGAGGGGGGGCGACGGGTGGAGAAAACCCTATACTAGGGTTTTGGCTCTGATACCATGTGAGAGCCGAGAATACTTTGTTATGTTATTCCATGGAGCCCTAGGGTCTCTTATATAGAGAGAAAATCCTTGGGTAAATTACAGAGATGTACATAAGATAAATAAGAAATATTGAACGGTACACACTATAACATAAACGTCTACAATTACGAACCAGCATCCAAGATGAATTGTACATGTGTGACTATCGAACAGTAGACACCGCCCATGATAGAGCTGAGAGGGATGAAGCCAAGTTATCAAGGAACCTCACACGGTGCACGACGATCACAACTACCTCCGCTGCTAACCCATTGATGCGGATCAAATTTGGCGCGTCGATGAAATAAATAAAATATCTTAGCGGTGGATTTTGGTGGAGAAGAAATGGAGGGATTGAGAAGAGAATGGAGGGGTTGAGAGAAGAAGCTCGTCAAGAACACGAGGGGTTTGGAGGAGAGAAACGTGAAGACCACGTGGGAAGAGAGAGACGAGAGAAGGAGAGAGATAAAATCTCAATTTTTCATATCAACTGATCTGACTAAAAACACTAGCTTGTCATCCCTTTATATAGGAGGGATGAGGTTACAAAAATAGAAACTCGAATTCGAATTGAAACCAATTATCCTAATTTGACTCTAACCAACTAACCGATTAATTTGAAATTCAAATCTTTAACTAATTAATTGGGATCACAGACGATCTCGTTTATTTAATTAAAAATACGATAACTCAAATAAACGTAAATAAAATTAACGGATAAAAATTAAATAAATGCAGCCCTATATTTCCATTTCACGTTGCATCAACTCTCCTCCGCTTAAAAAAATTCGTCTCCCGACGAATTGCTTGATCTTCGGGCTGTTGATGGAGAATTTCGTAATGGCTTGTTGGTCGAATCTCCCAATTTCGCTCTGACGAACGATGGTATTTCGTCGCGTGTAGGCGCGAATGTCTGGATGGATCGTCAGATCGTGAGGACGATCTGTAGACCATGCTCTGATACCAATTGATGCGGATCGAATTTGGCACGTCGATGAAATAAATAAAATATCTTAGCGGTGGATTTTGGTGGAGAAGAAAATGGAGGGATTGAGAAGAGAATGGAGGGGTTGAGAGAAGAAGCTCGTCGAGAACACGAGGGGTTTGGAGGAGAGAAACGTGAAGATCACGTGGGAAGAGAGAGACGAGAGAAGGGGAGAGATAAAATCTCAATTTTTCATATCAACTGAACTGACTAAAAACACTAGCCTATCATCCCTTTATATAGGAGGGATGAGGTTACAAAAATAGAAACTTGAATTCAAATTGAAACCAATTATCCTAATTTGACTCTAACCGACTAACCGACTAATTTGAAATTCAAATCTTTAACTAATTAATTGGGATCACAGGCGATCTCGTTTATTTAATTAAAAACATGATAACTCAAACAAACGTAAATAAAATTAACGGGTAAAAATTAAATAAATGCAGCCCTATATTTCCATTTCACGTTGCATCAACTCTCCTCCGCTTAAAAAAAATCGTCTCCCGACGAATTGCTTGATCTTCGGGTTGTTGATGGAGAATTTCCTCATGGCTTGTTGGTCGAATCTCCCAATTTCGCTCCGACGAACGATGGTGTTTCGTCGCGTGTCGGCGCGAATGTCTGGATGGATCGTCAGATCGTGAGGACGATCTGTAGACCATGCTCTGATAACAATTGATGCGGATCGAATTTGGCGCGTCGATGAAATAAATAAAATATCTTAGCGGTGGATTTTGGTGGAGAAGAAAATGGAGGGATTGAGATGAGAATGGAGGGGTTGAGAGAAGAAGCTCGTCGAGAACACGAGGGGTTTGGAGGAGAGAAACGTGAAGACCACGTGGGAAGAGAAAGACGAGAGAAGGAGAGAGATAAAATCTCAATTTTTCATAACTGAACTGACTAAAAACACTAGCCTATCATCCCTTTATATAGGAGGGATGAGGTTACAAAAATAGAAACTCGAATTCAAATTGAAACCAATTATCCTAATTTGACTCTAACCGACTAACCGACTAATTTGAAATTCAAATCTTTAACTAATTAATTGGGATCACAGGCGATTTCGTTTATTTAATTAAAAACATGATAACTCAAATAAACGTAAATAAAATTAACGGATAAAAATTAAATAAATACAGCCCTATATTTCCATTTCACGCTGCATCACCCCTCCGCACCAAACAACTCTACCGGACAACGGTGAATGCCGCAGAGGTGGCGTACAGGTGGTGCATAGGCCACACGTGAGTCGTGGTTAACACGAGAGTAGCTTCGCGAATGGCGGAGGTGGCAACGGCCTAGGAACGCATGCCACCATCAGGTGCTGCAGTGGTGAGGCTCGCAGCGATGAGTTGGGGATGCCATTGGGAAGGAGGTGCATTGTTGGTTTGTGGGAAGAGGTTCCGTGGCCAGTAGAGGTGTTGCAATCGAATTCGGCACCATCGGCAATGGTGGCAGTGATGCAAGGATATCCTGAACGGCAATGGATGAGACCTTGGTAGGGAAATTGACAAGCTCCTCCGTGATGATTTCGTCGTATATCAGTTCCGCATATTCCTGGACAGACAGCCCGGCAGTAGAGGTGTTGCAATCGAATTCGGCACCATCGACAATGGTGGCAGTGATGCAAGGATATCATGAACGGCAATGGATGAGACCTTGGTAGGGAAATCGACAAGCTCCTCCGTGATGATTTCGTCGTATATCAGTTCCGCATATTCCTGGACAGACAGCCCGGCAGCGAGGAAATCCTCGAATTTGTATTCTCCCCCCGGAATCCTCATCGTATATGGGCCCCAGATCTTCTTTTTTTCATTTTTTGATTCCTGGACAGCAACATCGATCGCTAAAAAATCGAGGTTTTCGCATTCCTCGTCGACACCATCATCGAATATTGTCGTTTCTTGCTTAAAAGTGGGTTGCACTGGAACGGTGGTAATCTGAATTTTGTCGTCGTCGGGCGAACTTTATCGATTGTTGCGTTCAGCCTAGGGCATTGTAGTTGAAAACGGAATGGGCTTGTTACAGTGCGGACTGGACCCCGAATATATAGTAGTGGAATCAGAGCCTTGTTTTTTGGGGGTCTCACAAGCGGAAGGGGGACTCTGACCAAGCCCAGCCCTAGCTTTTGGGCAGGGGATCCGGTACCCCTCTCCTGGAGGATGGTGCTAGTATCCCACCAGTTCTCTTGATTGTTTGGTGAAGGGAATTCGAGACCACCTTCCTCTCTGGCCCTAAGCAATCCAATAATGAAAGAGGACCCAAAGGTGCCGAGCACAATCAGAAAGAACAAGAAAAAGGGAGGGTACTTCCAATTTGCGAACCAGCCGGGCGGAGGCCGGAGTGCGGAAATGAGATAGGGGACTCTAACCCTTCGTTATCGTTTCTTGAACTTCCTAGAGCACGAGCGTGAATGCGAGCCATGGGAGAGACGACTTAAATCGTATTGTTGTTGCCAATATGCGACAGGATCGTCGAATCGTAGGAATGATTCGGTTGCCATGCTCTGATACCAAATGATGCAAACGAAAAATTTCGAACGGTGAAAGATTAAATTTTGATGGGGGGATATCGGTGGAGAAGAGAGTAGAGGATGAGAGAAGAGGATAACATGCCGGTTGCGCGGGACTTTGGATATGAATATGAAGACCACGTTGAGGGAGAGAATAACGAAATAGAGAGATAATGAGATAAACTCAATTTTTCATATAATCTGACTTGTCCTTCACAATAGACTACCAACCCCTTTATATAGGAGGTGTGGAATTACAAAAATAGAAAGTGAATCAAATTTAAAATCCCACTCGATCCTAATTGGCTCTAATTGATTTGAATCAAAATTCAAATCTACCTCTATCCTAATTTGACTCTAACTTGAAAATCGAAATTCAAATTTAAAATTGACTAACTAATTTTGGAGATCACACGCGATCTCTTTTATGTAAATAAAATTGCAACGACTGTAAATAAAATTAGACTCTAATTAATAATAAAAACTGAGGCCCTATTAATCAGTTTCGTGCTGCATCAACAAAGCAACCACATAGAGCTCACCAAGCAGCGGCATGGAGCACAACAAAAGTTTTTACCATGTCCTACAGAGTAATCACCGTACACGCTGGGTAGGAGGGGCCTACAATTGCACTACATAAGAAGGTAAAATTTAGACACCTGCAATCCTTTTGTTGAGAGGTTAAGCTCTCAAATGTGCAAGATTGTTGGAGTGCAACCTTTTGTTACAAAAGAGAATAGTCGTGATACGTCTAAAAGCAAAAGGTTTCTTCCCCTTTAGGCCTTTACATTCCCTTTTTTCTCACCCATTATAACACAGGAGGGAGGGTGAATACTACGGGAAGGATGTGTAATCAATGATGACTCGCTCATAGCTGGTTGGCATAAAGCTATTTTTATGTTGTGAAACTTCAAGTATTGTTGCATTACTGTGTATTGTAGTTTCTTGTTGCAGCATTAAGGGCAATGCTCGAATTGGACATGATCAATGAAACAGTTGTACATATAGCTTTTCCGCTAGGGACATGCTTTCTCTTCACCAACAACCGCACAAAAAACCTCGTATGACATGAGTTACCATCTTTGTGCAAAGCATGTTTTAAAAATGGCAGGAAGAACTGTAAAGGAGTGTGGGGGTTCAAGACAACCTATACATCGCTGGCTTTGGGAGGGAGCCCAAGATTTATAGAAGATGCTTCAGGATCAAGCATGAAGCATTATTTAGGAGGTCATATCGATGCTCACATGATTAATCCATGTTCAAGGGTAAACTTGAGCATTGAGCCGGATATCCATTGGACTCATGGTACCCGACTTAAATGGGTTGGGCTTGAGTGGGACTTCAGGACTTCGGTCCATTTAAAATTAGGTTAAACCCAGGCCATTATTAAATGGAATTAGGCTTGGATATCTTTTTTCAAGTCCGAATCCCCCCCCATTGAGCCCGATAAATATTATTATTTTAATAATAATATATTAAACATGTTTTTTAAACGGCCTGTATAATAATTTTTTATTGTCTGCTACATATTTGATTGATTATCAATCATTTTTCCATCTGACTTATAAAATAAAAAGATTCTGACGGGAAGCGATAGAAATGCTTATTTTAGCATTCTTCACTTTAACTTCACTTCAACAATTAATAATATTGCATGTTGTTTTTTATTAACTTGCTATATATTATTGTGTGATATTTGTATTTCAGCAGAGTCTTTTCGTATTATTTATTTTTTATAGCTATTATGTAATTTAGCCAAAGCTTTTCTCCTATATAAGAGAGCCATGGGGTCCATATGAATGCATCTCAATCTCTTTTCTTTACATGGTATCAGAGCCATGGTCCTGGACCGAAGCCTGATAAAATTTTTCCCCGTCCCCACCTTCCAACCCTAGCCTCATCCACGAAAAGAAAACCTAAGTTTTCTTTCGTGCTCTATAGAAAATAAAAATAATTGTCAATAAAAATCATGCAAAGTGCAACTGGGATACATCAAAGAAAAATCGCAAACCAAAATTCGCATACCGATATCTCCTCCATATAAAGTGAAAATTCCAAATTAAATTATCTATCAAATGAAGATGGTTTCCATGAAAATGATGTTAAGATACAAAAGTCTGCTTTCTCCGTATCTATTGTACTATGTATCTGTATATAATATTCTTTTTTTTTGAAATTTTATATCCTTATATTATTAACTACCCTCTTCCCGGTTACTCCTTCACAACCAGCCTTCCTTCTAGGCGCCTCTCCTTTTGCGTTGCTGAAAGGAACTCTCGCAAGGGGCCCTGCGTCAGCTGAAAGCCACGCAAGGGAACCCTCACCTCCGTTTTGACACCTGGAGGATAGTCAGGTGTCGCTTGTTTCACGTACGGAGGTTTTGTCAAACCCTAACAAGGTTTTTTCTCCATCGTCGACCCCTAATCAAGGTTCAACGGTGTCTCATGACCCCTAATCAGGGTTCAAGCACGGAGATCTCGCCATCGCCGACCCCTAATCAGGGTTCAACGATGTCCCCTGACCCATGCATCTTCGCCAAGAGGGGTACCCACGTCGTTATAGGGTTCTACTGCGCCGACAGGGGCTCCTACTACTGGTGGCACTCCTACTGTCCGAGAACCTTTGCCAGAAAGTACTGATGTTACGCCTCCATTCGGTAGTCGCAGTGTCGTGGTGGACCTCTGTCGCGAGCATCATCAGTATGACCGCATCATCTGTCACATCATCTGTATGCCCTGCTCGTCTCTTTGCTTCTCTCTCCGAAAGGGAAACTGGAAAGGAATGGTGACATTAAGGGTCCATATACATACTGTAAGACTAGGTTTTCAGACTTATTTTAGCGATCTATCAAAAACATATACGTTTCTAGCTATGATTATGATAATGAAGATATGATCCTATACACTGTTTCGATCCTTCATATAATAGTACGAACCTATCACTATTGAATACTCCCAGTTTTTAAGTCCAGTGTTGGTATAGTGCATCATGGGCGAAAACAAGGGTGATGTGTTTTCTTCCAATGGCCCTTTCAAGGGACCGGCTCCTATTGTGAAGATGGATGGGACCAACTATGATTTGTGGTTCATGCAGTTCCTCACCTTTATGCAGAGTATAAATAAGGAACATATTCTGACTGATCCAGAACCTAAGGACAAGACTGGGACAAATGCATCTTGGAAATAGGACGATGCCTATACATGAGTCTGGTTCACTGGGACACTCAACACATCGATTGCCAACAATGTCATCAATCAACCCACTGCCAAGTCCATGTGGGACCATCTAGCCGCTACATATGGACATGCGAAGAATGAGAGCAAAATTCTTCAACTCCAGTTTGATATTTTCCCTGCCAAATAGAATGACCAACCACTTCATACCCACTTCTCAAATCTCAGAGGCATGTTTAAGCGTCTTCATAGCTATATGCCACTTACTGCAAGCATAGAGCAGCAGGGTGGGTATTCAAATAAAGGGGAGCACCTTGTTATCATGAAAACGCCAACTGTTACCATAGTTGCTGCATCCTGATCCCTTCCCCACCCTTTTCTAGGCTGTGATTCCTTTCTATTAGAGCTTGGTGCTTGCTTTCTTGCTAGGAAGAAGGGCATCCAACAGACAGCCCCAATATCTAGTAGGGGGTCAGAGGGGGGTTCGGGGGAGGGGGGTATTTTCTCTCAAATATATTAACTTGAGTAGGTATCTCTAGAAGAGGATCAACCCCCAGCAAGCTTACAGAGATGGCCCTTCAAATTTATTATTCAACAAAAATACATCTCCGTTAGTTAGCGATTAGAAACGTTGTTAAATCCATTCCTTCTTTAATAAAAAAAAATAAAATCTTTTTCACGGAAGCATACTGCTACTTCCTCTATAGCTAATCTGAATCAAACCCCTCCCCAAGATGACAGTAGTGAACCTTCCCGTCATAATGCATAAATCTCCATTCCCGCATGAATTTACTGAACAGATGCAAGAACTTACGTGTAAAAGAACATCGCAGAGTCTGACTGTGGTGTTGCTTGCCACAAGAATATAAACACGGTGGGCAAGAAAATGTTTGGCTGCTTTATTGCATCCCATAACTTGATAATATTTTGCTTAGAACTTTCAACAAAACCTGGCTGTAAAAATGGGAGATTGGCTCCCCGTGAACAAGTCCTTTCTTCATTTACAAGAACAGCAACTGCCGATGTCATCAGGGGGAGAACAGCTGTCACAGCAAAAACAAATCTGCAATCATAAAGTTGAAGGCACAATAAGATAGGATATTCAAAAGAAAATTGTTGGTAACAGAACATGAGCTTGCCTGACACCATAAGAATCAACAAAAGAACCGCTGAAGTACGAACTTATAATCCCGCCAAATGCAGAAGATCCCCAACATAGAGACTGCAGAGAACCTGATGTACTTTGTGTCTCACCACGAGCTCTTTCAACTACCATAGAATCCACAACCTGGCAAAGAATTCAACCTTTCTATATCAGGAAAAATGGCATTTATCTAATACTAAATCAAATCAACAAAGTGCTGTGGATTATAGGCAGGTAGAAAATTCATTTAAGGCAGAAGTTATGCTATGTCATCAACAATGAGCATTACACCCTCCACAGATAACGAGGCTTTGTAACAATTTCTCATCCATGCATGTATGCACTTTGATCATCCCATCTCCTTTTTAAAAGTCGGCTTGTTCCTCTCTACAACAATGCCCTTGTTTTTCCCCTTTGACAGGACAGCACAACACATTGTTGGCATCCCTTTTTATATGTAATCCAGCATCAATGTTGTTCTTGTAACAACATTAAATTCTAAGGTTTAAAAAATGTTGCATTGGTCACATAAAAGAATATTTATCCCCATCCAGCATTCTCTATCCAAATTCAATTCTTAATTAAACTGAGGACACCTAAAAAAATAACAATCTACTCTATATATTGCATATCCATCAATCACCCCAGCCTTCACACTGTAACTTTCTCGCTACCTCCCCAGTTCTTGTTTCATTTAAAAGCAAAAAAAGTGTCCTCGTAACGCTTGATGCTTATCACGAAAAGTGGCACTTACCAAGTTTATTGTTCATTTTTTTAAAGGCCGTATTTTCTTGTTTTTGGAAGACTCGGAAATATCAATAAAGTGGTTGAGCTGCATTTTTTGTTTATTGACGTGTCATGTTGTTTCTCAACTTGTCAGTTTAGAAAAATGCAGGGAAATAAACAGCACATACCACATCTGAGAAAGCGACTGAGAGAGAACCAAGAAGGATGCATAAAGCGGTACTGTACTTGCCATCAACCACAGTGGCCATCATGCTCCACGAAATTGCTCCAAGAAGTCCAGACAGGAAAAGATACGACCTTCTCCGATAACCGCATAGTGGAAAGGAATCGCTACATGAAGATGGTGCAACTGATTAAGCAAGATAGGAGATGGAAAATTCATTAACAAAATTGAGAAGAAAATATGAAAGGGTGAAACCTGATAAACCCGTAAAGAGGCTTGATGAGCCAAGGTAAAGAAGACACTCCAGATATCACAGCTGTCTAAATTGAAAATTTTGGTTATATAGCCCAAGCAAATTACAGGTTATAACATTATAACTGTTACTAATGACAAGATTAACTTCAAATCAGAAACTTCTAAGACAGAATGGCCCACCTCTGCAGGATCAAGATGAAGATCATCCTTTAAGTAGAAACTGACAGCGAGTCTGGAAAGGCCAAGTACTCCCTGAACAAAATATACTATAGCTACTGCAAAGTTGTCTGGGGACATCTCCACCCCAAATAGCTTCACCCTTTTCATGCATGATTGGCTCTTCTTGGATGTTTTCTTATTGGATTCATGCATTTCAGTTTCAGTATCTCCAACTTCACCTTTTACAGAAAGCAGTTGATTTCTTTCCAATGAGAAACCTGTGTGGAAAGCGTCAGTCCGGCATTTAAAAAACTGCAACTATGAATCAACACTTTTGTTTCCTTTCAAGAACCATGGGTGGGACATTTAAAGAAAATCGCTAACACACATGCAATCATTCATGTAAACCCGTGATTTGTTATAGCAGAGTAGCTGTGATGGCTTTATTTAGGCCTAACTGCATGACTCAAATCAACCAGAAATTTCAAAATAAATTTCCATAGCAAAATAAAGTGCCAGCAAGTTTGACAGAAAGCAGGTCTGATAAGCCATACAGCAAAGATTTGTTACTTCAACAAGCAACCGATTTGATTGACTCTAGGGTCTGTAATTAACTAAAGATAATCTGTCTGATTTCACTTAAATAGGATGTGACATTTAGAGCTCCTTTAGAGCGGAATGCCAAGTTGAGGGAGCTAATTTTGTACATCCAGATGCTAGACAGATTCAGGCCTTCGTAACGGTGATTTGTTTACTGGCTGTGGCATAATGAAATTGTCTTTATAGGTGTTGGCCATTGTATTGAAAATGTCGCTGACCATCTGACGAATTCACATCGTGGGAACTCTCCCATGGGAGCTCATGATATCTTTAAGAGGAGCTTGTAGTGCATTTTCAGTTTAGTAACACGGTTGTGTGACTTTTGGACGTTTGATGTGCCCTAACATTAAGAACGGAGTTATCTATGTCAAGTTTTTGTGATGTGGGCGTGTGATGTCTTTGGACGGGCTCGTGAATCATTGCCTCAATTCATCTATCAAACCATGAAAGGATCCAACAGAAGGCATAAACAACCCACTGTCTGTTTTATGTCAAGCACCACATGAAGCTGATTCCCGGTACAGTAGTGAAAGGAATATGCGCTGAAAGATCAGCCCATCAAGTTCCTACCATTAACTTGAGAACTAACTTAGCCAAACAGACCACTGCTACCAAAAACAACGCGTGAAGCATCAGTTTAACCTACGGCAAAATGTTTTTGAATTCACCACCCGCGTCTCTCATCAAATCATGGAAGCGTCTGTGAGATAAAAGGAGATCATAAAACAATTCCCGGCACATCAACTGTCGAGGCAACTTAAAAGAAAGGGTCACTTGTATATGCTCAGAAGAGACAAAACTAAGGATTATCCGAAAAAGTAAAGCATCAAACCCGGGCAGATTCCATTGAGAAAAGGACCATATCATACTCACCTGAGCCTCCTGAAAATCTGAGAGAAAGAAGCGCAAAAAGGCACTGAAATCCATTAAGTAATTACACTTGGCCATAAAAAAAGGGGTTACTAAAGAAACAAACGTGTCAAGATCGAAACTTTCCACATAAATCCACCGTTACTCACCCATCTCGATCTCCTCGTCTGCTTCCGCAGCCCCATCATTCGGTTCCCTCCTCCCGAGCACCATCGTCCGAGGGTCTCCGGCGGAAAGGCCGGGTCTTTCCACCTCCCCACCGCCCGCGCGGGGCTGCCGGAGGGATCTCGGGGGGGATCTGCGGCGAAAGATTCCGGCTTTGGGGGATTGGGGGCGCGGGAAGGGGGAGAGAGTTGGGGGTTTGGTGGAGGTGGAGAAGAGCCCAACGGCTTCGGGGAACAGAAGAATGGGCGACATTATTGGTTAGGAGAAGAGATATAGATGTGGCAGTTTCGTACCAAATTCGGTAATATTTGGGTGTTGAAGTGCTTTCTCATTATTTCTTTCCCGTTTTTGTGGATAGGAGTGGCATTATTGCTTTCTTGGATGGTGATGGAGATAACTTTCTATAAGTCTCCTTTTCAACACTTTTAAACCCATTCTCGTTTGGATTGAATGGGGCTGCCTCTATGTGACGGTAAACGTGGTTGCTACCGCTTTATTTTCACGTAGTTTTTTTTGTAAAATATCATTATGTATATTCATTTATATATCTCTTTTATATATCATTCGAATTTCGTCAGAAACAAAAACTCATATGTCCTTCATCTAGAACAGATCGATTACGGCAATGTTTAAACCATTAAATTTATATGTTCTAGATGAAGGACATATGAGTCTGTTTCTTACGAAAATCGAATGGTATATTAGAGGGATATATAGATGAATATACATTGTGATATTTTCCAAAAAATAAAAAATTGTGTAAAAATATGAGTGGGGGCAGCCCCATTTTTTCCTTCTTGTTTGGCCAAGGGACAAGGGGTGAAGAATAACTGGAGTCTATCTATCACTATCATTGTTCTAGGGATTTGAAGGATAAGGAATGGATGCATACTTTAGTCAGAGACATAATGTGTCATATAATTGTGATGTTACGATTTTATATTATGATAGCTTCTCCTACTATAAAGTATCCATACCCTAGGTTTATCAGGCATCAGTTCCTTTGGTGGTATGATTCATCAAATTATGAGTCCTATAGATTACATTAACTGAAATGCTTAATGTTCTGTTTGATGCAAGGTTAAACTGATATTGGGGCAAGCTATTTTTTGTGAACAAGAAGGTCAGCAAGTTATTTATTTGTTTTGATGTTTGGATAAGAATTTTTTGTTGTTAAAGGTTCATCACAACGGCCTGAACTCGGATATTGAGGATCGTTGGAATAATGTGACACCATTGGATCTTGTTTTGTGGGGTGAGATTTTTTGACTTGAGGTTCATTACTATAAAGCCTTCAGCTTGGCATATCTCGGATCCTATATAATAAGATCTGGCTCGTTAAGAGGAAACCAACGAAATTTGTTTCGTATGAACGGACTCCGTTTCGACTTGTTATGAATTTCGGAAGAAAGAGAAGTAAGGAAGGCTAAGATGTCATTAACCCATAATAACTGTCATTAAGACTAATTAAATATGATTTAAAAAACTAATGATCGGTTAAAAACCGCTAATGATCATTAGCAAAACACTAATCAATAGTTAACAAAAGATAAGCGCAAGCCCGTGAAAGTTAAATCGCGATTAGTGAACGTTAATCACGATTAGTGTTAATTAAGCGTCATTAGCGAATTTAGAATCCTCTAGAATGTTCTAACTTAAGCCCCAAGTTTGGGATAAGTTTTGGCTAAAACCATGGGCCAAAACCATGGGCTGCTAAACCATGGTTAAGGTCTAAACCATGTTTTTCTAACCATGGTTAGTGGTTTTCGGGAGCCTATAAATATACCCCCTACCCATTCATTCTCTACGATTTCTACTACCACCATCACCCCAAGGGCTAGGGTCGAGAGGTCAGGAGGAGGAGTGGGAGTCGAGGAAGGAGCGCTAGCAAAGCGTTATCGGGAGAACGAGGAGGAGAAAGATATGATCCTCTCTTAGTTTGCTTCGTAAGATAGGCTTTCAATTCATACTCTTGTTCTTTTAAGTTTTGTTCCTGATTCATCTTTCTTTCGATTCGTTTTCCTGTTGTGGTTCGAGGAGAAATCTGTATAACACCCTACTTAGGTGCGGGCGGCTATACACGTCAGTGACCCTGTAATTCGTCACACGTTCACTCATCTAAGACGCGTGGTGTCTACCGATTCTCCATCGTTTATGTTTCTATTCTTCGTATTATGCTTATATAGTTATTTTGATAGAGAAATCTGTGTAATACCCTACTTAGATGCGGGCAGCTATGCACGTCAGTGACCCTGTGATTCGTCACACGTTCACTCACCTAAGATGTGTAGTGTCTACCGTTTCTTCATCTCTTGTTGTTGAGTATATTCTTTCAGTTTCATTGTTATTTTTCTCGATTGATTTTATAAAAGAATCTCTTTTCATTTTTATTTTGAAATATGTCCCAATATAAGGGGAAACTATGTCGAAATTTTCCGAGAAATATATCCCGATATAAAGGAAACTCTACTGAAACTTTCCGTGAAATATATCTTGATACAAGGGGGAACTCTGTCGAAATTTTAAGAGAAAATATGTTCTTGACGTTCTTCGTGTTCTTCGCGTTCTTCGTTTGTTCTTCGTGTTCTTGACATGTTCTTAGCATTTTGATACGAAAATGAAATTCGATCTTTTCAGAGCCTTAAAATAGCCTTTCTAAAAACGAAACACGACAAAGTCTTACATAAACGAGAGAGAGCTCCATTAGGTAACGAAATCATTCCTTTTGTTGTTGGGCTTTCATACAAAATTATTTAAATTCTTAATTTTGTGTTCTTTGCTATGAAGAATCCTAATTTTGGTTATTTTTTAAAAAAACTAAAGAATTGCTTTGTGATTCTCATTAAAATAAGATTTACGCATCAAATTAATGCGTTGCCTCTGAAAGTTAGGGTTTGTGAGTTAAAATAGGTATAAATACGAGTATATATATGGTTATGAATAATATATATGTGAGTATATACTAAGTGTTGTTGATTATGCAAATCGAAAACTTAACGAAAGAATTACATCGTTAGATCCTGAAAAGGATCGTGTGTCACGTTAAGGATGACTGGGAGTAGAACTAAAGGTCGGGCATTCAACTTATAGGTTTGTCGGAAGGAACCGTATTGCGTTTCCTAAACTAGGTGGTACACGTTGCCTGTTATAATAAGAGTGTACAAAATAAATGTTTTGCAACGCGTGGTACCAGAAGCCAATATCGTCGGGTTGAACGACGGAAGATATGGTCGTACCATGTGGAAGCACGGGTGGTTCAATAACGGCTGCGTCACGATAACATATATTTAAAGCTGCTAAGTTATATGATTAAATGTTAGCCTGAGATTTTAAGCAACCGAGTCCTCAAAGACGGTGTGCTCATTTGATTTTCCAGGATGAGGGTTGAGACCCTGTTTAATAAAAGAAAAGAAAATTGTCAGGGTAGTATTGGAGGATTGGTTGAGGCGACGTGCGACGACATAAGCTTACCAAGATCAACACAATCTTCAATCTCGAAGGGTCCACAGCTTTGGAGTCCAAGAATGGTAGGGTTCCCCTGGACTAATCCCTGATGTGGAATAGAAAGGAATAAGACTTAAATTAATAAGAATGAATGAAACCTTTAATGACAATAAGTTTTGCAAAATTACATAATTTGTTTACTTTTGTCTTCTTCATTACTTAGCATTCGCTAATTTTTATTATATGATTTATTGAAAACCCAACAGGTATCGATGAGCCATCGAAAGAACTTTAAAAAATTTCATGCAGCTTACATACTATACATCCAGCCAGCCACAGTAGCTTTACTTTTTAAGTTAGTTAGTAATCTTTTGTATATTTTCCTTTCAAGATGATGTACATGTAAATGATTATAATGGGATAGTATATCATTTGAACTTTATTTTGTAAATAGAAAAGTGTTGAAATACTTTCTTCTGAGTATTTTTATTCGTAGTCTGTTTCTAAATATTACTTGTGATTGCTGAATAAATTATAACTGAGTAACCAGATCCGGATATGGGAGGATTCGACGGTCCGGGAATCAGGGTCGCGACAAATTGGTATCAGAGTTTGGTTACTCAATTAATTTATTTAGTAATTAATAACTATGAGTGGTATTTAGAAATTAAGGTTGTATAATCTTAATAAATGACTGCAATACCATTCATAAGTCATTGTCCCTTATGTATATTATGTTAAGACATATAGGATCTAACCTTTGACCTTCACTTATCGCAGGATCATGGCATACCAAGACGTGTCTAAATAATTAGCGGCTATGATGGAAATGCTTCAAGATATGGGGCAAAGGCAACAAGCATTGGAGGAGAGGCTCAATTCACAGGCTGAGAGACCCGAGGCATCTAAGCCTGCGGATGCCAGGATTGAAGGTTCTGTCCATCTTTCTGAGGAAGAATACAGTTATCATCCTTCAACTCAATCTGCTCCTACCCCAACTGAAGGAGTAATGGAGAAGGCCCTTATTAGACACCAAACATTACTAGATAATTACCGAAAGGGAAAAAATCCTCTATTTAAAGGTGTAGAGATACCTGCCGAGGCTGAGTTATGACTCGATGACGTTACCAGGATGTTGAGGATAATCCATTCACCAGTTGACAAATGGGTGCACTATGCCGATTACTCCCTAGTAGATTATGCACGACGATGGTGGAGAGCAGTTTCCAAGAAGTTAGCAGATCATGTTCCATGGGATATCTTTGAAGAGAGGTTCCGAGCTCACTTCTGTCCCTCTCATTAGGAAGAATTAAAGAGGAGAGAGTTGACTTCTCTGAATCAGGGTTCTAAGACCGTACGAGATTATCATATCAACTTTACTGAGCTACTACGGTACTCAACAGCTCTAGAAGCTTCGCCACAAGAGTATCTTACCAAATTTGTTAGCGATCTTTAGGGAGATCTACGAGAAAAGCTTCCTGGTTTAGAGGTACAACCGTAGATGAAGTAATGGATATCGCATCTCGTATTGACATTGAGAGGGATGAAAACCGTCAAAGAAGAAGTTTCCACTTTAATGGTGGACCATCCAAAAGCAAGGCACATTATAATCGTAGAGATCGTCGCTATCATCCAGCCGCTTCCAATATAAGCTCACCACAGACCTTGGGTCAGGATTTATCAGGAAGAAGGGATTTCTCTAAACCTCCACTATATCCTCGCGACTCAACAGCAGGAGCTAACACCTCTGTGGCTGGATCTTCAGCTCAAATAGGAGCACGTGTGTGTTTTCACTGTCATTAGGAAGGCTACATCAAGAAAGATTGTCCGAAATTGAGAGGTTCAGAGTTTAAATCAAATCCCAATTAACAGTATAACATCCACCTCGAGTAATGGAGCAAAATACGGAGGAAGACATGGTAGAGGTCGGGGCTCACAAGGAGCGTCTCATACACAACAACCACCTCAAAGTGTTGCGGGTTCTATCTTGCCTATTCCTAATGGCCAGGTAAATGCAATTACTGGGGAACAAGCCTACCACTCAGGCACAGTCGTACGAGGTACTGTTACTATTCATGGCTTTTCAGTACATGCCTTATTTGATTCTGGTGCGTCACATTTATTTATTGCTCCACGGTTAGTACCAACTTTGGGTAAGATACCAGTAGAAGTACACCAGTCATATCTGATCAAGGAACCAAGAGGACAAGTATTTATAATCCGAGAAATCATGGATAATTGTATAATACTGATAGCAGGACATCAGTTACCCGTTTCACTACTACTAATCGAAATGGAGGACTTTGATCTTATACTAGGAATGGATTAGTTAGAAAGGCATCATGTATGTCTTGACTATTTCTAGAAGACAGTAACATTTCACCTTTCTAACTCGATGGAGTTCCAATTCATTGGAAAGACATCCAATGATAATATCGAATATATCTCTACACTGAAGGCACAACAGTTATTAGAGCAAGGATGTCAAGGTTATTTAGCTTATGTATCCACTACATTAGGGTCAGAAAGAATGATAGAAAATGTGCATATAGTGTGCGAGTTTCCTGATGTATTTCCAGAGGAACTACCTGAATTACCACGTGAACGAGAGATTTAATTTGAAATCTCTCTTATGCTTGATACTCAACCTATCTCTATCCCTCCGTATATGATGGCACCAGCTGAGTTACGAGAGTTAAAAGTACAGTTGCAAGAACTGTTAGATAAAGGATTCATTCATCCTATTACTTCACCATGGGTGCACCTATCTTATTTGTCAGGAAAAAGGATATGTCGATGCGGTTGTGCATTGACTATAGACAATTAAACAAGAGGACAATAAAGAACAAGAATCCTCTACCAAGAATAGATGATCTCTTTGATTAGTTACAGGGTTCAACTATGTATTCTAAGATTGATTTAAGATCCGGATACCATCAGTTGAAAATTAAAGATACAGATAATCCCAAGACAACTTTTCGAACTAGATACGGGCATTATGAATTCTTAGTTATGCCTTTTGGACTAACAAATACCCCAGCAGCCTTCATGGATCTCATGAATAGAGTATTCAAGGAGTTCTTAGATCACTTTGTAGTAGTCTTTATTGATTATGTGCTTATTTATTCCAAGGATAAGTATCTGCATGAACATCATCTCAGGAAGGCACTTAAAACTCTAACGAAGAACAAACTGTATGCTAAATATAGCAAATGTGACTTCTGGCTATCTGAAATAACTTTCTTAGGCCATGTTATTTCCGGGGAAGATATATCAGTTGATCCTACAAAGGTTAGTGCGGTGATGAGTTGGGAACGCCCGAAGACTGTTACAGAAATACGATCTTTTCTGGGATTAGATGGATATTATATAAGATTCGTGAAGAACTTTTCACGAATAGCATTGCCAATGACTAGACTAACTCAGAAGAAGGTCCCATTTTTATGATCTGATACATGTGAAGCTAGTTTTCAGACACTGAAAGATTGCCTAACATCTTCACCAATCCGTACTCTACCCTCCGAAAGTGAATGGTTTACAGTGTACACTACGCATCTAAAGAAGGACTTGAGGCGGTTCTTATGCAACATGGTAAGGTAGGTACGTATGCATCACGACAGCTCAGGACACATGAGAAGAACTACCCAACACATGACCTTGAATTAATTGCCGTAGTTTTCGCTTTAAAGATATGGAGACACTACCTCTATGGTATTACTTTTGAAATCTTCACCGATCATAAAAGCTTGAAATATCTGTTTGATCAAAAGGAGCTCAATATGAGACAGAGACGGTGGCTAGAGTTGTTGAAAGATTATGATTGCACTATCTCCTACCACTCTGGTAAGGGGAACGTCGTAGCAGATGCCCTTAGCAGAAGAACTTATTCACCTGGGTTAGTGAGTGCTATCCACTTCTGTGATTTACTATCAACGTTAAGTGAATGGAAATCATTTAATAGTAGTGTTGATACTATAACTATTCCTCATCGATACAAACCAGAGATCTAGGATAAAATAAAGAAAGGACAGGAGGATGATCCAGTCCTTAAAGACTTGAAACAACAACTTGAGAAGAATGAGATAGAGGGATTCCAGATACAAGATGGGTTACTATATAACCATCACAGAGCTTGTGTACCAGACATACCTGAACTGAGGAAAGACATTTTACGTGAAGCTCGTTGTTCTAGATTATCTATTCATCCAGGAATTATGAAGATGTATAAAAATCTTCATTCATACTTCTGGTGGTCAGGAATGAAGAAAGATGTTGCTGAGTTTGTGAATTTATGTTTCACTTGCCAGCAGGAAAGGCTTCATACCAAAAGCCACCGGGATTATTGCAACCCCTCCCTATACCTGAATAGAAATAAGAAAGCATTTCCATAGATTTCGTTACTGGCCTACCTCAGACGACTGGTAGTAAAGATAGTATCTAGGTTATAATAGATCGTCTGACAAAGGTAGCACAATTCATTCCGATAAGCTTATCTTTCACTCCAGACCATCTTGCTGAGTTATATATTACACATGTGATTCGCCTTAATGTTATCCCGAAGGAAGTAGTTTCTGATCGAGATTCACGATTCACCTCACACTATTGGGAGAACTTCATTAAAGCCTTAGGTACACAACTACGCTTGAGTACAACATATCATCCACAAACAGATGGTCAGTCAGAACGTACCATTCAGACACTTAGAATGAAAGGGATCGTGGATTAAACATTTGCCTCTTGCAGAATTCACCTACAATAATAGTTACCATACAAGTATTGTCATGGCAACATTTGAAGCAATATATGGACGAAAGTGTATTACTCCTTTGTGTTGGGAAGAGGTCGGAATAAAGAACTTTTATAATTCAGACAGGCTTCAAGAGACACGGGAAGCTGTAGAGCTTGCTAGAAAAAGACTTTTAACTGCCTAGAGACACCAGAAAAGTTATAGTGATACCAGGCGAAGAGAACTTGATTTTGAGGTAGGTGACTTTGTATTTCTCAAAGTATCACCTATGAAGGATGTTCAGAGGTTTGGCTTGCGTGTGAAGTTAGTACCCAGGTTCGTGGGTCCCTTTAAAATTATTCAGTGCATTGGAAAAGTAGCATATACACTTGCACTTCCTCCACATCCTTCAGCAATACATGATGTATTTCATGTATCAAATCTGAGAAAGTACATTAGGGATCCAGAGCATAAGATAAGTTATGATGATTTATATGTTGAGCCAGACTTAGCATACCAAAAGATACCTATGCAAATACTTGAAAGGGATATCAAGAAGTTGAGAAACAAAGAGGTGCCTCTAGTTAAAATATTATGGCGGAACCAAGAGTTTAAACAAACCACATGGGAACCTGAGGCAGAAATGAGACAGAAATACCCCTACTTATTTGAATAATAACACTGTGTATTGTATATCTTCTTTATAAATGAAATGATGTTCATTCTCTTTAAGGTTGTTATGGTTTCAATACTTTTTAAGGTTGTTATGCATGCATTTCTAGTCTCGAAGACGAGACTTCCTTTAAGGTTGTTATAATTGTAAAGTTTTCAACTTGACATATCTCGGATCCTATATAATAAGATCCGACTCGTGAAGAGGAAACCAACGGAATTTGTTTCGTATGAATCGGACTCCGTTTCGGCTTGTTATGAATTTCGAAAGAAAGACTACTAAGGAAGGCTAAGATGTCATTAATCCATAATGACTGTCATTAAGACTAATTAAATATGATTAAAGAAACTAATGATCGATTAAAAACCGCTAATGATCATTAGCAAAAGACTAATCAATATTTAGCAAAAGATAAGCGTAAGCCGCAAAAGTTAAATTGCGCTTAGTAAAAGTTAATCACGATTAATGTTAATTAAGCATCATTAGCGAATCTGTAATCCTCTATAATGTTCTAACTTAAGCCCCAAGTTTGAAATAAGTTTTGGCTAAAACCATTGGCCAAAACCATGGGCTGCTAAACCATGGTTAAGGTCTAAACCATGGTTTTCTAATCATGGTTAGTGGTTTTCGAGAGCCTATAAATAGACCCCCCACCCATTCATTCTCTACGATATCCATTACCACCACCATCCCAAGGGATAGGGTCGAGAGGTCGAGAGGAGGAGTGGGAGGCGAGGAAGGAGCGCTAGCGAAGCGCTGTGTCACGATCCCGATTCTCGAGCCGTCGGATCCTCCCATATCCGGATCAGGTTACTCAGCAATAATTTATTCAGCAATCACAACTAACATTCAGAAACAGACTGTAAATAAAAATACTCAGAAAAAAGAATTTCAACACTTTCCCATTCACAAAATAAAGTTCAGATGATAAACTGTCCACTATAACCATTTACATGTACATCAGCTTGAAAGAAAAATATACAAAAGATTACTAACTACCTTAAATAGTAAAGCTACTGCGACTGCGTAGATTTCTATTATGGAAGGTGGATGATTTTTTTTAAATCCTTGTGATAGCTCACCGATACTTGTTAGATTTTCCATAAATCATAGGATAAAAAATTAGCGAATGTTAAGTAACGAAGAAGAGAAAAGCAAATAAATTGTGTAATTTTTCAAAACTTGATATCACAAAAATTTTATTCCTTCTCATTAATTTAAGTCCTATTTCTTTTCTATTCCACATCAGGGATTAGTCCAGGTGAACTCCACCATTCTTGGACTCCAAAGCTGTGGACCCTTCGGGATTGGAGATTGTGTTGATCTTGTTAGCTTATGCTACCGCACGTCTGATGGAGCTAAAAATCGGTTTCGCGGCTTTCTTTTTATTGATGAAAGTGGTCGATGTAGCCAAAAGCCACGAAACAAGTTCGATTCTTAAAACCTATCAAACAATTGCGGTTCTCCTGCGGAAAACCGTCACTAATATTTAACCAGGCAAGTGTTCCTGGGTCGAACTCAAGGAGGCAGAATAAATTCCTTAGATTTTTTTTATCTTTGTAATTTTATTTTTAATCTTCTCTAAGTGATCAAGTCAAGGAACCCTTTTTTATTGATTTTTTTTATTATTTTTATTTGATTTTATTATTTTCAAATTTTTATTTAATTTTCAAAAAGGGATATTTTTCAAAAAGATTTATTTATAATAGATGGATATTATATAGGTGATACTGTATAGTAGAGTGAACGGGGTCGAGCCGCGAACTCGAACTACACAAGAAATCAAAACAAAGCAAGACGAATTTCGAAGAGTCAAAACACGTCGAAAACTCGTCAAAATTCCACGAAAACTTTATACTAAGTAAGTGGGGTAGTTGTGTAACTACCCTCAAGAAACCGTCGAAAAACAAAGTCACAGGAGTCGAAACAACCCCTACAGCCCAGGGGCATAAGCGCAAAAGAAAGCTAATTAAAAAGTTCTCAAAAAGGTCCTCAAGGACTGTTCTGAAAGAAAAAGTTACAAATGTTTACATTTAGGTCCCTGTGGAGGGACCTAAATGCAAATAGTGAAAACCTGTGAGGCGGATTGAATTTGCTGGAAGTTTGCTGGGCTTAAGATGTAAAATTTCCACCGTTTCGCAAATGACGGCTGCGATTAGAACTCGCGCGCGCCGATCGAAGGGTTCAGCTTCTGCCACGTGTCGCGATTCTGCGCCTCTGGTGTTCTTGAGCAGTTTGAAGCCGCTAGCGATGACGTCTTCTTCTCCGATTTCTCACGGCCAACCGACGAAAGTTTAGGCTCTCCGGCGGGACCAGAGGGGTGGCTCCTCCACCCCTCGAGCTCGCCCGCGGTAGGGTGGCGACGGAAGAAACTCCGAGCAGCGATGGCGTCGTGATGAAGATCACATCGCAGCTCCCTGGAGGTTGATCTTTGTTCTGGCTATGGAACTTTGAGGTGGATTCTGATGAAGAAGATGAGCTTCCAGTCCTTGCGATTAGCTCCCAACCGATGTCTGATCTGCAAACACAAGATGGATGTGCTCGATTCGCTAGGAATCGACTTAAGGGTAAAGGATTCGCAAGATCAAACAAGATAAAAAAAATCAGGTTTCCAGAGAATATACACAATGCGTGAAGAAGGCGATACGATTTGAAGCGCGAATTGAGTAGATTTTGAAATGAATCGAGATGGAATGCTAAGGGCGTCGATCTAAGATGGTTTGACTTCCTAAATCACGGATTAGCCATGCTAATCGTGGCACGCAAATCGACGAGAAAAATAAAAGAAATGGAGGAAGAGGCCTGTGAGAGTCTAGGTATATTACCTGGACAAAGTTGCTCGACGGCGGCCAAAGACCGGAGCGGAACGCGGCGCTTGGGCTGCGATACAAGGCCGATGAAGCCCTGGAACCTCCTCCGATGATTCCTCCTCCTCGCGAGCTCCTCCAAGGTGCTGTCACCACCACGATTCGGCTGGAACGAGGCTTTTAAGTAGAGGGATCGGACTTCTGGAACTGGGGTGTTTCAGAGAGCTGGAAGTTGGTTATTAATGGCGAAAGTTGAGGGACTTTTATAGCAAGTTTACTTGGGCTCCAAGCTCGGATCTAAGGGTGGCGATGGAGTGGGTAGTTAGGAGAAGGAGATCAATGGTTTAGGTTGGTCAGAAGCTTCGCGAAGTGCGCGGGAAAAATGGGGAAAGGTGACCGGTCGAGCAGGTTCTGGTAGAACAAATTCTTGGGGAAGAAGGTCCCAGGTGCTGACAAGTGTCAGCACCGGGTTGGCCCAGAAGTGTTATTAACTTAAAAATTAAATATTAAATAGTAAATTACGTTATTTTAAATAAGTTTAAATACAAAAAGTGTAGATAAATTAGTTCTCTAATTTATGGACTAATTACTTTTAATAAATAATAAATATTATTTAAAATATAAATATTATATTAATAAATATGTATTTATAAATAGGTTTTAGATTTTTAATTTAATAAATAAATAAGTAAAAATTAATTTTATAATTTCTTTATTATTAGAATATTAAATAAGGCTTATACGAATTTTTATAGATTTTAATAAATTAATTTGTATATTTTAATAAATAAGGTTAGTATCTAAGTAGGTCATTTATACCTATATTTTGGGGTTTTTGATTTTAATAAGATAATAAATAGTCTCCAAAAATTATGAAATAATTTTTGGTGAAACTACAAGATCATGAAATAATTTAAAAATTATAAAATTATGAAAATGATAAATAATGTGTGTTACAGAAAATAAATAGCCTAGAAACCCCGTTGTCTTTTGGTCCCAAAACCCACTTTTTGCAAACGGACTCCGAATTCGATGAAACCAGCTTTACTAATTAGAGAATATTATTTTATGAACTTTAAAGGTGAGTAGAGTGAAATTGGAGTTCGCATGAGGAAGTTATGATGTTCAGAAGTTGAGATTTTGACAATTTCTAGGCTGGATTTCTTGGCATATATACAAGGTAATATTTTTAACTTATTTTTATATTTTTTATATACATTTTTAGAAATAATTAGGAAAAGGATTTGGTGAAAAATATTTTCGTATGGATTAATTAAAATTCTTTGAAGTTTTGTATTTATTTTATAAATAATGAAAGGTGTATATGTGTGTGTTAAATTATTTTTTTATTTTTCTTTCCTTATCTCCCCCTACTTATTGGTTTGTCGACCAATCCATGCTGACTTGGTCTCGAGGATTGGGCTATAAATATATCTTACAGCTATATTTATATTTTAAGTCATATTGTATATATATATACATATATTCAATCTGCCTTTTTGTTCTTTTCTTGTTCTTTATTTATTTACATGATTTTAGTGGTTAAAAGTGAATATTTACACAATGAATGGTGTTTTGTTAAAAGATGAGAATTAATGAATATTTACATGTATTTGTTAAGGGTTTTAAGACAAAATGCGACAGAAAAGTTAATGAATCATGGATTCATCAACCCCCTATACTTAAACTTTGCTAGTCCCTTAGCAAACACTTATTTTGGAAAAGTAAGTGAAAAAGAAAGAAAGTTATAATGAATTTGTTTTCCTAAATCAATTCATGAGAACAGACAAAGGACAGAGCTCGATCGGGCCTGAAACAAGCATTTTGTCGGAACCTTAACTAGGATTAGGATTTTATCCTCAATAGTCCTCAAATTCCATAATCCTTACTCAAGATCACTTCATCGGCTAATCCAGACTCACTTATTCATATCGCAAACTCTATCATCTTTGAAGTCAACTTGTACAGTGTGTGAATTGATTTAGCTCTTCCTGCTTAGAGAACCGAAGAAATCGTCCATCCCGGCTATACACTCCTATGGCTTCCTCATCTCGCTACTCTTTCCTCGGGGAGGGAGGTATTCCCTTCTGAGTTCAGTTCTGCTATGTCCACAATCGAATATAGGGAGAAGTTAGAAGAATGAGAAAAGAAGTGGAGTGCGATCAGTGCAGACACATCTCCTTGTGAAGCCCAACCGGTGTAGCTGAGTCTCCACTAAGATGTGCATTCATTTTTGGTGGAAGCTTGGACCATTGTGGTCTTATTTGGTGGCTTCTGCTTTGCTTTGACTTTGTAATTTACTTGCACTGCATTCATCTTTTTATGCCTCGACGGATATAGCATCTTTTTAGTCCGTCCATTTTTTGAGGTCTTAGAAAAATTGTGTCAGCAGATACTTCCCTCATCCGAAGCAACTATCGCAACCCCAATCTCTCCTGTCTTTAGACATCAATGCCACAAAAATAAGGATAGAAACGCACTACCAAGGTGTACTGCCCTTCGGAACTCCATGCAAATCGAGCTAAGTGCAGAGTGCATGTGTTCAAGATTGGTTCACTGGTGTAGAGTTGTACGGATGACTCCAAATGGTCCACTTAAGCTCAGATGACTTGATTTCCCGAATATGGTTTTACGGAACCCAAAGATTTTAAGTCGGTAGACCTGAAGAGTCTAAGTTCCAGTTCCTAATCAGGCTCCTTACAATGAACGTTAAAGGCCGTAATCAAGCTCCATCCTTTAGACTAGACTCAGTCCTTAGTTCCAGAAATCTAACTTATTCTGAAAAATGCGAATGCAAATGCAACCATGTTTTTGTGAAGTGTATTTCCTGAATTTTACTCATTTTTATGGATTTTAAGAATTTTGTAATTTTTCTGAATTTTAAGACTTTGTATTTTTTATGGATTTTATGAATTTATAAACAAGATTTTATTCATGAATTTTACAAGATATATTTTATTTGAGTTAAATATCTAATGTATTTTACAAATTTTATCTACAAAGTATTTTACAAGGATTGAATGGTTTTTACACATGTTTTAATAAATAGGATTTTAACTAAGTATTATACAAATTTTAAGTACAAATTTTAAATACAAATTTTAATTACAAATTTTAAACACAAGTTTTAATCATATTTTACTTATTTACAAGGATTTTATAAATAATATATAAATATACGTGGATTTTAAATTAACCCGTACCCACTTTTTATGGATTTTATAGATATAGAAAATACATAAAAGTACGAGTTATGGACGAAAGTATATATACAATATATATGCACCCCCCTATACTTAGCTTGTGCTATGTCCTCATAGCGTCAAAAGAGAAAAAGGAGGACATAACTCGTGCTAAGTAAAAGTGGGTGAAAAAGGATATCGAGTACAAGTTAGTCAACCCCCCCTATACTTACGATCAGGTCATCGTAAGTATCACGGGAGAGCAAAAACGGGATGACTGAATAAAAAGGATAAATAACGAAAGTTCAAAAGGAAAAGAATACGAACTCATCGAAATCACTCGGTCCCCCTATACTTAGGATAAGGCATCCTAAGTATAGAAAAGAGTGTAGCCAAAAATTGGGAACCGGTGATTCGTGAAAAAGAAAGGCTATATAAAAGAATAAGTACAAAAAATAAAACGTAAATCAGCGGGCAATCGGTCCCCCTATACTTAGGATCTGATATCCTAAGCATAGAAGACGAGCAAAAACGGGGACGATTGTGGTCTACGAAGAATATACAAGTGTTGTGAATCTTCAGAAAAGAATGGCTCAAAAGAATTTGTACAGGAAGAAGTGAAGGAGTGATCATGATTCCTGTACAAAATAGATCACTTCAGTACGGGCCAGATGATCAGTAGTCTCTACGAAGTGTTTCAGCATCTACCCATTAAGCACGAACGGCTCTGCACCAGGTGACACATCTGATATTGCAATACTGCCATTGTCGTGCACCATTCTGACTATATACGGTCCTTCCCACTTGCTTTTTAATTTGCCGGGAAAAATTCTCAACCTTGCATTAAACAGCCAGACTTTCTGCCCAGGGACAAAGCTCTTGTACCGAATATGTCTGTCATGTCATTTCTTCACTTTGTCCTTATAGATGAGCGCGTTCTCGTATGCTTGATTTCGAATTTCTACCAGCTCATTTAGATCTATCTTTCTCTTGGCCCCTGCTTTCTGTATATCCATCAGTATTTCTCGAATTGCCCATTCAGATTTATGCATGATCTCTACGGCAAGTGGCACGGCTTTCCATAAACTAGCCTGAATGGTGAAGTACCTAAAGGAGTCTTATACACAGTACGATATGCCCAAAGAACTTGATCTAGAAGAAGTGACCAGTTCTTCCTATCCGGTCGTACTAGTTTCTGAAGAATTGATTTCACCTCCCTATTTGAAACTTCGGCCATGCCGTTCGTCTGTGGGTGGTAAGGAGAAGCTACTCTATGATCGATGTTGTATTGTTTCACTAGCTTTTTCACCTCCTTATTAATGAAATGTCTACCCCCATCAGATATTAGGATACGAGGAATCCCAAACCGCGAAATAATGTGTTCCCTTAGGAACTTGCAAACGGTCTTATTGTCTGCGGTTCGTGCGGGTATAGCCTCCACCCATATGCTAACATAGTCTACAGCAAGAAGAATGTACTCAAAGCCGTTGCTATAAGGGAACGGTCCCATAAAATCTATGCCCCATGCGTCAAAGATCTCGCAGATAATGACGGGCCGCATTGGCATTGCATCTCTGGCACTGACTGTCCCTACAGCTCTCTGACAATCTGGACAACTCTTCACGAATGTGCAGGCATCTCTGGTAAGAGTTGGCCACCATAATCTGCTCTGTAGTACCTTCTGCGCTGTCCTCTTACCTAAATGATGTCCTCCTGATTCTAGAGAATGACACAAAGCGAGGACACTATTATATTCCTCCTAAGGAATACAACGCCTGTAAACACAAACCGGTCCTTCGCGAAAAAGAATCGGATCCTCCCAGTGGTAGTATCATGCCTCAGAAACTAGTTTCTCAACTCGGTTCTTTGGCCAACCCTGAGGACTTTTCTGTGTGACCAGAAAGTTCACTATGTCTGCATACCACGGAAGTTCAGCAACCGTAAAGATGCTCTCGTCTGGAAATCTCTCTGCGATCTCTGGCGTGTATTCATCTGAAGGCTGATCTGTCTGTAATCGGGAGAGGTGATCAGCTACCACATTCTTTACTCCAGGTTTATCCTTGATATCCAAATCGAATTCTTGAAGTAAAAGAATCCATCTAAGAAGGCGTGCCTTAGCATCCTTCTTTTCCATTAAAAATCTGATAGCTGAGTGATCAGTGTATACTATGATTTTCGAGCCAAGCAGATATGATCGAAACTTGTCTAATGCAAACACTACTGCCAACATCTCCTTTTCTGTCACTGTGTAATTTCTCTGAGCATCATCTAAAGTTTTGCTGGCATAGTGAATAGCAACGGGAAGTCCATTCCTCCTCTGCCCTAATACAGCCCCGACCGCAAAATCTGAAGCATCTGTCATGATCTCGAAGGGTAGAGACCAATCAGGCGGTTGTAGGACAGGAGCACTGATTATTTTCTCTTTCAATGTGAGGAAGGCATTAAGACATTTATCATTTAAAACGAACTCGATGTCTTTGCCTAGCAATTCAGTTAACGGTCGGGCAATCTTGGAAAAGTCTTGGATAAACCGTCGGTAAAAGCCGACGTGCCCCAGAAATGACCGTAACTGTTTAATGTTGGATGGTGGCTCGAGTTTCTTGATGACATCCACCTTGGCAGGGTCAACCTCCATGCCTTGCTGGGAGATGACGTGCCCCAACACGATCCCGTGAGTAATCATAAAATGGCTCTTTTCCCAGGACAGAACGAGATCTACATCACAACATTTTTTTCAGAACCTGGTCTAGGTGCGCTAAACAATCGTCAAAGGACTCACCATAGACCGAGAAATCATCCATAAAAACCTCTAGAAAATCACCGACCATGTCCACAAAAATAGCAAGCATGCACCTCTGGAAAGTCTCAGGAGCGTTGCACAATCGAAAGGGCATCCGTCTAAAGGCATACGTGTCGAACGGACAAGTAAAGGTGGTTTTCTCCTGGTCTTCAGGAGCAATTGATACCTGGTTGTATCCGGAGTAACCGTCAAGGAAACAGAAGTACCCCTTCCCTGCCAACCGTTCTATGACCTGGTCTATGAAAGGCAAAGGGAAGTGGTCCTTCTTCGTCGCAGTGTTCAACTTCCTGTAGTCAACACATACTCGCCACGACGTGGTTACTCTCTTTGGAATCTCCTCTCCACTCTCGTTTTTCACCATCTGAATTCCCGACTTCTTCGGGACAACATGTAATGGGCTAACCCATTCGGAGTTGGAGATGGGATAAATGAACCCTGCGTCGCACCATTTCGTGATCTCTTTCTTGACAACTTCTCGTAAAACCGGATTCAGCCTACGCTGAAACTCTCTGGAGGGTTTGCTGTCATGATCGAGATAGATATGATGTGAACACAAAGCAGGATTAATCCCGCGGAGATCGGTACAGTCCACCCAATGGCCTTGCGGTTTCTTTCTAGAATCTTCATCAGACGAGATTCTTGATCATCGGTCAAAGTTGAGTTGATAATGACCGGAAACCGTTGATGTGGACCCGCAAGGAAGGCATATTTCATGTTTGGTGGCAAAGTTTTAAGTTCTGGCAAGGTAGTATCTGTATTTGCCGAAACATCCTCTGTATGTGTATGGGGATCTGTATCGGTTGTGGATTTGTCGGCATTCTGATTATCCACCATCTCTATGTGCTCTAGAGTCAGACTACAGAAGATGTTCAAGACATCATCCGACTCCTCAGAATGATCGGAAGAGAATAAGTCAGCTAGATAAAATTCTGAATCATCTGAGACGGAGGAATTGTGTAGAGTTTCTGATTCTAAAAGATCTGCATTGATTTCGTCAGAAGTCTAATCCCTTTGGTTCTCATCATCCAGACTAAAATATAAGGTCCCATCGGAAGAATTACCCCCTGAGGTCTCGGACCCGTCCTCTGTCAAACATTCTTGGGTCTCTACCTGATATCTTTTGAGGTCGTCAAGACGGACCTCATCCATGTAATCACAGGAGGCTAAAGAACTCAGAAAATCCGAAGATGCATCACTGAAAGTGTTCGATTATCTTGCCATCTCTGTATGTACCTTTTCGCCTCGGCCCAAAAAGATACCTTCCCTGTATCATAATCGAAGAGGGCCTTTGCGGTCTCCAGAAAAGGCCTCCCAAGAATGATCGAGGTAAGGTGTAACTGTGCTGGGCAATTCATATCTAGGACCGTAAAGTCCACTGGAAATTGCAGACCCTGCACGGTTACGATAACGTTCCTAAGTATACCCTTAGATCTCTTTACGGATCTATCAGCAAACTGAAGGATCGCGCGGGATTTGTAAAGAGGACCTAACTCGAGCTTCTCGAGCAAGGAAGCGGGTATCAGATTGATCGAGGAACCGTTATCTAATAGAGTGCGATCGAACTCGGCTTTTGCAATCTCGCATCTGACATAATGTGCACCTGAATCCTTTTTCTTCTTCGGTAGCTTATTCTGTATCGTACAGGATGTAGCCTTAGTCAAGACATGCTTTTCTGTTCGGGATCTCTTTTTCCTACGTGTGGTGCATCTGTTTTTCAGTTGATACTTGAGCGTATGAAATTGATCTAAGGCATCATGAAGAGGGATCTTCAGAAAGATGTGATCCTTGAGTAGTTTTTCAATCTATGGAGATTCAAGATTATTTTGATCTTTTCTTTCCTTTCCCAAACAAAGCATCGGGAAAAGGAACAAAGTCAGAAGTCAGAAAATCAGGACTTTTATTCAAACTGGAATGAGCATTTACATCGAGAGTCTCAGAATTATTTACAAAACTCTCTAAAACAAGGGAAGAGATATTTTTGTCGGGACTCTCTGCCTGATCTGGCGTGATGTCATCGTCTGAGTCGCCAGTATCCATATCTGAAGTGTTGGCATTGCTCCCGTTTCTTGAGTCTGCGTAAAGGTCCTCATCATCTTGCGGTTGCTCCTCCTCGGCTTCAGGATCATGGTTCTGCTCGTGCTCCTCCAGTGCCCTCTCCTCTTCTCCAGCAGGTGCTTGCGGTGATCTACCGCTCCTGAGACGAATGAAGTTAGATAAAAATCCAGGAAACGAGATCTTACCTGTAGTGTCTACCTGCTCTGGATGCCTCCGATGAACATCTTGCCCTAAGTATATACCTGCACGGTTACGATAACGTTCCTAAGTATACACCTACGGCCCCTGCTCGCAGCGTGGCTAATTGCCCTTGTAATTCCGTCTGAACTCGGAATTGTTCTCGAATTTGTAGATTCATCTGATGAAGTGTATCGAGAATCCCAGTAGTAATATCTGCAGCTTCTGATCTTCCGTCATCTTGCTCCTCGGCTGCTGCCCTCTCATCTGCTGCTGGTGCTTTACCGCGAGCCATCGGCTTCGAGTCGTCTGGAAAAGTGAAGCTCTCGTAAGTACTCAGTGATAGTTCAGCTGGAGATGATTTATTGAGACGAGAGTCTGTCTCAATTTTCTGGCCAGGAGGTGAGGGAGTCTGGGTCTGACTCGCCTCGAGATCTGATAGGACTGGCTCGGGAAGAGGGTCATTCCGAGCCTGTGAAGACGTACGTCCGACGGTGGACGGTTGAAAGCTCACAGAGTCTGAGCCGAAAAGTCGTCGAGACGTCATCTTCAATGTCAAGAGAAAAATCGGGAGAGCACGTTTACGATTCAAGAGAGAGAGAAATGCGAAAGCCGCGGAAACTCACGCCCCGCAAGCAAACACAAATCAAACCCCGTTTTCACCAACTCAATCCTGATGAAGACCGTAAGAGTTCGGTCTTTTTATCTTTTCGGTTTTAGGGTTGTGATTAGCAAACTTTTCGGTTACGCGGGCTGAGCAAGCCAATAGGTGCCCGATGGTTTCCCCGAAACACTGGCCTGAATCCTTACACGAGACCACTCGCACTCAGCCAGTATGGAAGTAAGTATGGACCGTTTCCGGCTACCCGTGTTGCTTGAGGATGGAGCCTTGCGCAGTATCCTCTAAACCTCCCACTCTGCTAAGTAAACCCAGACCGTTTCTGGCTACCCGAGCTTACCCACTGAGGAACAGTGATCAAATGTATGGACCCAGTAGTATCCCGCGAGAAATACGGGGTTTGTGCTCTATCCTTAAGTGTCGGCTCTCGAGGTCGCTGACGAGCCGCAAAATCGACCCTTTAATAATGTGTTTTTAGCACATGTAATCGTCATCGTAGTCGGGCCGATTAGGGTCGTCAAAGAGATCACCTCATTAAAGATATGCCATAAATCGAAATGAGGTGATCGTTAATTATTTTTTACTTGGCAAGAAACCAAGGTCGAACTCAGGGACACGA
The DNA here is from genome assembly GCA_037367405.1 of Ottelia alismoides. Taxonomy (NCBI): domain Eukaryota; kingdom Viridiplantae; phylum Streptophyta; class Magnoliopsida; order Alismatales; family Hydrocharitaceae; genus Ottelia; species Ottelia alismoides. The sequence continues at coordinate 277,621 of JAZKJV010000636.1, read as the reverse complement.
GCCTCTCTCGTATTTATCGGATTCAAGTCTATTTAATTTAGTGTCGAATTAAAGGCATATAGGTCAAAATATGCAAAGACAAGACAATGCATTAAAAATAAACATGCATATTTTTTAATTATTTTTATCGTGCAAGTAAATGCAATGCGATGCAATGGAGATATGCCCTAGATAGAAAATAATGAGCAAAATAGTCAACAAGTCAATTCCAGATTTAATTAGGGTTATGAACTCAACTCGAACAAGGCATAGATTAAGTGACAAGAGACACATAGCTATCAAAATAATACATCGAAATTCATTATGTCCAAAACAACAAATTAAGTATGCCATTAGAAAGATAATGAAGAGAGCTTCAAAATGAAACTGAAATCAACTCGATTGGAGCTATATAGCTCAAGATATTCAACAAAGAAAGCAGGGGCATAACTGAAAGGAAACATGAAAAAGATAACTACAAAAAGGTCCCTGGAAAGGACTGAAATGCAATAAAAATAAAGTACGGGGCCTTCCCTGTAAGTATTCCATATGCGCGGGGACCTAGTTGCCAATTTGGAGAAGTCTGTGGGCTCCTCCGCAAATTGCCCAGAAGGCACGCGCCAGGCACGCGCCTTTTTCGGCTCGGAATTCGGCTCGGAATCAGCGGAGGTTCGGACTAGCTTCGGCGAAGGCTCGGATGGTCCGAGGCTTGGCGCAGGCTCGTGGAGGAACGAAGCAGCCGAGCCAGTAGGTCCGGATAGCAGGCTTGGGCGTTAGGCTCTGGGGAGCTCGGATGGTGACACGTGGCCGAATGTAGCTCCATTGGATAGCCAAGATCCAACGGTGAAGGAAGACGTCGACGTGGCGTCATCTGGACCGTTGGATGGTCGCTGGGAGAGGACCATCCAACGGCAACTGCTTCTCTTCCCTCCTCTATCGCTGGCGGCGAGAGCTGTACTCCGGCGAAGGTAGCCTTCCTCCGCCGCTTGTTCCCTGACGATGAGGTCTTCCCCTGAGCTCGATGGATGGCAGTCGAGGAAGCCTGGAGCTCGGGGAAGATGTATAAGCCTCTGGCATAGCTCGCCAAGGCTCGGTGAACAGCTACGGCGTTGATGAAGTAAGCTCCGGCAGAGCTCCGGCCATTGAAAGCTTCGAAGACCTGCAGCTTTGTAGAGCATAGCCGAAGCGAGCGAAAAAACGTGGGTGCGTGCATGGAGTGAGGTGGGGAGCTCCTGCGGGCGTAGAGGGTGATGAGCTCGAAGCTCCTCCGCCGTGAGGGCGGAGGAGGTGGGTTGGAGGTGACGGAGGGTTTGGAGGAAGGAGACGGTGAGCGGAAAGTGGCGCGAGGAAGGGGGAACGGAGGCGAAGCTAAGGACGTGATCGTCGGAGCGAGAGGATGGCCGGTGAGGCCTAATTAAATCGAGCAAAGGAAATAAAAGAATCAGAGAAAAGATCGGAGACTTACCTGAGAGATGGCGGCGTGAATGGTTTGGGCTCGAGCTCCGAGGAGGAGCTCTGGTCTTCGCTGAACACGGGCAACCATTCCGTGCAGCTCGAGCGGGCTCGGAGCGCCGCGACGACGCCGTGATCGGCGAAGGGTCGACACCGGGGGTAGTGGTCGTCTTCGCTCGAGGGAGGCGGAGGAGGGCTGGTCCATGCCCCTACGTAAAGGTGGACGCCGGCGAAGATGCGAGGTGGAGGTGTATTTGAAGGGGTGAAGGTGGTGGTTTTCAGTCGGGAGGCGTGTCTTACGAGCGAGTTATGGAGCGAGTGGAGGAGTTTTGTGGATCGTGGAGATACTGGCGAGGATGAAGGATGGAAGGGGGATGTCGTGGGGCAGTTGGCAATGGAAATGGTCGACTGGAGTGGCGGAAGAAATGGGAAGGGTGCGCGTCGGGCGCGAGATGGCGAACGTGGGAAGAGTGGGGGTTTGGAGGTTGACGATGACCTCCGACCGTTGGATCTGGAAATCCAACGGTGGAGATCTAGGCGCTAAGTGACGGACCCGATTAGATCGGGGCGATATGATCGGTGGTGGATGGCAGCGCCACGTGGCGAGCTATGCACAAGGCGGCAGCGAACGGTGAGGATGGAGTGCGGGGGTGGATCGAACGGTTATGAAAACTAGCGGCTGAGATTGATGGCTGAAGGTTCGATCGAAAGGCCGTAATGTCGCCACGTGTCGGACTGGGGGCAGGCGGCTACGAACGGCTGTGATGGAAGATAGGGTTGCATCGAGCGGCAGAGAAAAAGAAGCGGGATCAGCGGCCAAGATGGAGGATCTGAATTGCGATCGGAGGGCATCGGTGGCGACACGTGGCACGCTCTGGTGAGGGCGCTCACGTGCGGTGGAGATTAGTTGTAGATATGATCGAAGGGTTGAAGGCTAGCGGCTGGCGTGGAGAGATGGGGGCCGTTGGATCTCAGGGGAAGATCTGACGGTCCAGGTTTGGTGGCGGATCCAACAAGAAGGAGCGGGCCACGTGGCTCACCCAGATTGGGCCACGTGGCCCAATCAGATTATTGCGCAAGTATTTTTGATTTTTGAGGCTTAAGATGGTCGAATTTGAGAAAACTCAAAACATGAAAGTTGTAGATCTTGATGAGATCTACAAGTTTCATGTTGACCAAAACTCGAAAAGAAATCAAACAAGGACCCGAAATATTTTTGAGGGTATTTTTGAGTCTAAAAATACCACTGATTTTTATTTTGCCATTTTTTTGTGGTTTTTAATTTATTTAGGACTCTGTTAATTATATGACATTAACAAGGATTTATTGACAAACTTTTAAGCAAGGGGGTTAATTATGGAGAATAAAGATGATGAAACTGAGGTTCATCACCCCCTATACTTAAACTATGCTCGTCCTCGAGCATCAAAAAGAATGACTAAGTTGGATTAACCCCCTTGTGCATGTAAATCCAGGATCCAATCTGATCAAGTCGACTCGGCTTCAGAGATCCAAAATTTTAGAGTTCAACCCAGCCTTAATCAAGAGGCTTCCAATTCCTCTACTTCTCTAGACTCTCTCTGATGTACATATAAACTAAAGGATATGATTTTAGTGTTGATTGCAATTCTGAGAGTAGAGTCAAGTCTTCACCCAAAATCTTGGTCCGAGAAAATCTCCTAAGGACCCAATCCTCAGCACTAGGGAATAAATCGAATCTTGCATTCAGTCCACCGTCTCTTTAGTTGTCAGACTTAGAAAATGTGGATGGCAGGCTAGAAAATGGAGGGCATGGGATTGTATCAATTCTTCTCTCCCTCTCATTGGAACAAGGATTCTCTCTAGTGCCTTTTTACGCAACACATTTTTTTGGTGTTGATCAGTGCGTCCGTCAAGAGAAGTTGGAGCCGTCTGCACTTGTTTTCCTGGGAGTACACCGGGGTGTGTCTCTTTTGAGTACCTATTGTACCTTCGACACCCAGACTTGTAGCATTTACGATGCAGAGCCCTTTTTTTGGTGCAAGCCCGACTCCTGGTCCTAATAGCGGTGGTCCAAGTGGACACTTTTAAAAAGTTTGGGAGCGCTCGCCTTTGGTGGAAGCTCTTTGATATTTGACTTTGTATGGAATGAGAGCTTTTTCTTTGAAATTTCATTGACTTGTAGTATTTTTGGCTAGCTCCACTGCTTTTACCAAGAGTTGGCGCACACTGATCAACAATTTTTTATTTATATCACACCCAGGCACTTAGATCAATGTCAAGAGATTAGTACAAGAACCAAGTTCTCATACTGGCTAATATTGCTGACACTCAGGTTTCATGAAGCCTCCAAAGATTTTATCCCATCCTCGAACATCATTAGATCAAATCCAAACTTGACTTCCTCATCCCAATCCCTCAGGTGAAAAATCAACTCATCTCAATCAAAACCGCAGTCGTGCATGTGATGTGCTGATCATATTCTCTTTTGTCTGAGACTAAGCATGGAATATAACATGCAAATCTAGAGACCTAGGGGAATGTGGATGATTAAGTCTAAGACCCTGATGGTTAAGGCTGGTTAACCGCAAATCTCAAAGACCTCAAAAAGCTAAGTCTTCTTGACCAATTCAGATCCTGGGTGAAAGTGTAAGAGTAGAGGTTTAATCCAACTGCTTCATTCAAAAACACATTTTTTTTTAATTTTTCTCATTTTTATGGGTTTTAGTTTTTAGAGTTAAAACACAGGTTAGACTCAACTTTTCTTGATAAAAGATTTTCAAAACCATGTCACAAAAGATTTTCAAAACATTTTTCAAAAAGATTTTTCAAAACAAGAAAAACTCATTTTCTTTCAAATCATTTTCGAAAATATTTTTATCAAAATAGTGTAACATAGTTAGAAAAGCCGTGAAATCATTTGAGTTCTCTTAGTCCAAAAGAATTTTACTTTAGCCAAAAAGTTTTAATTTTTCAGATATTAGCTAAAGTAAGTAAATTGTATATGCGGTATACCCCCCTATCCTTAAACTTTGCTATATCCTCATAGCACTAGATGTTATGAGTCCATGGATCCATTTAAGTATATAGGAATATATGGGCACTAAGAGGATACCCCCCCTATACTTAGGTTAGAAATAACCTAAGTATAAAGGCAAGAAAAGAGGAGTAGAGAAAATCACGGGGACTTGGGTCCCCCCTATACTTAGGCTGAGATTAGCCTAAGTATAAATATGGAAATTGATGTTGGAAGAGACCCAAGGTGAACGAAGAAGAGGGATGGATTTACAAGTGAGTGGCTGAATCTTCGGAGATGAAATGGAGTGGTTACGGTTTTGGGGTTGTGTGTCGCAACAAATATGGCTCAATCAAGCAAGCAAACCCTTAGTTTCACCAACTCACACATGAAACCAACCAAGGTTGGTTGATTATCTTGTCGGTTTTATTGGTGATAAAACTTTAGATAATTACGCGGAGAAAAATGTGAAATAAAAACCAACGCGTAACTGAGGGTGTTGCTCTCCCAAAACCGAATTTTAATCCATTTTTGGTTGACTTGCAATTAACAGTCCCAATTTTATTTTAGGTTATCACTGAATTATGGTTAGCACAAAATCAAGAAGTCGTCGTCTACCGTTCATTCCATTTTCCATTAATCCTAGGTGATCAAGCTAGGAAATGAAAGCCGAGAAAAACATGTATTCGAAGAAACCGCGATCTGGGCTAAGCGAGAAATCATGCAGTGATTTGACAAAAACACGTGAAAAACGGGGACTGTTTTGAAAACCAAATCCAACATGTATGCAAGTCGAAAAAGCCGCACCTAATCATGCATCTATTAGCGGTGATTAATCTTCATTAATTTTTAGCTACGTGATGCAAGATTATGTGCGTCTATCATTTGGTGTGTCCTACCTACGATCAAGCACATAAAAATATGAAAGATAAAGTGAGCTCGGAGAGCCGCGTGCCTAGTCCTAGGTCGACACTCAAGTGGGGACGATCCCCACACAACCACAATCGTTCGATTACAACCGCGAGTCTTCAATCGAAGACCGCTGTAAACGACGAATTGATTATAAGTTCATGCAAGCATAAAATGCGAGACATTTTTTTTTCTTTCTTCCTTGTTTGCTCCAAGCATGCTCCTGCGGCTCCTCGCAGCGGGAAACATCGGCTTCTCGCCTCCTTGAACACCAAGGGCCCTGCCACAGAAACAATAGTTAGATACCAAATAAGAAAGAAAAATTTTATATGCAAAATATGTGGTTAGTTGACCTATAAAAAGAAACACCAAATTAAACACACAAAAATCCAAAAAATAAAAGAAATGAGCCGTGTCCCCGGCAACGGCGCCATTTGACGAGCCGCAAAATCGGCCCTTTAATAATGTGTTTTTAGCACATGTAATCGTCATCGTAGTCGGGCCGATTAGGGTCGTCAAAGAGATCACCTCATTAAAGATATGCCATAAATCGAAATGAGGTGATCGTTAATTATTTTTTACTTGGCAAGAAACCAAGGTCGAACTCAGGGACACGAGCCTCTCTCGTATTTATCGGATTCAAGTCTATTTAATTTAGTGTCGAATTAAAGGCATATAGGTCAAAATATGCAAAGACAAGACAATGCATTAAAAATAAACATGCATATTTTTTAATTATTTTTATCGTGCAAGTAAATGCAATGCGATGCAATGGAGATATGCCCTAGATAGAAAATAATGAGCAAAATAGTCAACAAGTCAATTCCAGATTTAATTAGGGTTATGAACTCAACTCGAACAAGGCATAGATTAAGTGAAAAGAGACACATAGCTATCAAAATAATACATTGAAATTCATTGTGTCCAAAACAACAAATTAAGTATGCCATTAGAAAGATAATGAAGAGAGCTTCAAAATGAAATTGAAATCAACTCGATTGGAGCTATATAGCTCAAGATATTCAACAAAGAAAGCAGGGGCATAACTGAAAGGAAACATGAAAAAGATAACTACAAAAAGGTCCCTGGAAAGGACTGAAATGCAATAAAAATAAAGTACGGGGCCTTCCCTGTAAGTATTCCATATGCGCGGGGACCTAGTTGCCAATTTGGAGAAGTCTGTGGGCTCCTCCGCAAATTGCCCAGAAGGCACGCGCCAGGCACGCGCCTTCGAGGCTCGGAATTCGGCTCGGAATTCGGCTCGGAATCAGCGGAGGTTCGGACTAGCTTCGGCGAAGGCTCGGATGGTCCGAGGCTTGGCGCAGGCTCGTGGAGGAACGGAGCAGCCGAGCCAGTAGGTCCAGATAGCAGGCTTGGGCGTTAGGCTCGGGGGAGCTCGGATGGTGACACGTGGCCGAATGTAGCTCCATTGGATAGCCAAGATCCAACGGTGAAGGAAGACGTCGACGTGGCGTCATCTGGACCGTTGGATGGTCGCTGGGAGAGGACCATCCAACGGCAACTGCTTCTCTTCCCTCCTCTATCGCTGGCGGCGAGAGCTGTACTCCGGCGAAGGTAGCCTTCCTCCGCCGCTTGTTCCCTGACGATGAGGTCTTCCCCTGAGCTCGATGGATGGCAGTCGAGGAAGCCTGGAGCTCGGGGAAGATGTAGAAGCCTCTGGCGTAGCTCGCCAAGGCTCGGTGAACAGCTACGGCGTTGATGAAGTAAGCTCCAGCAGAGCTCCGGCCATTGAAAGCTTCGAAGACCTGCAGCTTTGTAGAGCATAGCCGAAGCGAGCGAAAAAACGTGGGTGCGTGCATGGAGTGAGGTGGGGAGCTCCTGCGGGCGTAGAGGGTGATGAGCTCGAAGCTCCTCCGCCGTGAGGGCGGAGGAGGTGGGTTGGAGGTGACGGAGGGTTTGGAGGAAGGAGACGATGAGCGGAAAGTGGCGCGAGGAAGGGGGAACGGAGGCGAAGCTAAGGACGTGATCGTCGGAGCGAGAGGATGGCCGGTGAGGCCTAATGAAATCGAGCAAAGGAAATAAAAGAATCAGAGAAAAGATCGGAGACTTACCTGAGCGATGGCGGCGTGAATGGTTTGGGCTCGAGCTCCGAGGAGGAGCTCTGGTCTTCGCTGAACACGGGCAACCATTCCGTGCAGCTCGAGCGGGCTCGGAGCGCTGCGACGACGCCGTGATCGGCGAAGGGTCGACACCGGGGGCAGTGGTCGTCTTCGCTCGATCCTCCGCCTCCCCCTGTCACTGGGAGGCGGAGGAGGGCTGGGCCATGCCCCTACGTAAAGGTGGACGCCGGCGAAGATGCGAGGTGGAGGTGTATTTGAAGGGGTGAAGGTGGTGGTTTTCAGTCGGGAGGCGTGTCTTGCAAGCGAGTTATGGAGCGAGTGGAGGAGTTTTGTGGATCGTGGAGATACTGGCAAGGATGAAGGATGGAAGGGGGATGTCGTGGGGCAGTTGGCAATGGAAATGGTCGACTGGAGTGGCGGAAGAAATGGGAAGGGTGCGCGTCGGGCGCGAGATGGCGAACGTGGGAAGAGTGGGGGTTTGGAGGTTGACGATGACCTCCGACCGTTGGATCTGGAAATCCAACGGTGGAGATCTAGGCGCTAAGTGACGGACCCGATTAGATCGGGGCGATATGATCGGTGGTGGATGGCAGCGCCACGTGGCGAGCTATGCGCAAGGCGGCAGCGAACGGTGAGGATGGAGTGCGGGGGTGGATCGAACGGTTATGAAAACTAGCGGCTGAGATTGATGGCTGAAGGTTCGATCGAAAGGCCGTAATGTCGCCACGTGTCGGACTGGGGGCAGGTGGCTACGAACGGCTGTGATGGAAGATAGGGTTGCATCGTGCGGCAGAGAAAAAGAAGCGGGATCAGCGGCCAAGATGGAGGATCTGAATTGCGATCGGAGGGCATCGGTAGCGACACGTGGCACGCTCTGGTGAGGGCGCTCACGTGCGGTGGAGATTAGTTGCAGATATGATCGAAGGGTTGAAGGCTAGCGGCTGGCATGGAGAGATGGGGGCCGTTGGATCTCAGGGGAAGATCTGACGGTCCAGGTTTGGTGGCGGATCCAACCAGAAGGAGCGGGCCACGTGGCTCACCCAGATTGGGCCACGTGGCCCAATCAGATTATTGCGCAAGTATTTTTTATTTTTGAGGCTTAAGATGGTCGAATTTGAGAAAACTCAAAACATGAAAGTTGTAGATCTTGATGAGATCTACAAGTTTCATGTTGACCAAAACTCGAAAAGAAATCAAACAAGGACCCGAAATATTTTTGAGGGTATTTTTGAGTCTAAAAATACCACTGATTTTTATTTTGCCATTTTTTTGTGGTTTTTAATTTATTTAGGACTCTGTTAATTATATGACATTAACAGGGATTTATTGACAAACTTTTAAGCAAGGGGGTTAATTATGGAGAATAAAGATGATGAAACTGAGGTTCATCAGTCACGCACTTTGAGAAATGTGTGGGGGTTACTCTCCCCAAATCACTTGAGTCGATTTACGGCTTTAAGTCAGATAGATTTAGCAGTCCCGATTTTAGTTTTGTAATTTTTATGGTTTTTTTTCAGTCAACGTCTATCGATTTTTTTTTCTTTTTGTTTAAAAACCCTAAAACATGCACCTAGGTTGCGAGTCCTAAGACTAACTACGCGGAACAAGCAGATAGAGTAAAAAAACCTAAACAAGCATCTAGAAAAACCGCGGAAAACCGATGAGCGATAAAAAGCAGCGGTGGGTGCCCTGATCCTCGGATACACGGTATCCGGTGAATCAGGCCCCGAAAAAAATGGGGAGGTTTTGTTTATTATCTATTACAACTCTCTCCCCTTCTCTCTCTTTTACAAAAAAGTACACTAACTACTCTGCTCCTCTGCAACCGACTCGTGAAGAAGGAGCCGACTTCTGCTCTTTCAACTAGCTCAGCTTCCGAAGAAGCTGGTTGATCCTGCAGGCCCTACAAAGAAAGTCAGCAAGTAAAACCGATCGAGAAAACCGAGAAAGCCGTAAGAGAACAAAATAAAGACTCAGAAAACAGAACACGAAAAATCCGTACAAAAAAAACGTACGAAAAATGAAATAAAGAGAAGAGAAAAAATAAAACCACGAAGAAATGAAAAATCAAAAAGAATCTAACGCCTCCCCGGCAACGGCGCCATTTTGATGGAGCTAAAAATCGGTTTCGCGGCTTTCTTTTTATTGATGAAAGTGGTCGATGTAGCCAAAAGCCGCGAAATAAGTTCGATTCTTAAAACCTATCAAACAATTACGGTTCTCCTGCGGAAAACCGTCACTAATATTTAACCAGGCAAGTGTTCCTGGGTCGAACTCAAGGAGGCAGAATAAATTCCTTAGATTTTTTTTATCTTTGTAATTTTATTTTTAATCTTCTCTAAGTGATCAAGTCAAGGAACCCTTTTTATTGATTTTTATTTTTATTATTTTTATTTGATATTATTATTTTCAAATTTTTATTTAATTTTCAAAAAGGGATATTTTCCAAAAAGATTTATTTATAATAGATGGATATTATATAGGTGATACTATATAGTAGAGTGAACGGGGTCGAGCCGCGAACTCGAACTACACAAGAAATCAAAACAAAGTAAGACGAATTTCGAATAGTCAAAACACGTCGAAAACTCGTCAAAAATCCACGAAAACTTTATACTAAGTAAGTGGGGTAGTTGTGTAACTACCCTCAAGAAACCGTCGAAAAACAAAGTCACACGGAGTCGAAACAACCCCTACAGCCCAGGGGCATAAGCGCAAAAGAAAGCTAATTAAAAAGTTCTCAAAAAGGTCCTCAAGGACTGTTCTGAAAGAAAAAGTTACAAATGTTTACATTTAGGTCCCTGCGGAGGGACCTAAATGCAAATGGTGAAAACCTGTGAGGCGGATTGAATTTGCTGGAAGTTTGCTGGGCTTAAGATGTAAAATTTCCACTGTTTCGCAAATGACGGCTGCGATTAGAACTCGGTGCGCCGATCGAAGGGTTCAGCTTCTGCCACGTGTCGCGATTCTGCGCCTCTGGTGTTCTTGAGCGATTTGAAGCCGCTGGCGATGGCATCTTCTTCTCCGATTTCTCACGGCCAATCGGCGAAAGTTTAGGCGCTCCGGCGGGGCCAGAGGGGTGGCTCCTCCACCCCTCGAGCTCGCCCGCGGTAGGGTGGCGGCGGAAGAAGCTCCGAGCAGCGATGGCGTCGTGATGAAAATCACGTCACAGCTCCCTGGAGGTTGATCTTTGTTCTGGCTATGGAACTTTGAGGTGGATTCTGATGAAGAAGATGAGCTTCCAGTCCTTGCGATTAGCTCCCAACCGATGTCTGATCTGCAAACACAAGATGGATGTGCTCGATTCGCTAGGAATCAGCTTAAGGGTAAAGGATTCGCAAGATCAAACAAGATAAAAAAATCAGGTTTCCAGAGAATATACACAATGCGTGAAGAAGGCGCTACGATTTGAAGCGCGAATTGAGTAGATTTTGAAATGAATCGAGATGGAATGCTAAGGGCGTCGATCTAAGATGGTTTGACTTCCTAAATCACGGATTAGCCACGCTAATCATGGCACACAAATCGACGAGAAAAATAAAGGAAATGGAGGAAGAGGCCTGTGAGAGTCTAGGTATATTACCTGGACAAAGTTGCTCGACGGCGGCCAAAGATCGGAGCGGAACGCGGTGCTTGGGCGGCGATACATGGCCGATGAAGCCCTGGAACCTCCTCCGATGATTCCTCCTCCTCGCGAGCTCCTCCAAGGTGCTGCCACCACCACGATTCGGCTGGAACGAGGCTTTTAAGTAGAGGGTTCGGACTTCTGGAACTGGGGTGTTTCAGAGAGCTGGAAGTTGGTTATTAATGGCGGAAGTTGAGGGGCTTTTATAGCGAGTTTACTTGGGCTCCAAGCTCGGATCTAAGTGTGGCGATGGAGTGGGTAGTTAGGAGAAGGAGATCAATGGTTTAGGTTGGTCAGAAGCTTCGCGAAGTACGCGGGAAAAATGGGGAAAGGTGACCGGTCGAGCAGGTTCCGGTAGAAAAAATTCTTGGGGAAGAAGGTCCCAGGTGCTGACAAGTGTCAGCACCTGGTTGGCCCAGAAGTGTAATTAACTTAAAAATTAAATATTAAATAGTAAATTACGTTATTTTAAATAATTTTAAATACAAAAAGTGTAGATAAATTAATTCTCTAATTTATGGACTAATTACTTTTAATAAATAATAAATATTATTTAAAATATAAATATTATATTAATATATATGCATTTATAAATAGGTTTTAGATTTTTAATTTAATAAATAAATAAGCAAAAATTAACTTTATAATTTCTTAATTATTAGAATATTAAATAAGGCTTATACGAATTTTTATAGATTTTAATAAATTAACTTGTATATTTTAATAAATAAGGTTAGTATCTAAGTAGGTCATTTATACCTATATTTTGGGGGTTTTGATTTTATTAAAATAATAAATAGTCTCCAAAAATTATGAAATAATTTATGGTGAAACTACAAGATCATGAAATAATTTAAAAATTATAAAATTAAGAAAATGATAAATAATGTGTGTTACAGAAAATAAATAGCCTAGAAACCCCGTTGTCTTTTGGTCCCAAAACCGACTTTTTGCAAACGGACTCCGAATTCGATGAAACCACCTTTACTAATTAGAGAATATTATTTTATGAACTTTAAAGGTGAGCAGAGTGAAATTGGAGTTCGCATGAGGAAGTTATGATGTTCGGAAGTTGAGATTTTGACAATTTCTAGGCTGGATTTCTTGGCATATATACAAGGTAATATTTTAACTTATTTTTATATTTTTTATATACATTTTTAGAAATAATTAGGAAAAGGATTTGGTGAAAAATATTTTCATATGGATTAATTAAAATTCTTTGAAGTTTTGTATTTATTTTATAAATAATGAAAGGTGCATATGTGTGTGTTAAATTATTTTTTTATATTTTCTTTCCTTATCTCCCCCTACTTATTGGTTTGTCGACCAATCCATGCTGACTTGGTCTCAGGGATTGGGCTATAAATATATCTTACACCTATATTTATATTTTAAGTCATATTGTGTATATATACATATATTCAATCTGCCTTTTTGTTCTTTTCTTGTTCTTTATTTATTTACATGATTTTAGTGGTTAAAAGTGAATATTTACATAATGAATGGTGTTTTGTTAAAAGATGAGAATTAATGAATATTTACATGTATTTGTTAAGGGTTTTAAGACAAAATACGACAGAAAAGTTAATGAATCATGGATTCATCAACGTCGCCTCAACCAGTTCTCCAATACTACTCTGACAATTTCCTTTTCTTTTATTAAACAGGATCTCAAACCCTCAGCCTGGAAAATCAAATGAGCACACCATCCTCGAGGACTCGGTTGCTTAAAACCTCAGGCTAACATTTAATTATATAACCAAGCGGTTTTAAATACCTGTTATCGTGACCCATCCGCTATTAAACCACCCGTGCCTCCACATGGCAAGACCACATCTTCCGTCGTTCAACCCGAAGATATTGGCTCCCGGTAACACGCGTTGTAAAACATTTATTTCGTGCATACTTAACATATCAGGGCAACCGCGTACCACCTATGTAGGGAAACGCCAATACGACTTCCTTCCGACAAACCTAAAGGTTGCATGGCCGACCTGCAGTTCTACTCCCAGTCATCCTTAACGTGACACACGATCCTTTTTAGGATATACATCAATTTCCATGATGTAATTCTTTCGTTAAGTCTTCAATTTTTATAGTCAACAACATTTAGTATATACTCGCATATATATTATTCATAACCATATATATACTCGTATTTATGCTTATTTTAACTCACAAATCCTAACTTTCAGAGCCAACGCATCAATTTGATGCGTAAACCTTATTTTAGTGGGAATAACAAAGCAATTCTTCAAATTTTTTCAAAAATAGCCAAAAATTAGGGTTCTTCGTAGCATAGAACACAAAATCAAGAATTTCAATAATTTCGTATAAAAATCCAACAACAAAAGGAAGGATTTCGTTACCTAATCGAGCTCTCTCTCGTGTATGCAAGGCTTTATCGTGTTTCGTTTTTAGAAAGGATATTTTAATTCTCCTGAAAAGATCGAATTTTATTTTCGTATCAAAAATGCTAAGAACGTGTTAAGAACGCGAAGAACGAACGAATACGCGAAGAACACGAAAACACATTTTCTCTTAAAATTTCGGCAGAGTTTCCCCTTATATCGAGACATATTTCTCGAAAAAAATCGGTAGAGTTTCCCCTTATATCGGGACATATTTCCAAATAAAAATGAAAAGAGTTTCCTCTATAAAATCAATCGAGAAGAAAATAACAACGAAACTAAAAGAATATACTCAAACAACAAGAGATAAAGAATCGGTAGAAACCACGCATCTTAGGTGAGTGAACGTGTGACGAATCATAAGGTCACTGACGTGAATAACCGCCCGCACCTAAGTAGGATATTACACAGATTTCTTTATCAAAATAATTTTAAAAGCATAATATAAAGAATAGAAAAATAAACGGTGGAGAATCGGTAGACACCACGCGTCTTAGATGAGTGAACGTGTGACGAATCACAGGTTCACTAACGTGTATAGCCGCCCGCACCTAAGTAGGGTGTTATACAGATTTCTCCTCGAACCACAATAGGAAAACGAATCGGAAAGAAAGTTGAATCAAGAGCAAAACTTGGAAGAACAAGAGGATGAATTGAAAGCCTAGCTTACGAAGTAAACTAAGAGAGGAGCGTACCTTTCTCCTCCTCGTTCTCCCGGCAGCGCTTCGCTAGCGCTCCTTTCTCGCCTCCCACTCCTCCTCACGACCTCTCGACTCTAGCCCTTGGGGTGGTGGTGGTAGTGGAAGTCGTAGAGAATGAATGGGTAGGGGAGTCTATTTATAGACTCCCGAAAACCACTAACCATGGTTAGAAAACTATGTTTTAAACCTTAACCATGGTTTAGCGGCCCATGGTTTTGGCCCATGGTTTTAGCCAAAACTTATCCCAAACTTGGGTCTTAAGTTAGAACATTCTAGAGGATTCTAGATTCGTTAATGATGCTTAATTAACACTAATCGTGATTAACTTTCACTAACCGTGATTTAACTTTCGCGGCTTACGCTTATCTTTTACTAATTATTGATTAGTGTTTGCTAATGATCATTAGCGATTTTCAATCCGTTATTAATTTCTTTAATCATGTTTAATTAATCTTAATGACAGTCATTATGGGTTAATGACATTTTAGCCTTCCTTACTTCTTTTTCTTTCAAAGATAATAACAATTCAAAATGAAGTCCGATTCACACGAAACAAATTTCGTTGGTTTTCTCTTAACAAGCCGGATCTTATTATATAGGATCCGAGATATGCCAAGTTCAAGGCTTTACACGTTGCCGGGAGAACGAAGAGGAGAAAGGTATGATCCTCTCTTAGTTTGCTTCGTAAGCTAGTCTTTTAATTCATACTCTTGTTCTTCCAAGTTTTGTTCCTGATTCATCTTTCTTTCTGATTCGTTTTCCTGTTGTGGTTCGAGGAGAAATCTATGTAACACCCTACTTAGGTGCAGGCGGCTATGCACGTCAGTAACCCTGTGATTCGTCACACGTTCACTCATCTAAAACGCGTGGTGTTTACCGATTTTCCATCGTTTATGTTTCTATTCTTCGTATTATACTTTTATAGTTATTTTGATGGAGAAATTTGTGTAATACCCTACTTAAGTGCAGACGGCTATGCACGTCAGTGACCCTATAATTCGTCACACGTTCACTCACCTAAGATGTGTGGTGTCTACCGGTTCTTCATCTCTTGTTGTTAAGTATATTCTTTCAGTTTCGTTGTATTTTTCTCGATTGATTTTATAAAGGAAACTTTTTTTGTTTTTATTTTGAAATGTCCCGATATAAGGGGAAAATATGCCGAAATTTTCCGAGAAATTTGTCCCGATATAAAGGAATCTCTGTCAAAATTTTCCGAGAAATATGTCCCGATATAAGGGGAAACTCTGCCGAAATTTTAAGAGAAAATATGTTTTTGGCGTTCTTCGTGTTCTTCGCGTTCTTCTCGTTCTTCGTTCGTTCTTCGCGTTTTTGATATGTTCTTAGCGTTTTGATACGAAAATGAAATTCGATCTTTTCAGGAGCCTTAAAATAGTCTTTCTAAAAATTAAACACGATAAACCTTGCATACACGAGAGAGAGCTCGATTAGGTAACGAAATCCTTCCTTTGTTGTTGGGCTTTCATATAAAATTATTGAAATTCTTCATTTTGTATTCTTTGTTATGAAGAACCCTAATTTTGGTTATTTTTGAAAAAGTCTGAAGAATTGCTTTGTGATTCCCACTAAAATAAGGTTTACGCATCAAATTGATGTGTTGGCTCTGAAAGTTAGGTTTTGGGAGTTAAAATAAGGATAAATACGAGTATATATATGGTTATGAATAATATATATGTGAGTATATACTAAGTGTTGTTGATTATGCAAATCGAAGACTTAACGAAAGGATTACATAATGGGAATTGATGTGGTTTGAGTTAGATCCTGAAAAGGATCGTGTGTCACGTTATGGATGACTGGGAGTAGAACTATAGGTCAGGCATGCAACCTGTAGGTTTGTCGGAAGGAAGTCGTATTGACGTTTCCCTACCTAGGTGGTAAACGGTAACCCTGTTATGATAAGTGCGCATAAAATGAATGTTTTGCAACGCGTGGTACCGGGAGCCTATATCGTCGGGTTGAACAACAGAAGATGTGATCGTGCCATGTGGAGGCACGGGTAGTTTAATAGCGGCTGGGTCACGATAACATGTATTTAAAGCCGTTAGGTTATATGATTAAATGTTAGCCTAAGGTTTTAAGCAATCGAGTCCTCGAGAACGGTGTGCTCATTTGATTTTCCAAGCTGAGGGTTGAGATCCTGTTTAATAAAAGAAAAGGAAATTGTTAGGGTAATATTGGAGGATTGGTTGAGGCGACGTACGGCGGCATAAGCTTATCAAGATCAACACAATCTCCAATCCCGAAGGGTCCACAGCTTCGGAGTACAAGAATGGTGGGGTTCCCCTGGACTAATCCCTGATGTGGAATAGAAAGAAATAGGACTTAAATTAACAAGAAGGAATAAAACCTTTAATGACAACAAGTTTTGCAAAATTACACAATTTGTTTGCTTTTCTCTTCTTCGTTACTTAGCATTCGCTAATTTTTATCCTATGATTTATGGAAAACCCAATAGGTATCGGTGAACTATCGCAAGGACTTTAAAAAAATTCATCCAGCTTACATACTAGATATCCAGCCAGCCACAGTAGCTTTACTTTTTAAGGTAGTTAGTAATCTTGTGTATATTTTCCTTTCAAGCTGATGTACATGTAAATGGTTATAGTGGGACAGTTTGAACTTTATTTTGTGAATGGAAAAGTGTTGAAATACTTTCTTCTGAGTATTTTTTATTCGTAGTCTGTTTCTGAATGTTAGTTGTGATTGATGAATAAATTATTGCTGAGTAACCAGATCCGGATATGGGAGGATCCGACGGCCCGAGAATCGGGATCGTGACACAGTAATCGTGCTCGGCTACTACATCTCGTGGGAAGTAGAGGAGGCTCATTGTTGATATAAACCCCATGATGGTCATCAATCTCCATTGTATGTTCCACAGCTCCCCCTCTCTATCCGCTTCAAGGTCACCATCTGCCGCCTCCCACCACCTCCACTGACCACCTGCAACAATGACCACCAGTGTTACCTCCCCCACTTGTGACTGCCACAAGATCAAATTCCCGTGAGTACTGACATTGCGTGTAATGAGGACAACTACGTGGAGAAGGAGGATAGGAAAAAATAGAAGGAGAGGAGGTGGAAGATCCATCGTTGGATTATCCTATGATTAGATTAACTTAGATTTTAACACAAGTAATTGATTCAAGTAAGGTTAAAATTGACAGCATGGGTTATGCGGAGCATTACTGACCCTGACAACCTCTTGGGATCGGGCCCATACGGACCCGATTAACCACCCCCAAAATGCTCAAGCCGGGTTATTTCGGTAGTAATTTCCTCACTTTTTATCCCACCCGAAAATTTTATATTTCCACGGTATGGGACAATTTTGAGGTTTTTACAACCTCCCCCACTTATATTCGCAACGTCCTCGTTGCGACATGGCACATCACTTTTTCCCAGTGATAGTGGCGGCTGCACGCTCCAGATAGCCATTTCCTCCAACCTCTTTGTAGGGCGGCTCCACCTCTCGGGTAGCCATTTCCACTATCAGAGGGCGTTCGACTCTGATACCATTTGTAACATCCCGGGCTTAGGTCCTCGGTCCGTTACCGGAGCATTACTGACCCTGACAACCTCTTCGGATCGGGCCCATACGGACCCGATTAACCACCCCAAAATGCTCAAGCCGAGTTGTTTCGGTAGTAATTTCCTCACTTTTTATCCCACCCGGAAATTTTATATTTCCACGGTATGGGACAATTTTGAGGTTTTTACAATATTTGCAAGGGTTATGGGGCAATTACGAAGAATCCATGGGTGAGTAACTTATAGGATTCATGATGTAAAAATCCTAAGAAGATAAAATTGATTGAAAGTGAGAGAGGGGATATCAATTGATGGAGTGCAGAGAAAGAGATGAGAAGATGGTTGAGTGAGGCACAGGGAAGGGGATGAATGAGACAAACGTAAAAAGATAATATCAACAACCGGTTTCCTCTTTAGTATGGATACCCATATAATTACATGTATCTCCATCAGTGTTATCTCATATTTACAAAAGTATTTTGTGGGTTGTAAAAATAAAAATCTTGATGGTTTTGAATTTGTGCAGGAATTGCATTTTTTGGTGGAATTGGACGAGCTCTGATAAAAAAATTGAAACGATAGAAAGTTATGTATATCTCTTCTTTTATATAATTTAAGGTGGTGGTGTGATACTAACTTGGATTAGAGTTATCTACAACAATCCATACATTATATTCTATGTATATATACTAGGGATGAAAATGTTCGGATACTGATGCAAATATAGGTGTTATCATATCCTCGTCTTTTTTAAAATCCGGTTACAAATTCAAATATGAATATCACACAAAATATATGAAATATAAAATCACATCCTCAAAATACGAAAACGAATGCAAAATGAATATTGATAATTCGAATGCAGATATTTGACAAACGAATACGAATTATATACGAATATTATACATGTCCAATATTACTTAAAAGATATAAGCATTTTAGTTTCATAACAATTTCTAATACAAAAAGTATACATAATAATAATTAAATAATAAAATAAAACGTAAAGATATAACTAAATAATAAAAGAAAGCTTGCCAAACTTACTTCTTTGTGAATCATATAAGTATTAGCATCATCCAGAATTTGAACATTCGTATTCGTATTTGTATCCAAATTTGTATCCTTCAAAAATGAATATCAGTACCCATATCCGCAAAATTTTGAACATTCGTATTCACGTTCATATTCGTCAAAATCGAGGATGTTATATCCGTATTCATATTTGTATTCGTAGTCGACGAATGTTGAACATTTATATTCATATCCGCATTAGTATTCGCCAGATAAGAGAAAATAACATTCATATCCTCTATTTGATGAATGTGGATATGAACAGATACAAATATATTTGTATTCGCTTTCATCCTTAATATATATATTGTTTAAATGGGGTTGCTCCGATCGGAGCCAACTTGACTACTCCACCCTTATTTTTTTGACAACACATAGACCACAACATGTTGTCATACAAAATTCGTCTAAAATAGATATTTTAACCATTTCATCCGAAGGGGTCAACTCAACAATTCTAAGACCGTTAAAATCTAATACGCTTGATACATAGGATATGAGTCTCGGATTGTCTCGAAATCTGAATGAGAATGTGGTGTCATCTAGTGATCTATATCCCCTCAGGTATTGTTAGAAACACCTTAAAATCTTTTTAAAAATAAGGGTGGAATTAGTCAAATTGGCTCTCCGTTGGTGTAGTCCCATTTTATTCGTATATGTATATAGGATATACTTTAAATTGGACGTGATCCTTCCATCCCTAAGGAAGGCCGCTTATGGTTCGTTGGATTAAAGATATTAATCATATATGGTTATCGATAAAAACAACTTTCACAGTTTCACTTCCTGAAACCGTTGATCAAGAAGATGTTGTCATGGCAACTATGGATTAACGGATTTTCCTGCAAATCAGGTTTCCAGATAATTCGTTGTTCTTCCTCCATATGTTGTTCAAAAAAAAAGACTAAAAATGCCACATTCAAGAAAACAGATGAAGGAGCCACCACGCAAGATCTTATTTCGCATGAACGTGGATTTGAATATCAGAACAACTCATTGATGAATGCACAATGCAAGATCCTGTTTCGCATGAATGTGGGTATAAAGATTGGAGCGAAGAACTTGAAGCCGAGGTAACATACTATTGTCGCATTCTTTTCAAAAATGGAAGTATTTTACGAGAATCGTTTTTAATAAACAAAATAGATGGACCTGTGTCAATTTTTGAGGATTATATTGCTTTACTGAATACTAAGATGTTCAAACAAATTAATAGTAGTTGCAAAACACATGGTATAGTACATTAGATAACAATACTATACTTAGGGTTTAATAGGGCTGCATGTTGGCTGCCCCGCTCTATATTTGGGCAATTTTTTTTTTGGAAAATACTTTCACGTGTTTTCATCGCTATATCCCTCTAATATGTCATTTCAATTTCATTAGAAACAGAGACTCATATATCCTCTATTTAGAATATGTAATTTTAATAGTCTTATAATTCGGTCATATGTGGCTGCCCCCACCTTATTTTGTCAATTTTTTTATTTTTTTTGAAAAATAACACCATGTATATTCATCCCTATATCTCTCCTATATACCATTCGAATTTCGTCAGAAACAGAGACTCCTACGACCTCCATCCAGACAGCCATTTTTTAACGGTAACAGAATTTTTTAAATCGACATCATCTCGATGGAGGCCATAGGAGTTTCTGTTTCTGACGAAATTTGAATGGCATATAGGAGGGATATAGGGGTGAATATACATGATTTTATTTTCAAAAAAAATAAAAAAAACGTCGAAAAATGGGGCGGGGGCAACCCCATTTTTTCCCTTATAATTGTTGTAATCGACCTGTTATGAATGGAGGGCATAGGAGTATGTGTTTCCGATGAAATTGGAACAATTTAGTTTTTCTCACCATTTGCAAAATTATTGGGTTAATCTACTTATCTTCTTTACCTGTAAT
This sequence comes from Ottelia alismoides, assembly GCA_037367405.1. Taxonomy (NCBI): domain Eukaryota; kingdom Viridiplantae; phylum Streptophyta; class Magnoliopsida; order Alismatales; family Hydrocharitaceae; genus Ottelia; species Ottelia alismoides. The sequence goes on along the minus strand of JAZKJV010000636.1, from coordinate 256,923 downwards.
AAAATGTAATCATACAATCTTTGTGTATTAAAGAACATACAATTTGGCTGTTTTTTAACGAAGTACAATATTGATTGGATAATATACTAACATGATTTACAAGATACTAAACCATATAATACATTGCATACCATTAATTACAGCTAAATCATATAATAATCTACGTAGTAAAAAAACCTATATTTTAGTTATTTTGTTTACGAATTACAAATTTAGTTGGTTAAATCGTATAATACTTTGTGTAGTAAAGAACATACAATTTAGATCTTTTTTTATACGATGTTCAATATCGGTTGCATAATCTACTATTTTGATTTCCAAGATATTAAACTAAAACATATAATACATTACTTACAGTTTAATACAATTAAATCATATAACAGTCTACGTAGTAAGGAACTTACATTTTAGTTTTATTGTTAACTGTTGTAGACAAAGATTAACAGAAAGACTGACATGATGATGTACGTTGAAAATCCTATGGAGAGGGAAAATCCACGAGGGCATACACAAACCCTAATCTCCCTCACTAGCTATTAGGGTTGCTCTCTTCACTAAGTTAATACAATAAGAGGGGGATGGGTGCATTTTATAAGGCAATGGGTAAACAGTCTCTCGTCCAAAGACCCGTTTACCAACATAGTCAATACAACTCAATACTCCCCCTCAAGTTGGGCATACATATCAACTACGCCCAATTTGCCTACATTCTACTAAAAAATCATCATAGGCAGCCCCTTTATGAAGAGATCAGCAATCTGATCACTAGATCGCAAGTAAGGAAGACACAACTGACCATCATCAATATTCTCACTGATGAAGTGTTTGCCAATTTCCACATGCTTCATTCTATCATGATGACGTGGTTATTTGCCAAGTTTATTGCAGCTTTATTATCACAAAACGTCTTTAATGACAAGATAGGTTCGGTACCCAACTCCGTCAATAAAAAGTTTCAACCATATGACCTCAGCGACCCCATTTTCAAGCGTCTGGTACTTGGCTTGTGCACTGGCCATGGAGACCACATTCCATTTCCTGCTTCACCATATGATCAGGTTACTACACCGATAAAGAATATACCCCGATGTGGACCGCTTATCATCAACAGACCTAACCTAATATGCGTCAATGTAGCTTTCAATGCTTACATTATATTATTTCTAAACAAAAGGCATTTACCTGAGGAGTTCATAACATAGCATAAAATTTTGTTAAAAACATTCATATGAATTGTGGTGGATGCATGCATGAATCGACTAACCACATTTACAACATAGGTACTATCGTGTCTTGTGAGAGTGAAGTAAAATAATTTTTCAACAAGATTTTGGTAACTACCTTTAGTGGCTTCATTGAGAGGCTCACCATCTATTTTGCTGAGTTTATAGTTAGCATCTATAGGAGTAGAGACCGATTTGCATCCGAGCAGATCAGAGTCATGAAGTAAACTAAGCATATAGTTCTATTGATTTAAACACATGCCTCAAGGTGAGTTGGCCCTCTCAATACTAATGAAATGCTTCAATTTACTTAGATCCTTTAGTTCAAATTCTGTAGCAAGAACTCGTTTTATGCTGATTATTTCTACATTATCATTACCAGAATCATATCATCTGCATATACCAAAAGGATTGATTTTTTTCTCGCCCTTTTTATGACGAGGTTATGATCTCCACTAGTGGTGGTAACTGATGAACATGAAAATGCCTCTTTAATAGCTGACAATTGTAGTACATGAGGTAATTTACGATCGATCAAAAACCACAATCTTCGAATATTGTGGAGAATTTTAACTTGGTAAGTGTACTAAGGTCGAACACATGTGATAATAATTTTTAGTTGTGTGGTTTTATTTTTTTCTTAAATTAATTAAATGCTAAATTAACTTCTATGTCAAAAAATGAAAATGAAATGCAAGATGCAATGCTAATAAAATAAACAAAGGAGATAATTAAGCATCGGATCTATTATTATGATTTTTAATCCAAACAATGTTAATCAATATCCTCAAGTATTATCACAGATCAAAAGATAGTGATTCCATAAATATATTCAATTGGAATTCAAGATGTGGGTAAGAATGCGAATTAATCCTATAAATAATCCTACAATTAATTAGATAAAAAATAATCCTCGAATAATGACAGTATTCACAAAAAATCTCTTTAATTTTAGTCCTCAGATAAATCGAATTTGATCAGATAAACTATCGAGACTGAAGTTCCATCCCAATTGAGCCCCTAAAAAGATTAGATCGCTAGAGAATATGATCGATAATTCCTTTTCTTTAAACAAGCCATGCACAAGATATTTTCTCAATTTAATATGTTCCAATTATTGCAAGAAGATTAAGTACTTTTGAATATCCTTTATCGCGTCCCTATAAAATAGATCATTAATCTTCTCAATCAAGTATTGCACGAAATGTCAGAAATCAACCTACATGTATAAAGAGGTTCAAATAATAACAATAATCACGAATGTTCAGCCTCAGATCTGTCCACAAGATTTATAATATGAAAGAGCACGGAATAAGCTTCAAATCGACATATTATATGTCAAAATTGAAGTTCAGATAAGATATGGTAAAATTAAGTTTCAGGGTAAAAGTAAATATTCTTCTTTTCCTTTAGTCCCTAAAGGACTTATCAATAATATTGAAAAATCGCATGGTGTAGATGTAGTTTGCCCAGAGCAGACACATGATTAGCACATGACTTGGGCAGTAGGGATTCTTCTATAGTTTTTGAGAAAGAGCAGGGGCACTCTATAAGTTACCCACCACACATGTGCGGTGCACGGCGCGGTAGGCTCGGTGAGGGTGGGGTTGCGGTCCAGTGCAGAGGCTGAGTTTCAATCACTGAGCCTCCAATTGGCGGCCGAAGGGACGACTTGGATGGCCCGAGCCTTGAAGCTTGGGTCGAGGCTCGGGAGAGGTGACATTACGATCACAGACCGCGGTGCACGACAGAGAAGCGTGAGCTCAGTCAAGCGGCGAAGCGGAGGTGCAACTGGCAATCAAGATGATGGAGGCTAGACCTTCAGGGGTTAGCCAAAAAATGCAAGAAGGATAGGAGGATGGGTGTATCTCCTACGAGAGGCGGATGGAGTTGGAGCTATACTCCAGCCTGAGCAAGGCAGGAGGTGGGGGGAGATCTGGAAGGAAGAGGGGAAGCGAAGGGGAAGGCCGGTGAGGGTGATCCGTTCATCGATGCTGATGGGTGTGATTGGGTGCTGAGATCTGGAGTCGATCGTGGAGAGGCTATGGAGAGTATGGGTGCTGGAGTTCATATGAGCAGAGAATGTGTGATCAAAGCGAACGAAGAGGGAGAAACAAAGGCAGGGTAGAAGTACCTGGAGGAAATAAACCGGTATCAACGGTGAACTGAAGCAAGGCAGGCTTCGAGGATGAAGCTGCAACGAGAGCTATGCCCTCGGATCACACCGTTGGCTCTTACGAGGAGGTCGAAGATGGAGGGGTGTTGTCACTACTGTCCTCGTCTCTGGTGGTTCCTGGAAGCTATCGTACGACGGATACCGAAGAGGGATGGTGGTTGCAGGTTAAATAGAAGAGGAAGAGAACGGCTGGAGGAGGAAGCACGTAACTGTAAAGGTGGATGGTAGTGTAACGGTCGCGGCGGAGGTGGATGGTGGCAGCAACCGTTACAAGAGAGGGAGGAGCGTTCGTGGCAGCACAATGGAGGAAGGGGAGGGGGCGGGGGTCACGTGTGCGCGCGTGACCTGGGAGGAGGAGAGGTCATGTGTGCGGCATGTGACCAGGATGAAGTGAGTAAGTGGGGGTGCCATGTAGCATGCCTAGGGGTTACCACGTGTCACCCCTAAAAATTCAAAATTTAAAAGGGAGAGAAAAATAGACAATAAATAGAAGGAGACCTCATATTGAAATTTTTCCTTCATAAAAGTTGTTAATCTCGATGAGACTACAACTTTCATGAAGGAATCGGGAGTAAAAGATGTCATCTGTATAAAGTGATATTTTTGGTGATTTTCCATGTGTAAAGAAAACTGCTTTTTGGAGTTTTGTAATTTTTTAGTGATTTCTAAAGAGGATAAAAATTCTAGGAAAAATACGATAAAATAAAAAGCACTTAATTACACATTAATCTATTTTTTGGATTTTTACTAAATTGGAAAATAGGGAAATAAAATAGGAATACGAAACAAGCGAATTTTGTACATACTCATGGAGGTCACTCAGACACAGTCAGTTTCTTTGATTTCAGTCTTGATTTGGATTTGGATTTTTGTACCACTTGATAAAAATTTCATAAAAGATCACAAATGAAGAAGGAGTAAAATCAAATGGGATAATTATGTACATAAAAACCCTGGTCAAAATTGCAAAAAGATAAAATACGTAAAAGAGCAACTTTCACATATGAGCTCCGAATTTTATGCAATTGGTCTTTTTTTGAAGATATTTGAAAATGGAGTACTTTAAAAGTGAGTAGAACAAAATCAGAAATTATATGAGGAAGATATGTATGTTTTAGTTCATCCGGTGTGAAATTAGGTTTTAGGTTTATTTATCACTTATTTAAGTTAGCATTTTTTGTATTTTTTTATTTATTCTTGTTAGTAATGTCTACATAATGGAAGTGGTTTGGGGTCAATCAAAGTTAGGTTGAGTTAATTAAAAATCAAGAAAGTTAACTGCTTTTTAGGTCAATTTATACTTGGATTTTTAGTTCCTTATTTTATGCATTTATGCATGATGAAATGTGAATATGATTTATACATATATGGATGCTAATGATGTTATATCGATGACTAAATGCATATGGATTTTGGATAACAAGGCCTAATTGATCAATTTAGCATATTGAAACAGAGATTCATCAGTAACCATTAGTAGCCATTACAATACTGAGGCATTCAAACCAAGCTCTAGGTGACTTCTTAAGATCATACAACTCTCTCTTCAATCTACAACACTTGGTCAGTTCCACATATCCAGGGGTCATCTTCATGTAAACTTCTTCTTTGAGATTTCCATTTAAGAACTCATTATTGACATCTAGCTGACACATCTTCCATGAGAACTGTACAACCAAGCAGATAATAACACAAACCGTATTCATTTTGGTCACATGTGTAAAAGTCTCGAGATAGTCTATCCCATACTTCTGGCTATACCCTCGTACAACTAACAGTGCTTTGAATTTGTTCACTTTTCTATTAGAATTATTCTTGATTATAAAGACCCACTTCGAACTAACAAGATGAGCACCTTTTGAAATGTCCACAACATGTTGTGTCATTTTTTTCAGAGTTGTTATCTCTTCGTCCATCGCACACACCCACCTTGGATTATCTTTTGCTTCAGCCACATTCCTAAGAAGATCATGAGAGTCCAAAGGTGTAATAAAGCTTTTATACTTGAACTCACCTTAGAGTAGGAGACAAAATCTTCCACAGGATAATGAGTCGAAGGCTTGATTGGCATGGCTGCCTTTCGCATAGCAATGGGACGATTATCATCAAGATTAACATCATCCTCGTTCAAGTAATTAAGTACATCATTAGTATCAACAACTTGATTATCAGGATTGAAGAATCACTTATAGAGTTGTTGGAACTTGGATCATCTAGGGGTTGATTGGGATGTTGATTTGGTAGTTAAATTTCCTCTTGCTATCTACTATCATCCAAGATCTCTTCTCTCATGTCTTTAGAAGCATGTTATTGTCATGGCTGTAAAAATCAACAATTGGATCTTCATGGTCATCGTGTGAGTTCAAAAACTCATCCAAATAATAAGTACTAACACTATTTTTTGTGGACTCCCCCTGAGGAAGAGATGTCCCATAGTATGATTCACATTCATGAAATTTAACGTATTTACTCACATATAATTTCCTTGTCAATGGATCATAATATTTGTACCCTTCTTGGTACAAGAATGGCTAAGAAAAATGCATTTTATGGCTCTAGGATCCAATGTTCTTCTATCAAGACCAGAATTGTGAACAAAACAAACACAACCAAACATGCGGGGAGCAAGAGTAAAGGGGATCTATCGGGATGTAAAATAGAGAAAGGGTCTTCTTTCTAATAGCAATAAAAGGTCATCTATTACATATGTAAGTAGCAGTAAGCACAACCTCCTTCCAAAAATTCTTAAGAACATGGTTTTGAAACAGAAGAGCACGAGTAACTTCCAATAGTGATCAATTTTTTTCTCTCAGCCACATCATTTTGCTTATCAATATAGCTGCAACAAGTGCCATGTAAAATCCCGTTTTTCCTCTTAGAAAGGTCTGAAGAGATATTTCTAAATATTCCTTAGCATTATCCGTTCGTAAGGTTTTCACCCCGGTATCATGTTGATTTTCAACCATTATGACAAAGTCTCGAACAATTTTTGGAACTTCAACTCGACTTTTCATCAAGTAAGCATAGGTATAATGAGAGAAATCATATATGAATGTAAGAAAATAGTCGTGACATCCTAAACTCATCATACTTGATAGTCCCCAAACATCATGCTGAACCAGTTGAAAAGGAACAATACTTTTACTATTCCAAATAGGGTAAATCATTCTGGTGTGTTTTGACAACTGACAAACTTCACAAGGGAAAAAATCATAGCCTACTTTATTGCATAAGTTTGGAAATAAAACATAAAGACATAAAGAGTGGAATAACCAGGATGACCTAGACGATCATGCCACTTTTTCAAGTCACTAACATCTTCATGTCTGTTACCATTAGCTGCAGCAACCGAAGCTGACACGATCCGAGTAGGAAGACAATAAAGTCCATCAACTACCAAACCAATCCCAATCTACTTTCATGTCCCCAAGTCATGTAGCACACATGTATTTGCATAAAAAATTAGATGAAAGTGTAGGTCCTTAGCAATGCGATATATGCATAATAAATTGATTGGGTAATTGGGAACATGAAGAGCATTCTTCAGGATAAATTTATCGATGATAGATATGCTTCCTTTGTCGGCCATAGTGACGGAGGATTCATCGTCTCAATTAACCCGTTCTCGTCCCGAAGCAAGTTTATACTCGTCAAACATCTTAGAATTTCCTATCGTATGATCAGACGCCCCAATAATAATAATCCATTCAACATGAAATTTTTTTACCTTCATAGGTTGCAATAGCCATGGCAGTATTAGTGACATCAACATCACCTTGATGTTATCGTATATTGATATCTTCTGAAATATGCATGCAAATCATTGATCTGATGGTTTGTCAGCCTCTTACCATCAACAAACATTGCAAGTGGTCCTTTTCCTTTGTTTAGCTTCCTTTCGGGATAAAGTTCCCTGCAATAATCAACCACATGCCCTATTTTCCTGCAATGCCCACATTTCTTATCCCTCCAATACCCACTATTGCCTTCTTTTGTTAATAAGGCAGATCTTTCAAAATGGGATACTTGATCATCTTTCATAATTGTACATCCTTGCTCCTCAGACTCAATATCTCGCCTGCCAAAAGCTAGCTTCTGGTTGCCTTAAACTCAACATTTAGTCCTCTAAGGAAAATGATGATCCTCTACTTCCATACATTGTCCCAATATTTTTTCTGATCAGCATGGCTAGTCCAAGTATCATCACAGTAGTAATCAATCTCCTCCCATTTGGTCTTTAAAAAAGCATACTATCCAGCAACAATCAGCTCTCCATGTCTCATAGTATAAACACCCCTGCTCATGTGGTACATATGAATACCTTGCTTCTTCTGCCCATACATGCTCCCGAGGGTGAGGCATTGTTCTCTAGTCGACTTCTTCTAAAGAATAAGCGAATGAATGTTAGAAGATAGAACATTGATGATCCAATTTCAGCATTGGCTATCCTCGATGTACTACTGCTCAAATAACTTTATCAGTGACCGCAAGAACTCTTTTTGCAACCATCAATGTATCCTCCCCTACCACGAGAGGCTAAGGCAACCTCCATTACCACAGATCACATTAAGTATTTTGTTTTTGTCAACTTCACTATAGTGACATGAGCCAGAACATTATCCATGTTAATGATTATTGTATCCGCAGTTTCTTCTGAAGTCATGGATTCTCACAACAAAGCTTCTAGAAACAACAATCACAACATAAATGTAATGGGCAAAACACCCACTAGAAGCGCAATCACATGAAGGGATAATCATGGCACAACCACGCGGGTCAATCACCACGACACAAAGCAAAAGACAAGGGAGAGAAATCAACTCGCAACCATGTAGCATTGTGAATCATGACCAAGATGAACAAGTGCGTGCACAAGAGGAGAGCACACACTATGGCAGGAGGTACGACCAAGGGCTACGCAACAGGGTCTTGTCCTCGTCAGATTGTGCTGGGCTGGAAGCGCTACATAAGGGAAGGAGCGCTTGCAGGGGTTGGAGATGCTGGGGCTAGAGGCACGCCATGCAAGGGGGGTCGTGTGTATGATGGCGGTGCCACACAAGGGGTTCGACGCAGGGACTGGAGGCACTAGGATTGGAGGCACACAAGAGCTTGAGGCGTGAGGGAGGGCGCGCGCAAGGGGCTGGAGGCACTAGGGCTTGTGTGTAGCAAGGGGACCATCGCGCAAGGAGGAGGGTGTCATCCAAGTAAGAAGAACCTTCCCCAGAGAATCCCCAACACAACGAAGATGCAAGAATGACAAAACAAGCCTCAATTCGGCTCTGGTACCATGTTGTAGGCAAAGATTAAGAAATAAGAAGATCGGCACGATGATGCATGTGGAAAACCCTACGGAGAGAGAAAAACGACATGTGCACACACAAACCCTAACCTCCCTCACTATAGATTAGGGTTGCTCTCTTCACTAAGTTAATGTAATAAGAGGCGGGATGAGTATATTTTATAAGAAGATAGGTAAACGGTCCCTCATCCAAAGATTTGTTTACCCACATAGTCAATACAACTCAACATTAACAAATTACAAATTCGTTGAGAAAGTATACCAACTTTCTCTTCAAGTTACCAAACCAAATAATATCATGCATCATGTACGTATCAACAAATACAATGATATCATTCATGAATATTCTTCTAATTCCAAATATTGATTGATACAGTTGGTTGGTTTTTTTACCATTTACAAAAATATGTTGTATAATACATTAATATGTAACAATAATTTCAAATTGATGAAATAACTTAGTTATTATATTAACCATTTTTAAAATTATATCTTTAACACTTTACAAAGTAATAGTACAATGTAGCTATTTTATTAACCCAAAACAAATGCAATGTGATTAATTTCTAATGTAATATGATTGATTCAATAAGGTAATTTACATTTAATATAGATTTTACAAGTTAGTTTTTTGCCAATATTTAATCTAAAATAAGAAAAATATACTCGATCAAGTACTAACAAAAAAATTTAATGTACGACTGTATTGTCAATGATTCGAATGAATGATGTAGAGATGGAAGATCCCTACTTCACACATAATATAAATGAAGAATGTGCACTACCAGATGTTCTCAAGGAAGGTATGACTTTTGATTCAATAGATGTTGGATATAAAATTTATGAAAGATATGCAACGATGATTGGTTTTTAATGTGATGAAATCTGGCCAAGACATGGAATTGATTGTAATACAAGAAAAAATTATTATATGTAAAAGATTTCTTTATTTCGAAATAAGGTCAAACAAGATCCGATTGGTAAGTAAAGAATAAAGGAACCAAATTACAACAAAGACAATGAAGGAGATATATTTGATATCAAAGAAAGAAGAGTTAGTTTGATGCGAACGGGTTGCATTACATTGATGTCAATAAGTTATAGAAAAATAGAGCATGATTGGATTGTAGTATAATTTCAAGCCATAGACAATAATGAATTGGCATCACCAAGTAAACACAGACACCCGATGGCAAATCTAAGGTTTGCAAAAATAGCAAAGATGCTTATTAAGTCGATGACAGATGTTAACATATCATCATCGAAACAATCAATAATCTTGGACAATGGTTTTATAATCATCAATCAAGTTAGTTGTATAGTGAGCGATATTTACAATCTTAATAGAGATCATAAGATAATCAATGATGGATCAGATACACAATTGCTATTTGAACATTTTGCATAATGCCAAAAGATGATCCATGATTTCTTCTACTCGTTTCAACTAGATGAAGATAACTTTTTGACTCATTCTCGGTTGGCAGAGTCGGTTTTAAAGCAGGATTACATCTTATTCCGTGATACAATATCATTCGATACAACATACAATACAAACGAGTATAAGTTAATATTTGGATCATTTTGTGGTGTTAGCCATCATGGCAATTTTTTTTGCGGCAATGCATTTTCTACCAAGGGAACTACCAAATAATTTGTGTGAATTTTTTTATAAAATTGTGAAGGCAAAGGGAAAACATTCAAATTAAATCATTTACAAATGAAGCTGCAGCAATATATGTTGCAATTGCCATATCATTCTCAAATACAATGCATAATTTTTGCACATGCCATATCTTAGACAAAGTTAAAGGCAAAAATAGGACGAACCAAAGCTATTGATAATGCATTAAAGTCTATAAGCAAGTTTGAATGGGATGGAAAAGTGTAGGTGTAACACTCGATTCCAAACCACCCGAATCTGACCTGACTCGGGTCAGTGTGATCCGATAAAAATCCAATTAATTTCGAGCAAGTCCGGATCGATCCGCATATGGCGAATCAGATTTTATTCGAGTGCGATTGACCAAAAGCTGATCACGTTGCACCTTGTGTCACAGAAAAAATCTGTGACGTGATCTGGACAACAATATGAATGGAGACCATCACTAATTCTGTCTCGACGAATCGAAATCAACTTAATCAACCGTTTGTCGATCGGAGGCCTTTTGAAGCATGTGGTACAAGTTTTTTTTATGTAGTTAAGTGGGCCAACCCAAAGCACACGCCTACTAGTTGGGAACTTCAAGTGCCTTGGGATGATTTCTGCATGATAAATGTGCAAGGTCCTCCTTTGAGGTATCGTGGTGTCTCCAAGCTGTGAGGAGCACATCGAACGCAGATGCCCATAGGGTTCGTTTGGTTACAGGGTTGGGCAGGGCAGGGTTGGGTTGGGTACTATTCACAAGGGTACTCCCTCCTCACAGTTTACTATTCACCCAGCCCTGTGAATAGTACCCAACCCTGCCCAACCCTGCAACCAAACGAACCCTAAAGGGTAATGATCGAGGTGGCAGATGCAAATATGTTGAGAATATAATTATGAATGTTGCTGAAACAAAACGTAATAAAGGTAGACAATACAAATCTTGCAAAAAAAAATATTGAACACAAGTCTAACTGCCCAACCGACAAAGTTAGTTCAGGCACATATAGGTATATATTTCTAATGCACTTCAATATCAATATCAAACAAAATCCGTGTATAATGTTTCTTTGTTTATATTTTCAGTGGACATGTGAGTAAGGACAACATAAACAATTCTTAGAGGTAGATTTAAAAATATAAAACACAACGGCAAGCTATATTGTTTTCTTGAGAGTATACATCTTTACAATTAATCTGATTTTACCTTCATGCTTGTTCGATTAAACATGACAGCAAGGTATGTTATTTTTTTATTTTGTTTAATCAATTATGTATGTACTTGAATTCATGTCATGTCTCGAGTAAATAAATCCCAAAGATGAACACACATGGATAATTATTTAACATAGTTTGGAGATGGAATACCACATTTATATTTAGTAGATTGTCTTCCAATATTTAGCTGATATTTTTTTCTGGTTTTAAATATATATTGACATTTTTTTCATGTCCTTGAATTCATTTCCTATAACATATATGCTAGTATCAACATTGGAATTATTACCGTGTAAAATAAATATTTTATTATCTAATTCCCAATGAAAGTAATTATTATTAGGGTTTGCATTACAAATCCAAATGTATATACAATGATAAAATCGTACTATATATCGATTATTTGTCTGATGTTGCCCATCATTTGTACGCCAAAAATATTAGATTGTAATATAGATCAATGATTTGTAGGGAACTGCAATAAACAGAACCTTCTCAAACTATTGTTACTTGTATAAAGTATATTAAGTTTTAATAAATTTATATATGAAAAATTTTACATATCGAATCTAATACAAAATAAAACATAATTTTGCAAAACACAACAACATCAATATTCAATCAAATAGATATACATTCCAATAAATTTACTCTTCAAAGTGAAGTAGCATCGTAAAGGTAGTTGGAAGCTTAAGCTACAACAAACTTAAATCTTGACCAATTGACTACTGCTTCTATAAAACATATAAAGTTCCAATCAATTTATATGTGAAACATTTTTTATAATGAATCCGATACATGATAGAACATATACAATCAAATAGGTCCACATTCAAATAAATTTATCATTCAACATTAAGAAGTAAAAGACAAAACTAACATGCCTACTTTAAAAAATGAATAGAAGATTAATGGGAATAAAATTGTTTATACATCAAAAAATTTACAATGCTCGATCCAAGGTGAACGGATAATCTCGACATGACTAGAAGTTGAAATGTATATGTTATTTCAACCCAAAATCTATGGACATCTTCATATGCAAAGTCCAATGCCTTTCCTTCACAAGGTAGGTCTATCATCTTCATTACATAAACACTGCAGTCAATGCTTTAAGGAGGTTGTTGGGGAAATTCATGAGCAAGTAAAGTATCTCAGCTTGACAAGTAGTCATCAACTATATTTGCTATCAAATACTCTGAAATCCAACCAACTTCCAAAGAAAATAAAAAAATCCACTAGTCCATTCTTATTATCTTATACAATATAACTTAGAAAAATAATAGTAGTAGCTTTGTGTACTACCCATTTAAAGAGATTATTTTTACCGTGCCTCGATCCGTTCATGAAATTGAATAATAAATGCGTCTTCTTTGCAAGATCATTAACAAGGAGATGATGATGATTCGCAAGTGAATTACAATGAACACTGTAGACATCGTGATCATTCTATCTTCTCCGATGTCATATGGTCTATGTAGATTATCAAAGTCATCATTTGTACCGGCTTCAACATTGAAGTATTGTTGTGATCATATTTGGTACATTTTACTGACTAGATAAATTCAAATACAATGCAAACTTCAGAAAAGTATAAAACTAACCATCTTGCTTATTGGAGTGAACACGATGGCATTGGTTCATTGTCTTCGCGGTGTCGACGACTCAAGATATCCACGATCATGTATTATGTGACATATTTGATACCTATTTATAATCCAAAATTATAATTTGAATTAACTGCACATCAAGAAAATTAAATTAATAATACACCACTAAAGATTGTCACACACCATCCTTCCATATAAGAAGTTGTGAACGAAGAGGAATTGGAATTTCGTTAATGAAAGGGGGGAGGGGAGGGTTGTGTGATTCTGAAAAATAGATCATGTATCGTGACAACAAGCTGCAATTACACACACTTCTACTTTTGGGTAGCATATTACAAAGATCTAACATTGTGAATATATACGATGATTATGTGGTCGCATTTGGCAAAACAATGACAAACCCACCACTAGCAGTCACAATTTGGTGGTAAATGTAAAAATTTCTTGTAGCAGGGTTACTGTTCAGCTTCTCATGCCCTTAACTTCGCCTACCCATGTAACATATGTTGTCAGTAACTAATATCACGTATATAAGTATCGACAACGATCCAAATCTTAAATACATGTTTTTTCGTGAGGTGATTTTTACCCTTATCATGTAGTCTTTTAGGATTTAATAAATGACATCTACCCCTTCCATTAAGGGTGTCAACATTTGAAGGTTTAAACATATCTAAAATCTATTTTTTGCATCTATTTAAATAGCATGAGGGTAGAGCAATATTCATAAAAATAACGATCCAAATTTTAATTTTTATAGTTGTAATTGTCTTTAAAAAATGTGTCATTCTCAATATACAGGTTTGGAATGCCAGATTTACATAAATTTGAAACATTTTTTCCAATTTTTAGTTGATATGACCAAACTTCAAATAAAAGTAGCGTCTCATTGTATATATAAAAGTATTGAAGGTGAATATATGTTAGGCAAATCCACTTAGATGGCCTAATGGTGGGGCAGTGAGTTTGTCGGCAAAAGGCATGGATACCTTGCAATTATTATTTCTTATTAATAGTAGTAAAGGTCCACAGGAATAAGCATGATTTTACGTGGAACATTATTCCTTAAGGTGCAAGATGAACCAGGGGAGAATCCATTAAGGGTTGTGTTTTCTATTCCCTTTCTCAAGAGATTATAGTACAATGGTATGAGAGTCTATACATAGCCCCAACATACCAAATAATCATCAATAGTCGGTATTAAAAGGAGGTGATAGTGCCTCGCGTATCACAGAAGCATGGAGATCGGATCATTCCCGATCTAAGTCGACAAGTCATACTAGTTGATGGTGCAACGAAATTAAAAAAATCGGTGAAATCATATGGCATGAGAATAATTTCCATGTCATTTCATCATGATCACGCGATTATAAGGTTTACCTTTTGAAGTATGACTGCAATCTCAAAGCCTCTAAAAGAAGATGCCTCGTGTCTCAAGTTTGATCCGAAAAAGAGCACTTGTGGGCATGTAGACAGGATGTATGCTTCCCACAATCCACAATCCAAAGCTTGCTTTAATAGCAACGAATCTCCCGATTTTGTCTCAAGAAATGTGATGCCTGCTTCAAGAGCATGGGGCGTTGAAGAAGATGAAGATCCACACATCCAAACATACACACTATGATGGACACTAGGGTTCGCGGAGAGAGAAAGTGTGTGTATGTGTGTGTGGTTAGCGTCTCTTTTATAAAATAATGGATGGCGGATATGCACTCCTAATAATGATCAATGGATTAAAAGATTATATTTGAGTTCCAAGTCTAATGAGATATATAATTAATAAATTAATTATTAATTCATACTACAAAATTTAATCTTATAACAAATTATTTTCTCATGAATAATGAGGAAAGGAGAGAGCTCTCTCCCAAAAATGTAGAAAGGAGATAGTCTCCTTCCTCGTTTGTGATACATGCCTACCATGAGATCGGAGAGAGATTTTCTTTCTCCGATCTCCTTTGACGTAATAAGTTCATAGAATTGTATTATTAACAAAAATATGCATGTTCATTATGACAGTTGTAAATAGACCATTGACATTTATGAATCATATTCATCCATCTAATATTAAATGTAAAACATAGTTACATTTATGTGCTCAATATGAATCAAATTCTCATTAACATTTAAAATTACGATTCTTGTTCATAATTAATTCTCTCTATGATATTGTGGAAAATATCCACATTATCAATAATTATTGTGGATTGTCCCATCCACATTAATTTCATCTATGACAATCAAATATAGTTTAATTATCCAAGATATCTCTTCATATATGTATAAATAATGTGAATCACATTCTTATTACGTGTAATGAATAAATTTGATTTTATTATCATTATTTCTCTTTATTTTTCAATGCTCAGATATTGTCTCTAATGGAGCAATTTCTGAATTATTTAATGAATTGTGTGCCTTCTCCATGAATACTTGGAGATAAGGATGTGGCAACTGTTTTATAGTGGCTTGGATAGTGAGATCTAATCTCATACCTAGATCTATAATACCTCTCAGATATGTTCGATCAAGTTAGACAGAATATCCAGTATTCTCATTGCATCCAAATCACATTCATATCAATGTCCAACATTTTGACTAATATTGGATAACTAACCTACTGAGTGGACTCATTAAAATTCAAACATGTTTCATCACTCCCTGAATGGAAGTGTCATGGTTATACAATCGATTAATATTACACAACCCTCGAATATTTCTGGTACTCGTACATCCTGCATACTGGAAGACCATGATTAAACCTGAAGTTCCGATCCTATCTTGGATTGTCTCCTCCATGATTTTATCGGTAAGTTTCTCATTTGATCATTGGAAGTTGGTATTGATCATATTCTTTCTAAAAACATATATCATACCTTCAAATCATGTCTTGTTTCCAAAACAAGACAACTAAAGTTGAAATTTGATTTATCCCAATATCTTATGAGTGAGCTCATGTCTTACGATTCAATAATGAACATGTATGATCCATTTGAGAGATCATATTACTCATATACCCTCATATGCACACCATATCCTAATCATGATCGTCAGTTGTTGATTGGGTTTTCTAAGATTTGGGCATGTCATTAGGGATTTCTTCATTGTAGTCCGAGATCAGGAATATGATGACCTGAGTCTTACAATCCACAATCACCTTAGCAGAGGCTAAGAACGGTTTTCCTAAAATGATAGGAGACTCAAATAATCCTCCACGGTTATTTAATCGAAAAATCGGGAGGTCTTGTTAATTCACAAGGCGAATCAACAGTCATTGAGTTGACCTCGCACAAAATCCAGGTTAAAACAACAGTTAACCCACAACAGATAAATCTAGCAATGAAAGTAAATGTGAGGAGTTAAAATTTATTATAACTCTACAACAAAGATGTTTATAGGTGCAAGTATGTGTACAGTGTCGAACACAAGAAGCAAGCAAGTAGATCGAGGCAAATGATGCTAAAAAATGACTGCGATCAAGTGTCTATATGTGTTATTTTTTTGTGGGTTTTTAATTTTATATATTCTTATGTGATTTTTGATTTTATATTTTAATATTTTAATTTTTAATTTTCTAATTTTGTATTTTATTTTTATATTTCATATTTTTAATATTTTCTTTTTCTTCTAATAAGGATATAACACTATATAGAGTATATATATACAAGAGAGATGAGAGAGGGATAAAAATAGGTAAAAATAACCAAAATACAGGAAATAAAATATCTTTTATGTTTTTTATATTTTTCTAATGTTTTTATGATTTTTCTGTATTTTAGATATTTTTTTGGTATTTTTAAAGACACAAATACTTAAAACATGGAATAAAATAAATAGCAAAAATTAACATGGAGATCAAAATATCTAATAGTAACAAAAATTCTTCAAATTAATTTTACAATAAAGATAATAAAATATAGAAAATTTATTAACATAAATTATATTTTTATGATTTTTATGGATTTTTTTTATATTTTTATAAAGGTTTTAGGGGTTTTTCAATTTTTAGGAGTTTTCTTATATATTTTTTTAGTGATTTTTAGTTTGAAGGTTAAGGACACTAAAATACACAAAAAAATATTTTTGGGAATTTTTCAAAAAAGGTTTTATAATTTTTATGTATTTTCTAATGCAAACAGAGATGAAAGGTATGTTTTTTAATTTTTACAAATATTAAAATTCTGTAAAATTGCAAAATAAAAATATGGCGTGATAGAGCAATGAAATGGGCACACAGTGATATTTTTCTAGATTTTTTGGAGATTTATATATGCATGAAATAAATACTAGAAATAGAAAGAAAATTCAACACTAGCAGGGATATTTTAGTAAATATGTAAAGTACGAGGGCCTGCATGTAAATTTCCCTCAAAATATATAACTAATTAAAAATATTCCTGGACCAAAAAGAAATAACCAAACACCCAGGACCATTCCTGCAAAAAATGTCGAAGCCACGTGCATTGACACACTCGCCAGTAGGGACTAAATAACAATTATCAAAAACCTGAGGGCTTGATAGCAAAATATCCAAAAAGTTTATAACTGCAATAAAATATTCAAGGACTAAACAAAAATGACTAAAAGACCAATGACCTGGTCGCAAAATCACCACCTCACGCAAAGCGTCACGTGAGGTGACGTGGTCGGGGACCCAATTGTGAATACAGAAAGTCGAGGGAGCGTTTCGTAAATATTACAAAAGCTATGAAAGATTATAAACTATTAAATAAATACACAAAATGGCGATGGCAGGGGTGTAATATACCCACGCCTGGGCAGATCGGACGGCGGATGGCGGCTCACTTACACACGTGTCACGATTCGGGCGGTTGATGACGATTCAGAGATGACCGGTCATGATTAGATAGAGGTCGACGATCGGACGGCTTCGGCACTATGCCATCCAACAGTGGCTTCTTGATCTGGGGCGCCGGCCTCAATCAGATGGCGGAAGACCCCGGAAGAAGAACAGGGAAGAAACGCAGGCGAGGTGATCTTCCCTGACTTTGATCCTCGGCCTCTGCCATGCTGAAGGGCTCAAAAATGGCTGATGATCTCCCTGCGAGGTCCTTCTAGTGGTTAGCGGCTCCAAAAATCTCCGGCGGTGGCCAGAGGTCACGCGCGAGGGTAGAGGAGCTGAGGGGCTCCAGGTATCACGACGACTTCTCAAAATGAGCCCCATGTCCTCCAATTGTGCATGGACCTACAAAAAGAGGTTAAGGGGGTTGCGGGCAAACTATCGCGACCCTCCTGTAGGCAGAATGGTGTGGGGACGGTCAAGAGGGAGCTCGCCGGAGCAAGCTCGGGCGAGGTGGTCGCGGAGGTGAACAAATGGGTCTGAATCAATGAACGGAGTATGGGGGTCGATCCCTAAGACTAAGACGGAACGAAGAAAGCAAAAAAATAAAAGGAAAGCAAATACCTCAATGGCTGGGAGCCAGAGATTGACCTCGACAGCGGTGGCCCACCGAAGGTGTTGGAACGACGCCTTCGACTCGTCGAAGGCCTCCCCAAGCAGCTGGAGGTGGTGTTGTCACCACCAACGGTCCGGAGCAAGGTCAAGAAGGGTTCAAACATGTCAAAAAGGGGCTCCAAAGTGGAAGGTAAAATCGAAGGGGGTTTTGAACAAGAGACCGGGAGCTCCAAAGATCAAAGTGAAGTAGCATCGTAAATGTAGTTGGAAGCTCAAGCTACAACAAACTGAAATCTTCACCAACTGATTACTGCTTAATGGGGCTGCCCCAAGAATGGCTGCCCACGCACCATTTTTGGTGTGTTTTTTATTTTTTTTGAAAAATATCGCAATGTATCCTCATCCCTATATCCTTCTTATATGCCATTCGAATTTCGTCAGAAACAGAGACTCCTACGGCCTCCATCGAGATGGTGTCAATTTAAAAAATCATGTTACCGTAAAATAACTGTCTGGATGGAGACCGTACGAGTCTCTGTTTTTGACGAAATTCGAGTGACATATAGGAGGGATATAGAGATGAATATACATGGCGATATTTTTCAAAAAAATATAAAAAACATCAAAAACAGCGCGGGGGCAGCCATTGTTGGCTGCCCCAAGGAGGCAGCCCCATTAAACTCTTATATAAAATATATAAAGTTCAATCAATTCATATGTGAAATATTTTTCATAATGAATCCGATACATGATAGAACATACATTTGCAAAAACATCAACCTCATATACAATCAAATAGGTCCGCATTCAAATAAGTTTAACATTCAACATTAAGAAGTAAAAGACAAAACTAGCACGCCTACTTTTAAAAATGAATAGAAGTTTAATGGAAATAGAATTGTTTACACATCAAAAAATTAACAATGGCCAATCCAAGGTGAACTAATAATCTCGACATGACTAGAAGTTGAAATGTCGTAAGTTATTTCAACCCTAAATCTGTGGACATCTTCATATGCAAAGTCCAACGCCTTTCCTTCATATGGTAGGTCTACCATCTTCATTACATAAACATTGCAGTCAATGCTTTAAGGAGGTTGTTGGGGACAATCATGAGTAAATAAAGTATACCAGCTTGACAAGTAATCATCAACTATATTAGCTGTGAAATACTTTTAAATACAACTAACTTGTAAAGAAAATAAAATATCCACTAGTTCATTCTTACTGCATTATACAATATAACTTAGCAAAATAAAAGCAGTAGCTCTGTGTATTAATCATTTAAAGAGATTATTTTTATGGTGCCTCGATACATTCATGGAATTGAATAATACATGCCTCTTCGTTTCAAGATCATTAACAAGGAGATGTTGGTGATTCGCAAGTGAATTACAACGAATACTGTGGACATCGTGATCATTCTATCTTCTCCGATGTCATATAGTATATGTAGATTATCAAAGTCATCGTTTGTACCAGCTTCAATATTGAAGTATTGTTGTGATCATATTTGGCACAGTTTACTGGTTAAATGAATTCAAATACAATGCAAACTTCAGAAAAGTACAAAACTAACCATCTTGCATATTGGAGTGAACACGATAGTACTGGTTCATTGTCTTCGCGGTGTCGACGACTCAAGATATCCACGATCATGTATTATGTGACATATTTGATACCTATTTATAATCCAAAATTATAATTTGAATTAACTGCACATCAAGAAAATTAAATTAATACTACACCACTAAAAATTGTTACACATACTGAATCCTCTACCATCCTTCCATATAAGAAGTTGTGAATGAAGAGGGATTGGAATTTCGTTAATGAAGGGGGGAAGGGAGGGTTGTGTGATTCGGAAAATTAGATCATGTATCGTGACAACAAGCTGCAATTACATGCACTTCTACTTTTTGGTAGCATATTACAAAGATCTAACATTGTGAATATATACGATGATTATGTGGTCACATTTGGCAAAACAACGACAAACCCACCATTAGTAGTCACAATTTGGTGGTAAATGTAAAAATTTCTTGTAGCGGGGTTACTGTCCAGCTTCTCGTTCCCTTAACTTCGCCTACCCATGTAACACATGTTTTCAGTAACTAATATCATGTACATAAGTATCGACAACGATCCAAATCTTAAATACATGTTTTCGTGAGGCGATTTTTACCCTTATCATGTGGTCTTTTAGGACTTAATAAATGACATCCACCCCTTCCATTAAGGGTGTCAACATTTGAATGTTTAAATATATCTAAAATCTATTTTTTTGCATCTATTTAAATAGCACGAGGGTAGAGCAATGTTCATAAAAATAACGATCCAAATTTTAATTTTTATAGTTTTAGTTATCTTTAAAAATTGTCGTTCTCAATATACAGGTTTGGAATGCCCGGTTTACATAAATTTGAAACACTTTTTTCAATTTTTAGTTTATACGACCAAACTTCAAATAAAAGTATCTAAAAGTATTGAAGGTGAATCTATGTTAGGCAAATCCACTTAGATGGCCTAATGGTGGGGCAGTGTGTTTCTCGGCAAAAGACATGGATACCTTGCAATTATTATTTCTTATTGATAGCAATGAAGATTGATAGGAATAAGCATGATTTTACATGGAACATTATTCCTTAAGGTGCGGGATGAACCATGGGAGAATCCACTAAGGGTTGTGTTTTCCATTCCCTCTCTCAAGAGATTATAGTACAATGGTATGAGAGTCTATACATAGCCCCAACATACCGAAGTCTCATCAATAGTCGGTATTAAAAAGAGGTGATAGTGCCTCGTGCATCACAGAAGCATGGAGATCATATCATTCCCGATCTAAGTCGACAAGTCATACTAGTTGATGGTGCAGCGGAATTGAAAAAATCGGTGAAATCGTATGGCATGAGAATAATTTCCATGTCATTTCATCATGATCGCACGAGTATAAGGTTTACCTTTTGAAGTGTGACTGCGATCTCAAAGCCTTTAAAAGAAGATGCCTCATGTCTCAAGTTTGATCTGAAAAAGAGCACTTGTGGGCATGTAGACAGGCTGCATGCTTCCCACAATCCACAATCCAAAGCACGCTTTAAGAGCAACGAATCTCCCGATTTTGTTTCAAGAAATGTGACGCCTGCTTTAAGAGCATGGAGCGTTGAAGAAGATGAAGATCCACACACACACACACTATGACAAACACTAGGGTTCGGGGAGAGAGAGAGTGTGTGGGTGTGTGGTTAGTGTCTCTTTTATAAAATAATGGATGGTAGATATGCACTCCTAATAATGATCAATGACTAAGATTAAAATATTATATTTAAGTTCCAATTATAATAGGATCTGTAATTAATAAATCAATTATTAATTCATAATATTAAATTTAATCTTAAAACAAATCTTTTTCTCATGAAGAATAAGGAAAGGAGAGAGCTCCCTTCCAAAAATGTAGAAAGGAGATAGTCCCCTTCCTTGTTCGTGATACATGCCTACCATGAGATCGGAGAGAGACTTTCTTTCTCTGATCTCCTTTAATGTAATAAGTTCATAGAATTGTACTATTAAGGAAAATATGAATGTTAATTGTGACAACTGTAAATAGACCAGTGATATTTATGAATCATATCCATCCATCTAATATTAAATGTAAAACATAGATACATTTATGTGCTTAATATGAATCAAATTCTCATTAGCATTTAAAATTATGATTCTTGTTCACAATTAATTGTGGAAAATATCCACATTATCAATAATTGTTGTGGATTGTCCTATCCACATTAATTTCATCTATGACAATCAAAAATACTTTAATTATCTAAGATATCTCTTCATATATGTATAAATAATGTGAACGTAATGAATAAATTCGATTTTATTATCATTATTTCTCTTTATTTTTCAGTGCTCGGATATTGTCTCTGATGGAGCAATTCCTGAATTATTTAATGGATTGTATGCCTTCTCCCTGAATACTTGGAGATAAGGATATGACAACTGTTTTATAGTGGCTTGGATAGTGAGATCTAATCTCATATCTAGATCTAAAATACCTCTCAGATAAGTTTGATCAAGTTAGACAGAATATCCAGTATTCTCATTGCATCCAAATCACATTTATATCAATGTCCAACATTTTGACTAATATTGGATAACTAACCTACTGAGTGGACTCGTTAAAATTCAAACATGTTTCACTCCCTGAATGGAAGTGTCATGGTTATACAATCGATTAATATTACATTACCTCGAGTATTTCTGGTACTCGTACATCCTGCGTACTGAAAGACCATGATTAAACCTGAAGTTCTGATCCTATCTTGGATTGTCTCATCCATGATTTTATCGGTAAGTTTCTCATTTGATCATTGGAAGTTGGTATCGATCATATTCTTTCTAAAAACATATATCATACCTTCAAATCATGTCTTGTTTCCAAAATAAGACAACTAAAGTTGGAATTTGGTTTATCCCAATATCTCATGTTTATGAAGATCGTCACAATTATTTGAGGGGTTCGATCTTGGAGTCAACAGTCATTCATGAAATACTTGAACCGTATAAGGAGCCAACTTAGAAAAACTCCTTTGTCACCAAAACTCATGGATATCAGCATGTGACATCAACATCCCCTGCCATCACTCACAAAGCCACTAGGAACATGCTCCCTCGTCCAAAGCCTTGTATGATCCTACGAGTACTGGTTGACTTTTATAAAGATTCGTCTGACGAGGAACCCATAAATTCCACACCAGATACTCATGATAGGGAGAAGAACTCTGACCATCATCCTCCCAATGCTTCTAACAGAAACAAACTAACCAAGAAAGTCACTTTTGACCTTAGAAACCATGTGATCTCCAAAATGTCCTCATCTGGTCTTGAAGTTGTTCATCATGTAAGTACAATAAGTGCAGTTGTGATCAATGGGCACTTACCTACGGTTGTTAGAAAAATCTCAGGTTCAATATTCACTCAGGTTTGATTCGATAAAAGTTCGATTTGAATTCGATTCGATCATAAACGAACCACACCTTAACACAACTTTGGGCTCGTTTACATAAACGAACCGAACCTTGAAATGGTAAGTTTGCTCAGGTTCTGTTCGTTAATAGTTTGATATAAAAATATATATAAATAAATATACATATATAATATGATTTAGGAATTGGGACCTCATATAAAGCTTACAAGTCATAAGTAACCCTTGTATATAAATTTATGTTCAATTCTCGGAAATTAAAGGACATAACTTTGCATAAATTAGTATTTCATTTTGCATTAATGTTCATCTCTACAATTTCATTTAACTTCGAGTATTTTTAGTTAATTCATGCTAACTCCAATTAATATGAAAGTGAATCTATTGTGTAAATATCACCAACCTTAATCAATGAAAAATCCTAAAAAATCTAACTCATAATATTTGCAATAAATCTAAACCCCAATTTCCTGATAGAAGGTTGTAAACGTTAATATATCTCCCAACAATGTCCAACTTTACTAAACTCACTTTTGAATTAATGCTCATTCGATTATATACAAATCAAAATTAAAGTCAAAAGAATCAGTTCATCAGTGAAACTTGGGTTTTACAACCTAATTGTGCATTGTATATATTCGTTGATTTTTAGCCTATCATTTCAAGTACATATTTGACTATTCTCGATTTATTTCTTTTCAATTTCTTTAGTTTCCACTGATAGCATAAAAAATTTAAAACTAAAACATTCCAAAAAATAAAGAAAAATCCAAATTCTGACTTAAGCATGCTGACCAATTAACTTGTACTTATCTCACATTTTCTAGTTATTATTAACTTACAAAAAAATAAAAAAAATATTTGAGTCCATTGCATTCATGTATATCATCTTTGAATTTTGCATACACTATTCATATACAAAAAATCAAATAAAAAAACAAAACTACAAAAATAGTATTCTATGTGGATAGAATATCTCCAAAAAAATTTACGTCGTGCACAGATCATTCCATTCGCATTAGAGTTCTTCATGAATATTGTTGGATGCATTTAGATGAACATTTTTCATATTGAGCATTTTTCATTCGAGTCCATTTGTTATTTCTATAATTTATGCACTAGTCAATGGTCGTGGTCAATGATTGCAACCATATATCGTACACTAGTTGATCCATGTCAGCATTCCAGGTCAAACCCGCCTCTACTCCAATAAATCATTCTTGTCTCCTATTGCCTCTCATCTTGGTCGTTGGATCAAGTTTGAACCAACGACCATATCTAATCCCAATTTTTTCCCCTCTCCATCCATGTGTGTCACACACGAGCCTCCCCCGTTGTTAAATCACAAATCGATCTAATGACATCCGAAAGCGTCTCTCTACTCCTCCCGACTCCCTTCACCGTTGCAACATCATGTATCCATCTATTCTCCGACCACCCATTCCTTCCAGCTCTAGCACTTCTGACCAATGCCCTTCTCCTAATCGCCTCAACCTGAGCCCCAAACCCTAACTACCCAAACCCCCAACCCCCTACAACTCCTCTATTATTCTCTCCCCAATGATTCCCAAACCATTATAATCCATGACCTCTACGATGTTATCTCTTCTTATAACCCATCTTCGATCGATTCCATTGCCTTGTTTAACATCTATTTATTACACTGACCTTATCTTCGTCATTGCTAACCTCCAGTTCCCTCTCCTAAATAACATGGAAGCCAAACCACCTATCATTTTTTATCTGTTGAATCCACTGTCATTGGTTCTTCAAGGATAAATAGAGAGCGATGTGAAAAGAGGTCGGTGACAACGGACCCCCTTCACTGGCGAAGTCCTACTCCTACAGGCGCGATCCACGGCAACCCAACGCATGTTACTCCATTGGACGGAGCTAAGCTTCGAGGTCTCTCTGCCCAACCTCGAAGGCGAAGATCATAAGAGGTCCTTCGACTATCCACCTCTAGGCGTCATCATCCTAGGTATACCCATGTCCTCTTCTTCGTTTACTTGCTCTCCATCGTGTCCTCCTCTGTTCTTGTGCTTCACTTCCTACCCCTTCTAGCATACTCTCGACTCCGATAATCGATACCTTCACCACCTTTCTACCTCTCCGCGTTCACCTTCTTTCTTCCCATCCCTCCCCCTCTGACCTTTTTATGGTCGGAGTCACTATCTCATCTTCCCCTGCAAACATCCAGGGGCTCCGTTCCACTTCCGTTTGATTTGTCATGACAAGGTCGAGTTGCTTGGAAGCTCAAGTCCATATCATCCACTACCATAGAAATACCTTTTTTCTAACGATTCGAAACGTCGACTATAGTTGTTTTTAACGTCGGCATATGTGTTTGCCAATGGAAAAAACATCCAAAATTTTGTCAGACTAGCCTCATCGGTATATGTCTTTGTGGACGTTTATAAAGAACGTCAACACAATATATTTGATGACGTTACAAAAACATGGAGTAAACCATCTCTAGATAGACATTAGATAAGAATGTCCATATACAGTTGATATTCGTAGACGTTAATATACGTTGGCTCAAACTACCACGATATATGTTTTTAAATCATGTTTTATAGTCGTTAATAAACGTCCATATAGGCTTGTTTGAGGGCATATAAATGTCAACTAATTGACTGGTCCAATGTTTGTGTTCAACCTAATATTTTCAACATCAACATATGGATTATTTGACCAACATACATTGCCAATCTCTCTAGGCATCCACGATCACAAACAAAGTATATTGCTTAAGAGAACAACATACTACATATCATTCTAAATAACATTTTCCAAAATGCAAACATTGTTAAACTCCAAATCATTCAAATGTTTCAATACTTGAAATAGAGCTTTTAGTAAGCAAAATCGCATTGATACATTCCCAAAAATATAAGAAAGTTCTTGATAAAAAGTTGACTTCATTCACGAATCCTCTTCTGTTTCTACATCAGGATCAACATCTCTGTCTTGACATACAAATCTTGACCTCGCTTGAGAAGCATATGTATCTGCTAAATAGAAGATGTCAATGAAGCAAGGAGAATGTCAAAATTTAAGAAAAAAACTCAATTAGTAAATACAAACAAATTCGTTAGTTGAATACCATAAAATGTTGGTTGAAAAGGCAACGACGGTGTTCCACCAGATAAAGGGTAACTCTTAAAGTATGCAATCACTCCAGCAATTACTTGATCATGAAATTCTTCTTTTCTCTTCTCCTATGCAACCTTCATTTTTGAGTCGATCTCATGCTGCTTTTCCTGTCGAAGTTCTTGGAGAAGTTCGTGACAAATTTCTTGACGAATTTCTTCCCTTCTTTTTTCATTCTCATCCTCCATTTTTTGTTGGAGCTCTGCCAATTTCAGGTGAATGTCAACATCTGAAGTAGATGTTGACCTACAACGACCTCTTCTTTTAGGTACATGTCTATATCCCCTACCAATGAGACAATTTGATCGTCCTTCATTGCCCAATACGACATTAACTATTTCAGCATCGGTAATGCCTCTTCCTTCTGCATCAACCTTGATACGCAATTCCTTCATTCTAATATGTGAAATAAAATATTCTACTTTTAAAAGTAAAGTAACTAAAAGGTAAAAGAAGATATTATTATAAATCATCGATGCAACTTACATATGCTTGCCTTGCTTGAGGTGTTGGCCAATGCCCATGTCATCTTGTAAAAGGGTCTAGTGGTGCCATTCCGTGCTTATTAACATTGAACTTGATCCTTAAGAATAATAGTATCTCCCCACATGATTGACCCCCATGTTCATTGTGAGACTACACACATGTAGAACATGTTTCAATAAGTTAAATAAAAAATCTAAAGCAAAAAGAATATAATTATATCGCTCTTACAGTCACATTCTTCATGACAACATATGACTTAGAACCAGTAGTTGAGATGTTCTTGACAAATGTAATAATATGTGTATCCCTATTTGTTTGACATTTATCCTAAAATAATCGTAATTAATAACTTGACATTAAAAAAATATTATTGTACATGCTTACCTGATGTTTCGGTTGTTTCCATATTTCAACCATTGTATTCCAACGTTCTATAGTCGCATTTGATGACCTCGCCACATCTCCAACGTTCTCCCATTCCTTCTTCAAGTTATGTCGATATTCCTTAAAGTGTTTTGCTAAACGATGGTTCACTGCTTCCTTGACCCTCATATCAGAATCGAACCCGATGATATCAATGAAGTTATGTTAAAAAAATTTTTATTAGTCAAAAATCTATTATGAAATTTTAAAGAACAATGGTTAAACCTCGTTTCTTTCATGCACCGACCAAAGTTCTGCATCTGCTAGTCTTCTAAAATATGGTACTAGTGGAACATCCTCTCTTGCAGCTATACTTCAAATCAATTGTAGAGCACTAGCTTGCTTGGCATCTAATGGTCTTCCTTCATCTAAGTTTATTATTACAATAGGTCTATTCCCCGTTGCCATTGCGTGCTTCGCCAATGTCACGCCTCTCGATTTTCTCCTACGACGCGTTGTATTTAATTTGTCACAACTGGTTATAGAGATATTTCAAATCACAAATTAATAATAATAAATAATTACCTGCTTTTATGGAAGTAGAGGGTATTTCTTGTGAGTCCAATGGAGCAGAGTATACTCTGTGTCTGTCTCAGTATGACATGTGATTGTGCATTCAAAAGCGCAGTTGGACTCAACTGGTTGCTTTGGTTCCCGTGTGTTGGAGGATTATGCTCATATACATGTGGATGTATTGGTTGAGAGTCCACTGGAGCACTACTCTATGCATGTCTTGGTATGGTATGTAATTGTGTACTCGGAAGGGAAATATGTTCCAAATGATTGTTTTGGTTCCCATTCATTGGAGGATGGAGCTCAGATACTTGTGGATTTATTAGTTGTGAATCCAGTGGAGTATGAATTTGTGTATGTCTATGTATCAACTTTGATCGTGTACCTGGAAGTGTGATCGATTGCACACGGTTGCCAAGATTTCCATGTTTGATGTTGACGTTCAGATACTTGTGGAGGTGTTGGTTGTGCGTGAGGTTGACTTCTTTGTTGCTTGTAAATTCTTGAATCAGGCTGACTACTCTGACTATCCACTTTTTGCTTATTCTTTCCGAATGTGAGTGGTCCAACCATGCATATAATAAATCCGAATATCTGCAAGAAATAACTACCCAACATCTTTATATTATATTTAAGAAAAAATGATGAAAGAAATATGAACTAAGAATGAGACCTAAAGGTGTTAGTATAGCATTTGAGACAATCAAGATGCAATGCTTAATACTCTAATCTTGTATGATCTTCAGAGAGTTACGAGTCTCTAAGAAGAATCAAACTGCTACTACTTATATGTAGAAGTCACCTAATATAACTATTCCAGCACCATATATCACATATATAATAAAGAGAAAGGATGAATTGGGGAATTACTAGTGGTACACTCAATTCAAGAAAAAAACAATTAACAGACAAAAAAATGTATCAACTTTGCACTATGTGACGCATTCCCAACAGAACATCATTCTTAATTTTAATATTAATCACGGTATTCTTTGATAGACAATAAACACCCCCTCACCCATCTCTTTTTTTAATCCGAGGTCTATATTGTGGGATATGAATCTCTCGCCTCCTCTTCCTTACTGCAAGTTCGAGCCTCCCTTCCTGACCGCCTCCACGTATATTCCCATCAACGCTTATTGTTTCAATTAGATACGATTTTATCATAACACCCCAAGCCCTAGAAATGATAATTGCATACATGCATCTATGGAAGAGAAAGCATATATGTCTTACCTCTGTCATCTTGCAAGGTTGTCAATGGACATTATTTCGACGTCGTAGGAGGAAGGGTCAAATGCCGAAATGGGACAAATCTCTATATTAGCCAGCGTGGGAGAAAGATGAAAGGGGGATGATATGTTTCGTTGAGGAGGGAAAGAAAAGGTCAGGGATTTTAATAAGTATATTATGGAAGGAAACCGAAACGTCATTTGAAGGCGGGAATTCAATTTTTGGGGGGCAAAATATGGTTGGATGTTTTAACGGATAACGTCAGTCTATCTTTACCATATGTAGACGTTTAAAGTGAAATGTCGGCAGCGAGTAAAGGTGTCAACGTTATATCTAACGTCTACTTAAATTGGGCCTAACACGACGTCTTTTCAATCGCAATGTCTGTATACACTTGATTTGTTGTAGTGATCCTTGTCGGCAACCTTAAGAGCTTCACATTTGCCCGCGATGACCTTCAATCGTGTGCCGACCAACAAAGGATAGAGGGGATCTCCTCGATCATTCCTTCGCCGGAGCCAAGAGCATCTCTGTTATCCAGGAAGATCGAAGAAGAAGAAGAAGAAGAGAGAAAGAGGGACCCTGCTTGCTATAATCATTGTCTGATTTGGGGTCCCTCATCGATCTGAACCGTCCACGTGCCTCTACCCGAGCCAACGCCTCACATGAACAATGTGTGAGTCATGGGTTATTTATGTTAGAGCCCCCCGCTTTTCAAGATTTCCATGCAAATCCAACACGCGAGATATGTCACGTGTTAAGTGGAAATTTTTATTAGTACCCCCTCTGCTTCATGGAAACGATAAATAAACCCCAACATGGGGTAAATTTGTAGAGGAGCCCAATTGATTTTGGAAAATTACAAAACCATCCTCGGAAGGGTATAATTGTGAACATTTTATTTACCTTACTTATACATGTACCCTTGGAATTCATTTCTTCGTAATTTGCATTTATAGTCGGATTTTAGTGATCTGATTTGATCCTTATTTCATTCTCTGTCATCTAGAATATTGAAATATTCATTTTGGAGATACTGTTTACCATAAATATAATTAAGTTATTCTTATATATTTCAGTCACATTCAATCCTGATCTTCAATTTTCTTGCTAACTAATTAACTGCGAAAATTGGGGGAATCTTGTGGGTTTAATTGATTGTGTTATCTATGACGCTAATTAAGGAAAGGCTCTTGGATTAATTTGCTTGGCTTGCACATGCATCTCTACTTTTGCATCATTAATCATCACATAATTCATCTAATCATTTTATTTCACACATGGCATAACACCATTTCCTTTCATTAAATTTATTTTGAAAATACATGCATCTCGTTTCTTTCTAAAACAATTTTATACCTCACTAAAAAACCCATAAAAATCTAAAAAAATACAAAAACAAAAAAATATTCTTCTTTAAAAACCTAAGTATGTGGATTATTTGGAGATTAATTCCGAACTCTCATATTACCTCTATGAGTTTGACCTTAGGACTTATCCAAGTAAAATAAATTATTTGGTTGTATTGAAACTCCATGTCATTTCTCGATGTAGCCAATTTTGACAGATCTTCAATATTTCCCGACTACATCGATATAAAATTAAGAAGGGTGATTCTAGAGCTGTCAAACATGCTTGAAAATGTATTAAACATAATTCTACTTACATTTTGATTCTATTGGGACACTGTAGACATATTATATTATGCTTTTACACAAAATAAAACTTTCTCAATTATATTTTTATATATTCTATCTACATACTTATATTCATTTTATTCTTGAAATGGAAGTGTCGAGGTTATGCAATTGATTAAGAACACATCACCATCAAGTATTCCTGATATCTGTACAACCTGACAACTGGAAGACCACGATTAAATCTGAAGTTTCGATCCTATTTTAGATTGTCTCCTTCATGGCTTTATCGTTAAGTTACTCATTCGATCACTGAGAGTTGGTATCATCATATGCTTTCTGAAAACATATATTGTACCTTCAAATATGGTCTTGTTTATAAAACAAGACGACCAACATTAGAATTTGGTTTACCTCAATATATTACGAGTGAGCTCATGTATTCGGTTTTCAGCAGTGAACCTGTATGACCCCTTTGAGAGATCATACTACTCACATGCCATCGTATGTACACCAGCTCACCGGTTTATAATCCTTGGCTAGGTAACAACCTAATAGTATGCCTAATGTATGCATTCAGATATATAATAAGACAACTGTCTTCAGTCGAAGTTCGTGCGCATGTACGTGACAACATACGACATAGGTCATCTTGTCTCGATCTTACAAGTCAACCCTTTGACTTATCTCATCCAACACCTCTAAATATACTCCTATGCGGAGGACTTGCATCAAGAGGCGATCAGATATCAGTTTTTGGAGAAGGGAATGCCATTTCCTTCTCAAACTGGAGATCCCTTCTTGATGATCACTTGAGAACGTGGTTGAGTCCTCAATCTAATTCTTTAGATATTCAACCTGGCACCGATCTCTATAATCCAACCTTTGGATTGACAACTGAATGATATCAAGATGATCATGGTACATAACCATAATCATACTAAGGCTCACATTATGTAAATCAATTATCTTCATTTCAGATCAAGGAATGACCTACAGTAACTTTTATTGCATAATATCTCATCGTGAGCACACATGTCCAATGGATGTACGACTAAACAAGAGAGCAATATTTTGGATATTGGAGAGATCCAATTACTATCCAACAACTCAACATTCACTACTATCAACTAGAGGTGGCAAATGGATTGGGAACCCCCTGCCCATCCCACTCATGGGCTGAACTTGGGCTAGAGAATCGTAGTATAGACCGGCATGTCCTGACACGCACTAAAATACAAAATATATATGTAGAAGTTAAATAAGACGTGTATTAATATGATATACTTTAAGTTGAATGTACACTACTAGCTTTACATTAAATGTAATAGTTTGCATTTCAACATGTAAACACTTATATTAATTATATAAAGTATAAATCATGGTAATAAAATCATTTTATGTTTATTAAATAACATTAAAGATCAATGGAAAAATAAAGTCGGCCCATGGCCCGATCTGTGGCAGGCT
The DNA here is from genome assembly GCA_037367405.1 of Ottelia alismoides. Lineage (NCBI taxonomy): Eukaryota > Viridiplantae > Streptophyta > Magnoliopsida > Alismatales > Hydrocharitaceae > Ottelia > Ottelia alismoides. The sequence continues at coordinate 224,434 of JAZKJV010000636.1, read as the reverse complement.
TTGGACATAAATTCTAGTATTTCGCCCGTTAGAACCCCATACCATGGGCCGACCCAGCTTGCATTTTGACCTGGTATACTCAACACATCCTCAAGGTAGAGCATGCAATGTTCAGCTTGGACAAATAGTAAAAAGTCGTACATTGAAGTCGAATGCATCATATTACAAATACAAACAACCCTTAAATCAATGCATGGTCCTTGGTTACTGTTGACGACGATTCTTCTCATGTCATTTTGGCAGGGAGGAGCTGGAGGGTTGAAGTACGTATGATGACCCGTTGAGTAATATGGGTAGAGAGCTAGGCTATATGCTACATATCTACATCAATTAGAGTCATTGGTACCGCAATAAGTCATCCTCACAGAGTACTGCATCCAACAAAAACTCCATCACTTTCGAGGAATGAACAAAGAAATGTCGCAGGGATATCCTTATGCAGATCTTGAAAAGTGAGCCACTCTCATATTCATGTCAGAAGGATAATGTATTGGAGTTCACGATCAATGGATGATGGAGTTTACAATGAGTCTCTTTAGAGATATCTTAGAAAAATGATCACCTTTATACATGGTGCCTCAACACAAAGTCAGAGCATGATGACTTTATTGACACTCCTGCCCACTCCCGTACTTATCGAAAACATAAAATGATAAAAAGATAATCGACCAAGTTGAAAGAACAAATGAAGAAAGTGGTCAAACAAAAAACATATCTTCTTCTATTCTTTTTTCCTTTTTTTAACCCTCATCCTTCCTCTATCATTATTTCTGCATTCTTCCCATCTTCTTCATTTCTTCTCTTATTTTATTTTTTAATATGGCTTGTTGGTCCTAAAGCAGAGCAAAGCAAAATAATTACGAAGTCCCTTTTTTTCATTGCATGTATTGGCTCTCATTTGTGAAGCTGGATTCATTTTTATCTCATTTTTTTGGTTTGATACATTGTCTCATTCAACTTATTTTGGCTTTTCATATATTTTAAATTTTAATATCTCACTCGATTTTTTCGGTCTTCACTCTTTTCTCTCGTTGTTAGGGTTCTAGAGATAAACCCATCGCGCCATGGTTTGATGCAATAGACTATGATCTCCACCACCTCTTTCTAGGGTTCACAACGTTGTTATTGTGCTGTGAGGATTCCTTCTCCAGGGTTTCGCGTTCGAGCGCCACTAGAAATGGAGGACGCGCTCGTCGACGACGGCGATATCCAACGCGAAGGCGAGGTCGCTCCCGCCCTCATCGCCGTCGATCCCCGCGGCAGGTTCGTCGTTGTCGCGATCGGCTCCGAGCTTCGAGTGTTCGATCTGCTGTAAGTATATTGGTCAGTTCAGCATTATACACGATTCGATCCGAGAGATCATTTTTTGGCTTTAATACCGGTATAAAATTGCTTTATTATGAACTGGAATCCGACAGAGGTTCTTAATTTAAATGCCACGGAAGAGCGGAGCGGTGCTCCTGGAAGATGCAATACCAGTTGGTGGTGCATGATTCGGAAGGAAAATTTGAGCTTTTTGTGTTTGTTTGGGGCAAAAATATTTTTTTTGGGAGCCATATGACCAAGTTAGTTGCTGATAAGCATGGCTCGAAATGTCAGTGAATTTTGCCGATATATCTGTGAAATGTTGGTTTCACTTAGTTGGCTAGATGTCACCGACATGGCGAAATTTGGTCTGGCTCCTTCGCATTTTCGATCAGTTGAGACTGATTTCTGTGGAACATCGGTGACATGTCGGCGATAAGCCAGTTTGGTCAGGTCACCGATATTGTATCGAAATTGACATTTAAGGCCTTGCTGATAATATGCTTATAAACTTATCAACAGCATTGAGCGGTGTGTGCGCACTTTGTGGCATGGATGCTTGTTGAGCAGAATGATCTTGAACATGGCCGTGTTCTTGCTCGACTGGTCCATAATTTCTAAACTTCATGCGTGGTTGAGTTGACAGTGGTTTGATTCGAGATGGTGAGCATGACCACCCTACTAGTTGACAGGACTTTTAGGTCTCAGATCCTTTGTCATCTCTTCTTAACGGAACCAGTCCAATGCATACATGTGTCACTCACTAGTCACTAGCTACTTTCTCTCAACAGTGACACGGGACCAAACTCATGATTATATACCACGTAAAATAGGTTGATCACGAGATGACCCAACCATTGTATTCACTCAACCCTTTGGCACTTTGGCGCAGGTCTGGGATTCGTTAGGGCTGACTTGGGGTCCAGGCGTCCGGCTCCGAGCATTTTTGGAGATCTATTCGATCGGTGGATCTTGGGTCCTCTGATGATATCTCTAGGCCTTTTGCCATGCTGTAGGCAATTTGGCTTGGCAGGAATGATTGCATATTCAAGGGTCAGCGGTTTTACTATGAGAATGTACTCGCGCATTGTAATGCTTTGTACAACTTCTGGATATCAAACTGATGTACCTTCTTCCTAGTAATGAAAGTTTTGGTGTGGTGACTCCCGCCTTGGGAGGCCTCTCCCTTGTTTTTATTCAAAAAAAACCCTTTGGCACTTCGAAAGCAACCAAAGTTGTTTATCACAGACTCACAGTTCATGAACATGTGTGTGAATGACGTGATGATCATGGCAAGATTTAGTAACTGATACAGAGTTGATGCTTTCATATGTCTGCTTGATCTATAATGCATTTTTAACCGAAAAGTGAGAGATAAATCCCGTAAAAAAAATAAAAATTGCATGTTTGTTTCAGACATAGGTTTCAGATATTTGAAAATGTAAGTTAAAAATAAAAGAAAACGGAAATAGGAAGAGAAACCTATACAATAATTATCATGCATCATGATATATTTTGGACTGTGAATATTCCTAAGACCTGTGTGGAGAGAAGGAAGGCGAGCGAGGCAAGGAAAGAGAGAGAAGAGAGAATGTGGTAAAGAGGGGGAGGGAGCATGACACTATTGTGATGTGGATCTCCCCTTGTGGAGGAATATGGTGGTGGGTTCGTCATTCCAGTGATCGCAAATTTGCATATTGACTAGTTGAATGCTTCCAATGCAAGCATCATATGGTGTGGCTTGTTAGGGTTCGATTGTTTTCACTACGGGTCGACCGGTCATCGTTAGGCCGTGTATTCAATGAGGGGTGTGATTATATCACCCTTCAAGGGAGGGTGATGCTCCTTGTAGTTTCTCTTTGATGATGTGCCGGTGGGAGAGTGCTTATGTGAGGAGGCTTGCTTGCGACCGATCATTGCAACGTTCGAAAAGGTGTTTGGTCTATTTTTTAAGGAGGATGGGATGTAGTTAAAGGAACCTTTTGTTGCTGACATGGGTCTATCAGGGTCGGAGATTAGACATCTCCTTGTAGAAGTTGAAATGTCGACTGATCTTCCGAAGGGCAATATGCCAATTTTATTGAGGTGACTGTTGCGAAGGAATGATGTGAGTGTGCGTTCTCAAAGTTGGTTTTTCCTCTAGAGGATGTCACTTCTTCGTGGATGAGGTTTCAACAGTGTTGTCAGATGACCTTGTCTGTATCTGTCCTTTGGACACCATGACCAAGATTGTTGACCCTCCCGCCTATTATCCGCCATGTTCGATTATGTATTGAGGCACTCCACCTTCTGTCTAATGGTGTCAAAAAAGTTGTTTGTGGAGGCTAGGTCAAGGGATGCGACGATCGATGTAGGAGAAAGTGGCATCATAAGCGTAGAGGCTACAACCTCGTTTGTGCAATGCTGTCTAAGTGCTGTCGATAATTGTGGAGTCAGAAGCAGAATATGCGTTTCTCAGATTTCTTATCCCATAGAATCAAGGTGTCATTGATGCCCCAAATTTTGAGGAACTGAAGTTTGGGTGTTTTTTCTCCATCCTCTATTTGACTAGGCGGACTAGACATGCCATGTCAGATTCTCAGGTATGATAATACAATCTCGGATTCTCAGGTATGATAATACATTCTCTTCTGACTTGTTGAGGTCAAGGCCTTGTGCTTGTTGTGTGATTTGGAATTTCCGCTATGGATCTTATCATTATGTATCCAATCATTATAAGCCGATTGATCATGTCACGATCAGAGATGGATCTCTGCATGAACCATGAGGTGCTTTGTCTTCCACACCATTGCGAGTGGGGTTTGTGGGCAGCGACAATCAATGTTGGGGCTGGCCAGCTCTCTGATTGTTGGCTTGAGGGGGTTGCAATGAAGAGATGGTCGGGGCAAGCATATTGGACGGGGTTAGTCTTGTTGGGAAGCTCAGGTGATGGGGCATGCAACACAGATGGGGGCATGCTGGTCTTATTGCGAAATAAAAAACACTTGGGAATGTGGAATGATGGGAGTTAGGGTCAGAGGCAGATATTGTCAAGAAGGCGGAGTAGTTGGTCATGGTGTTCTCCTTGCATTCCGTGATGGATAACACTGTTCCATTGTTGGGAAGTGCACGTGAAATCGTACAGGGGACATTCAAAGAGGGAATAATGATGACCAAAAAAGAGCTGAATGAAAATTATTAAGCATACTCTTATTTATTTGAGACAGGGTAAGCATGACAAAGAAAAACCTTAATTTGAATCAGACTCCATGCAATTGCCCCCACTTACAACGACAACAACAACAAAGCCTTCTTTCACCTTATGTAGGGAAAACCATAGTTTTTGTTTAGTTGCTCTTAAGGGTTTGATCGTGGCACAAGAATCAAAACAAGTTCTAGAGACTTCTTATATTTGCCTCAAGATCTCTAGATGGTTGAATGTCACTCATATCCATGCCAAGGTGGATTGCATGTTGAAATTAAATCGACCTTGACAAGTTTAGCAAGCAGGGTTGTAACTAACGTGTCCAGATGTAGTGGCATGTTGCAGCATGCTGCTATTACCGAGGGTGACTGACGTGGACTTGAAATAAAAAACCAGTGTATTGTTTCAAACTAGAATGTATTATTTGACACAATCACAAGGTGCAAATATCTATTGTTGCAGGAGTGAAAGAAACAAGCTGGATGCTTATCTATGTCAAATGATTTCTGAGATCTGGGATTTACCGCCTCTCTGAAGTCAACACTATTAGGAACTATTTCCCTTTTTAACACGGCTATTTTATTTTAATTGAATAGGAATGGTCTCCCCGTCAGTATATCTGATGACTCTAATGGCTTGTGGCATTCAGATGCAATAAGATCATTTTGCTTTGATGTGAAGGGGAAGCTCTTTGCATCTGCTGGGGATGACAAACTTGTAAAAGTTTGGAGCTTAGATTCTTGGCGTTGCATTTGCACAGTGTAAGTTCCTTAATGCACCTGATTCATTTTTATGCGTTCGGTTCACTTATCACCCTTTTGCCTCTAGGCGCTCTGAGAAACGTGTAAGTGCGGTTGCTATAAGCCCTTGTGCTCGGTATGTTTGTTTTGCTGATAAATTTGGAGTTGTCTGGGTTGTGGGTTTGGAGGAGGAGAAGGCCGGGCACCTTGCTTTAATTGATAAAAAAGCTTCATCTCTTCTGGGACATTATTGCAGCATTATCACTAGCCTGGTACGTTGTCACGAGCTCCGACATTCTGGTTATATATGCATTATTACATTTTCACCACATTTTGTTAGCTTGGTGGTGCAATGCTATGCTCTGTGAGTGCAAGTATGCCTGAATTTTCTTATTTTGATTAAAAAGAACCCATTTTTTAATGCTGAGGTTGAGAGTTACAAACACGTCGCTTGGATATCCCTTTAGTTACTGGAATGACGCATCTCCCTGCCCTCTTATATGCAGGAATTCTCTTCAGATGGGAGATTTATTGCCAGTGCAGATCGAGATTTCAAAATCCGTGTATAAATTCTGTTTAAAACTATCATGACAAAGTCCTAAATTTATTTCTTTGAAAAAGAAGGATCTCATATTTATCTGAGATATTCCTTAACCTGTTAATTCTGATACAATCTGTAGATTACATCATTTCCGTTGAGGCCTTTAATGGGAGCACATGCGATCCAAAGTTTTTGCCTTGGTCACACAGAGTAAGCGTGCTGGACTTGCAATGACCATTTTTTATGAACTTTTTTTGTGATCATTGTGACCATGTGTACTCTAAGTCATGGACGATAATAATAAGCTTGCAATGCATTATTACAATCATGACCGTACTCTATAGACATCAAGCAATTGGGTGATCATGTCCATCTGAGATCAAATTAGGAAATGCCCCATTTTTCTTTTCTAAAAATAAATATTTAGACGTTAATAGTAAGCATTTGCAGATTGGTCTTTCAGGTCAGTGTATACTGGATAAATAAGTGCAACTCTAACTTATCAATTGGGCTGTGGAGCATGCTTATTTTTATACTTGCTATGTCTACACTGATCACTCTTCCGGGAGAGGAATAGAACCTGGTCAGCTTCCAAAAAAGAAGAATAAAACAGTCTTTTAGATGGATTGCTCTTTTGCTTTACCACCAGATTGTTAAGTGAGTTGAGTTCTTATGAAATATATAAACATGGATGTCTTTAGTAAATAGTAATGTAACAACGCCATGTTTGTTATGCGACAAGTAGTGGTTACAAGAGCATTGTTTGTTTTTGTCCCTTGAAGAAGATGCAATTGATTTTTTTGAAAGAAGCTGCAGTTGATTGTGCTACAAGAATTGTAAGGTTATTGGATGCTATAGATTGGCTTCTTAATACCAGTTTTTGTTACTTGGTGTTCTTTGAAATAAGAGTAAAGAAATTGACATCGGGTTACAAGATGAAGTGGTGCAATTTTTAAATGAGTTGAAAATTTAAGGGTAAGACTTTTCGAGAAGCTTATTGGAATTATATTGAAAACAACCATAAGATGTTCAATCATTGCTCACCAAGGGTGACTCCCTGCAAAGGTTGTTCACCCATCACTTACAATAACACTACTGAGATGTTGGTCACCAAGGCATCAACTAGGTGTTATGGAAAATGTTTCTTGTTCTATTGCTGTTCGTATATTTTTATATGATAAATACAAATTATATTTTAAAGAAGGGGAAGTGGCTGTTGATACAAAATTCTCTGACAAAGATATTCAATTATTGAGATGCTGGTCACCAAGGCATCAAATATGTGTGATGGAAAATATTTCTTGTTCTACTGTTGTTCGTAGATTTTTATACGAGAAGTACAGTATAAAGAAGGGGAAGCAGCTTTTGATACAAATTTGCTCTGATATAGATTAATTATTGAGGTCGTATGATAGGTCATTGATTGTACAAGTTCGTTAGGAAGATTGGATGGGGAGAATGGGGGAGTCTGGATGTAAAAGCTTAGTCTAACTGCATGGCCTGAAGCTCTCTAAGCAAGTGAAGGAAGAGAAGAAAGGTTAGCTAGTTTGTTTCACCTCGAAGTAGAAACTTGGACTCAATGTTTGAAAAAAAATGAAAAGTGGAATGAAGCATTTTTTGTGGAAGCAAGACAATGCATATCCTTGAGGTGGTCAAGGCATAAGCCTCAGGTTGTATAGGAAAATACCCATAAACAACTACAATAAAATATACATTAATGAAATTATATATTATCTGACTAACATATAAAATATAACGCTATAATATATGATGAAACTATAGAGGTAAGAACACCAAAAGAAAAGATATATAGTTCGACATACCTTTTTAAATTTTCGACCAATCAAAGAGGGAGTCATTGACTATAATTGTCATTAAAATATAAAAGATTACATAGTTGTCTCTAAAATATTCATATTACATAAAAATTACGATAAAATATGCTTCGATGTAATTTATATGTTATACGTCTCATATAGTATATGCCATCACGGAGATACCTTGACTAAAGGTTTTAAAAACCAGACCTGATGTTGAATCGGCCAGTCTTCGATTTGTTCCTATGAGGTCAGACCGTCGGTCCAAATCGGTTGGATCGGTGATGATGTCAGCATGACGTCATCATTCCTATCGACTCGAAAAAAATTGGACCTGGCTTAATTTACTGGTCTGACCGGTCAAACCGTTTTTCGAACTGATAAAACCGAATACATATATGCAAGTATGTATTTATATATCAATGAAATAATTGTTTAAAATGTTAAATCTTTCAATATAATAACATGATTGTCTATTTTAGTAAAACTCTACAAAAGTTAGTCACATTTTATAGCATTATATATGAATACAATATTGTAATCATTTATTTATAGTTGCTTCTAGAAATTTACTGTAATAAAGTAGTGTCACAACTTATATCGCAAAAAAGAGAGGGGCATAATTGATATTGCAGAAGTTAAGAAGGGTACATATGATAAAATCCATATTATTTCATTATTTAAACTTTTATTTTTTTGAAAATATACCAAACCATCAAAACTGAGTCAATACGGGTCAACCCGGTCTGACCACACGGGTCATCCCGGCCCGACCATCGGTCTGACATGATTTTTTTATTTTTTCTTTTTTCTTTTTTAAAATTAATTACATGGAACCGGCTGAACCGATCGGGTTGGGGTCGGTTCCCGGTCCAATCGGTCTGATTTTTTAACCCTGCCTTGAATTCTATCTTATTTGGTTTGCTTGATACATTATATAACTCATTATGTGACCTTTCCTTAAAAATTAAGTTTATGAGTAATGTTTTCTCTGAGATTACAGTTTTGTATGTTTAATGGTGTAATGTTAAGAGTTTACTAAAATAATGGACATATTTAACAATAAATATGAATACGAAAGATGCCAAATATAAGCATTCATCTTGTATAAATATATTCTAAACAACTAGACCTTTATAAGCATATGAAACCGTCAATAGGAAAATGGTTTTCTTAAAAAAATACTATGAAGTCCTTAAAGCCGTAGGGACCACCTCGACTGGGCGAGGCGTATGCCTCACCAAAGGAGCATGAGGTATGTACCTTGAAATTAAAATGAGACGCCTCGACCCATCACTTTTTGGTCCTCGAGGCACGTTTTTTTAACCATGCTTAGAATAATACAAGTGTAGTTTAAAACAAGCTTGCAAAAATCGACCGACTAGGTCGACTAGTCAGCCGATTAAGCAACTCGATGGCTTGACCGACCCGGTTATACCTAGTCGGCCTTTAGTCAGGTACCATGATTAGTCGGGCCGACTAGTCGAGATAGTCGGCCGACTAATCGGTCGATTTTTGCAAGACGGATCCGGGAATTCGAAATTTACATACCCATTTATGAAGGTTTTAGGTTTTTGTTAGATAGTAACCCAAAACCCACGCACACCTGATGCTTCGAGCTCCCTCCCAGGCGATCAACCCACGGTCGTCGTCTGCTTCGGACCCCGATCGTCGCTTGCTGCTCTGGTCGCCGCCTGCTCCATCCGATCGCCGCTTGCCTCGGTCGATGCCTGCTCCATCCAATCACGACTAGTTTTTTTCGCCATTTTTTAATAATAGTTTGTTAGATGATTTGTTGGATCTAATCTCGTTGTATTATGTCCTTTGTTTTTTTTGTTGGTTTTTGCTTTCAAAATCCCAATTTATGCATTTCATCACAAAAATTTGAGCCCCATTTGAAACACTTGGCTGTTGAGTCATGCATATTGCATCTATAAGCATAAGGTTTAAGGGCATTAGTCTATCATTTTTAACAAAAAAATTCCACGAGAAGAATCAGAAAGTAATGCAAGGGCAATATAATTTTTTTTGCTATGAAAGAAGAGGAACTCCACATGCAATAAAAATGTCTCCTTTGGTATTAGGCCACATGTGGAGAGGGAGATGATACGAGGAACATATACCCTTGCTATCTATATTGCATTTGTACCTTAACTTTATACGTGTTCATGAAATGTCTTAAACATGACTATATGGGGATTGCACATCAACTACCTTTCAACATCTGTTATATTCGACGTCAAAATAGAAGAAGTATTGAATTCATTTTTTATTAATAAATGCATTTGTATCGGTTGTAGCATATTTGTTCTTATTTGAATGCAGATTGCAATTATGTGTTCTTTTATGAAGTTGTAACTTGGTATTGTTATAGTTTTTGTATATATCTGTTACCAATAGAATAGTAATTAGTAACTTGTTTATATCAAGTTTTAACTTGTGAGTTTCTGACACTGTAGATGGCCCCACCCCCACTAATATCACTTCTGGTAGCGACTCGTCCTTCTATGTACCGCTGGGATCAAGTGATCCTGCATGGCAATTTGGATACCTTTCAAATCGTACCGATCCGAATACAGTTACTTATAGGTTGTGCAAGAAGATGGTGAAAGTAGGGGTTTTTAGGTTCAAACAACATATCGTGCACCGTAAAGGCAACATGGCTGCATGTCCTAAGGTGGATGAAGAGACGAAGAAGATGATGATATCATACTTGGATGATGTTACTAGAAAGAAGAGTTAGAAAGCCGTTGAGGTTGCTGAAATGAGAGATGAGATTGATATCGACATTGTTGGAGATGTTAGATCTGCAAAAAGATATCTATCTTTTGGAGTAGATCACCACCGTTCAAAGATCACATCAGGTGAGCATAAAAGATGCTTTATCCAAGGACCGTCGTGAATGGGTTGTCTCTTATATATGCAACTGGGCATATACATCGGCGATCCCTTTCAATGCATGGACCAGGAAACAGTTCAAGCATATGGTGGAGGCACTTGGTATGTATGGTCCAGGTCTCATGACTCCTACGAAGTATGAGATTAGCGGTCCATTTTTGAAGGTGGTCAAGAAAACATCTGATGACTTGCAATGTTGGGTCAAGAAAACATCTGATGACTTGCAATGTTATCGCATTACATGGAAGAAGACAAGATGCTCTATAATGACTGATGCATGGGCGTACATGCGAGGACGGAGCATCATAAATTTCTGTGTCAATTGCTCCTTGGGGACTTCATTTTTAAAGTTCGTATATGCTTCTGACGAGACACACACCGTCAAATACATCTATCAGCTCGTGGATGAGTGCATAACTGAAGTTGGCGTGGAGAATGTTGTTCAAGTTGTTGCAAATAATGCTTCGGGCCTTCAGCAAGCGTAGCAACAACGAGATTGCTACTTACAAAATATCCTCTTTTTGGATATGGTGGACTTCATGTGCTGCTCATCCCGTTGATCTTACTTTGGAGGATATTAGCACATATTCGAAAGTGAAGAGCACAATTAAAAAGGCGAGGACACTTATAAATTTTATTTATGCTTACACTAAAAGATTGAGCTTGACACAAAAGTTTACAAACAAGAGAGACATCGCTAGACCAGGGCAAACGAGGTTTACTACTACGTTTCTCACTCTTGAAAGCATTCTAGAGAAAAAAAAGACAAGCTTAGATAGATGTTTTCGTCAGATGAGTGGAGGACCTGCAAATGGTATAAGACCAAAAGGGAGAACAAGCGACATCCATAGTCTTCAACACTACTTTTGGAACCACGCCACATTTGCAATCCAATTTTTTACACCTTTGGTTCATCTATTGCGTGAGGTTCATGCGGATCGACGCCCATCCATGGTCTTTGTTTATGGAGGGCTTGACGAGGCAAAGCGAGAGATAATTGCAGCTTTTATTAGCATGGAGTCATCTTATAAGTTTTTTGTGGACACTATTATCTCCAAGACCAAGGACATGCTTGACACTCCTCTGCATCTAGCGGCCGACATTTTGAACTGATTCTTCTCTTACACGGAATATGGTGGTGATGCAGATATTGTGGTGAAGAGAGGTTTTACAGATTGCATGGAAAGATTTTATCCAGATTTGGATATACAAGATGCTATCACCACAAAGGAGCTTCTTGATTACAGACACGGTCGTGGGGCATTTGGAAGCCATTAGCGGCTAGACAGAGGATGAGAAATGACGAAAATTTTGATCCAGGTATTTCATGCATTATTTTCAGTCAATGTCGTTTGGATCATCTTTGATTTCATAATTTAACCAATTCTCTATTTTATTAGCTAATTGGTGGTACATATTTGGAGATGACACACCACATTTGAAAGGCATGACCATCAAGATCTTGAGGTTGACTTCTGCATCCTCTGGATGTGAGCGCAACTGGAGCACGTTTGACTTGTAATGACTATAATGACCTGCCTAATAGAAATACTAGTAGTAAATTAATAATTGATATAGTCATCAGTCACGTTTTTTGTATTGTTCCTTACAGATCTATACCAATAGGAGAGGCTGGTTGGAGACAAAGAGGCTAAATAATCTTGTGTATGTTCATTTCAATTCCAACCTGATGGAACGTCGTCTTGGGAAAGGAAAAGATCCTCTTTCCTCATGTGTTTACATTTTAGGTGAATGGACTGGAGAGGTCAATGTACAAGCTTAATATTAGGAGGTCTTTCCAGGTTCCGGATTGACTTGGGGTGCAGTGGCTCATGCAATTGGTGCTGAAGAGAATTTAGAGTCGAGAAGAAGCCAAAGAGGTGAACGTGGCAATGGAGCTTCATCTTCGAGCTCAAACGTTGTACCTATAAATGAATAAGAGGAGGGATTTCTATCTGAAGACATAGATGATGATGATGGAGAAGAGGATGATGATGAAGATGAAGAAGAAGAGATTGATTTAGATGACGACCTTGATAGAGATGAATGGCCTTTTACTTGCTGGTTGAATTATTTTATCGCTTAATCTATGCAAATTTATGATGGAGTATACAACAACAACAACAACAAAGCCTTTTCCCACAATTAAGTAGGGTCGGCTACATGGATTCTTTGCCTCCATTCAGATCTATCTTGGGTCAATCTCGGACTTATATCCAAAAAACTAAGATCCCTTCGTATAGTCTCTCTTTCCAACACTTCTTGGGCCGTCCTCGCCCTCTCTTAGCCGGCTCAACATCCCACCACTCGCATCTCCTAACCGGTGCATCAGTTGACCTTCTTTGCAAATGACCAAACCATCTTAAGCGGTTTTCTCGCATCTTATCCTCGATCGGAGATACACCAACTTTCTAATGGAGTATATGTATAAAAAATAATTTATATATTTAAAATAAAAAAATCAAAACTGAATAATGCTCGACTAAATCTGATGAGTCGCCTGACTGCCAACTAATCCTTAGTCAGTGACCTGGCCGACCGAGTACCGACTGCCGACTTTTGGAACCTTGGTTTAAACATTTATTTAAAAAAGATGGATGAATTTTAGTTGGTAATATAGAGAGAAAGGAAGATGAAAAATGGGTGTTATTGGTCCAATGTTGATCTTATGTAACATAAGCATGGCCTTAGTATCGATATCAAGGTTTAGAAAAGCGATATGTGTATGCGTTCGGAGTTCGGACAAGTCACTGAATATTGATTAAGCAGTATGCGAGGGCATATGCGGTATACATGGTTCTTTGCGGTTTTCTAATTTTTAATTTAAAAATAAATAAATATCTACAAAAGTTACAAGATAACTTTTGTAAGAACTTTATGCTTATTTGCTTTGGAGAGATTAGGGCCAACATCGAGCTTATTTCAGCCGGGGATGTTATATCTATGCAACTTTCATTTAGAAAAAGCTATGTTTCCCTTGATTTATAGTAAATTGCTGCGATATGATTAAATGTTATAATGTATTTTCTATATCATGTCACAACTTTTTTATGACTAGACAACGAAATTGTAATTTATGTTAGAAATTGAAGCGGTTACTGGCATCTGCACTATCTTATGCTTTTGCGCATGAATGCTATCTCATGAAGTGTAAAATTAGTGCTTTCGTTTACTAGATAGATCAACATGATAAGTATCATTCTCTACTACATTGAAATTTGATGGCATCTACCTACAATGAATTGCAAATCCTTTTTTTTTAATTCAACATTAAAATAAATCAAAAAATAAAATTTAAAAATTACAACGAGAGAGGGGGTGAGATCAAGTGAGCTAGAGGTCAAGCTGAGGATGCGAGAGAGCCAACAGAGATGTCGAGGCGGTGAGCTGTAGTCGACAGAGATGTGGAGGTGGTGAGCAGTAGACATACAGAGGTGGTGAACATCATAGGGTGGCGAGCAACAACGACCAGTCGATGCTCGACGGAGATGCGGAGGCTACGAGCAACAACCAACAATTGACGCTCGACGGAGATGCGAGGGTGACGAGCAACTTGCGAAGATGCGGATTTGAGATGATTCACGAGAGAGGGCCAAGGGGGTTTTCGAAGCCGGCTTCACTAGAGTGGGTTGGTGTTTTTTTGAAGTAGGTTTTTAATGATATTTTCTTAATGGAAAACAGGGCTTGTTGAATTAATAGGAATCAACTACTGCTTAGATCCCTGTATGCGGCCTACATATGCGGCTTGCATATGCGACGAGGCGCATAAACCTTGCATGAGGAAATCGGTGCACTATAGTAACTGCTCTTGCATATACAACCACATGGGCTGATTTCTTGAATACTGATCGATATAGGTGTTGATTCACCAAAACCAAAAAGGGAGATTTTGGGCAATATCGTCGACATCGTCAATATCTTAGAAAGGGCTATAAAAATCGATTGTCTCAAAACTAATGTTTTAGTGTTTTTAAATCAATTAATAAGATAGAAATATACACTTGTTCACTAAAAATAGAGATCTACATATACGTTTTGTAGTAGTATTGTCACCATAGTTAACACACAAGCTGATATGTAGTATTATATAAAGCATGTAATTATCAGTTTACTCAGATAAAATGCATAAATAAGCCGAAATAAAAAATAATGCCATCTTATAACATTATAATTCATAATGTACCGGTACAATACTTACGACTTAAGTAAGTCGTAGATTCGTCACTCATCGGAACCATGAATGTCTTGCTGGATCCATTTGCCCTGTTTGATGCTCTTCTCCCATATTGCCTCCTGATCGCCTCTCTATATTCCACATCATTATTTTTTTGAGGAAGATTCCACTTCGTTCCCTGGTTCTCCCATGTCATATATGACTACATGGCTTTGTAGTCCATGTATTGGCTAAACTTATGGTCAAATAGACGTCAATGTGAACAAGATGTGGCTTGAGAACTACATGATGAAGATGTTGGGGCATGGTTCGATAATATCTGTAGGAGTTGAGTTAGAGGGACTGCAGAAATAATGTACCTTATCTCCAACCATTCTGCGAGGAGGTATCAACGTAGTTATATTTTTCTAGAAAACTCCCAATCTCCCACAACTACCACTTTTGTAACCAAAACATGGAGGAAAAAATACGATTTATTATGTGTTTGAGATCTATGTCCACCTCCACCACCCATTAAAATTTCTTCTTGCATCTACAATGCTGAATATGTACATAATATCAACAATATAGATAAATCCTCAACATGTTTTAAGATTAAAAACTTCAATCATTATGGTTTCACAAGTTAAATGATGAGAAAAAAATGAATAAGTGGACTCTATGATCACCAATCTTAAAAAAATAGAGGGTACATGGCACATGGCATCGAATCAAAGAGCATTTGAGCTTCTAAGAACTCCCACAACTTTAGAATAACTCAAAATAGCTAAAAAATGCTTGTGGCAGCTAGAACACAAACTGGGGGAAGTGGTCACATATTGGCAATAGTAGGTAAAAAGGATAATTTTTTAAAGGAAGCTTCACTATTCTTTACATCACCAATATATATCGATGGCATCTTTCCGATGTTCCTGAAAGGGCTTGATATCGATTTCGCCATCTTTCCCATATTGACACAACGCCAATATATTGCTGACATGTTGCGATATTTACGACAATGAACATAAGTAGAATAAATGCTATATGCCTCACACTATAGCGCTTCATGTACATATCCCTTGATGCAATGAAAGGGGTTACCCATATCGGGCTTAGTATTAAAAAACATAAGTAGGATGGCATTTAACAAAGTGAATACTGAAGTGTGTAGTATCTTAGAAAACTTAACGCCCATCATGATAGTTATTGCTGTCAAAATTCATGGAAAATTATGAAATTTGAAATCTTCCATCAAAATTTCTTTGATTGCAGGAAATTCAAAATGAGAAAGGGAATTAAAATATGGACAATTATCATAATACATCATGGATTTCCTTGGAATTATATGATTAGTCCTTTTTTGGTGATGGAGGTTTAATGATGTAGTATTTTTTAAGGAAGAAATTATTTATTTTATTTCATTTTGTAATTATTTGTAATCATATTGTTAAACATGTCCTTTGTATCCAAAGTTGTGATATTTGTTTATCTATACAAAGCTATTCATCTCACGGTTGGTTGATGAATTATAAAGGCGTTTCTTAATCGTTATTTTCTCATCTTATTTTACCTCATGCACTTGGTTTCTATTCAACTCTCCTTTCCTCCATTTTATTCTTCTCCTTAACCCTAAAATCCTCTTTCCTCTCTTTTTTCTACCCAAATTTTTGGGCACCGTCAAATGTACAAGATTTGGTTCTTATGTCGTATACAACTTTGATTTGCTTGCAACCAACATTACGCCAATCAATCTCTTGCTATTATTTGAAATTTTGGGAGCAACATACCTTCTTCTCAAAGAACCATGGTTCAAACTCTACAATTTACTACTTCAAATTTGTTTCGTGAGAGTGTTTTATTGGACTGCCAAGATGTAAGACTGACTTGAGTGCCATGCTTTGATATGATTTGATACATGCCGATTTTGAGATGGTAAGTTGGAAGTGAGAAGGTAAGAAATAAATTCAAGGAAGCAACATGCAAAACCATTGGATACCGAGGAAGGGGTTCAGAAAGAGAATGAATGATAAAAGATGAGATAATTCAAGAGATGGGGTAATAAGCCGAAATGCTTATCCAAATATTCTTTCCTTTACTATGCTCTTACATAAGATCAATTAAATTTCAATCTAACATTGAAGGCGGCACAAATAACGATGATGTGGGACAGTTCCAGGTGCTGGGCGAAGGTGGAGGGGAAAAGGCGACGTGACCGAGGGGAAACAAGGCCGGTGAGCGATTAGATGGCAATGAGACGCATGGCTTCCGTAGAAGATGCCTTCGATGTGGGGTTTGGGGTTACTGCACATCAGTTTGGGTGACCCCGTGCATTGCTTTATTTGCGGAGGGGGAATCGTAGTTTTGGCTGCTCAAGGAGGGAAGTGCATGGGCCAGAGCATGAAAGGCCGTATTGATATCAACATCGTTTCGATATCGTGTGGATACGATATTTTGACGAGCCATATCAATACCCATATCAGTATTCAGAAAAGCGGGCCGCATATGCGTAGTCGGTGATCAGACCGAACCACATATACAATATTTGGTCTATACGCAATTTTGGCGCATATGCGGCCGACTAAACCGCATATGCGGCCGCCTTTTGATAGACCCCCTCCCTTCTTGCTTTATCTTCGGTTATTATTGTTGCCATTCAGGATTCAACTACTACTAATATCTGTTGTAAAAAATAAATGTTGTTTACTTAATTGCTACAGTTTATATAAAATATTTTTATGCTGCTTTCGAAAAAAATAAAAATTTATTTTTATTTAATGGGTTCAAACATCGATGCTGCCTGTTCTCCTTATTTATTTTATTTGATTTAAATATATTTAAGTTTTAGAATCTGATACATCTTTTTTCGCGAAAAACATATCTATGAGTCATTTGCTTTATTAATTCAATACTTTTCTCATTTGTTCATATATTCTGCAACAACTTGTGTTAAATCTCCTAGCTACTTGTCATCTCATTAACACTTGATAAAAGGGAATTCAATTATTAATTTGATTGAAATATAATGCTTCACATCTAATTTCATTTAGTTAATTCTTATAACAATATAAAACATGCTTCTAACAAAAATTGATTTATTGTTGTTATATCTTATAGTAGTTTCTTGTTCTTATATTTTTGAAATTCTTACTTGAAATCATGTCGTACTAAAAAGTCCATGCATTATATTTCATCTATTATTATTTTTCTAACATAAATATCTAATAATTGAATTTATTATTTTTATTTTACCTTTTTAATAAAATAATACAAACAACATAATCTGCATATACTTCCGCATATACGCTTACGCGCTTCAGACCGCCTGATCGAACGAATACCGCATACTGACTTTCTGAGCCTTAACCGATATCGTGTCAATACGATATTTCGACAATATATCGACGATATATCGCCTAAATATCGCCCATATCGACACACTTTTGTGAAGGAAATGCCTGAAAAGAAGGACTTATAGGCATATCGATACCTCAGTCTCGTCTCGATATCGATATCAACGCTATATCGTGATATTTCCTTCCATGAGCCAGAGAAGGTAGATGCGTGTAGGTCGGGGACGATCATAAGCAGATTGGAAACTGGGAGACTTCTGGTGGGTGTTTGTTGGAGAGAAGGAAGTGCCTTAGCTGACGCCATGGAAGGAAATATCGCGATATATCGATGATATAGTACCGATATATCGATATCGAGATGAGATCGATATGGATAACGATATGGCGATATATCCACCTTTTCAGGCATTTCTTTCACAAAAGCACGTTGATATAAGCGATATTTTGATGATATATTATTGATATATCGTCGAAATATCGTATCGACACGAAATCAAAACGATATCGATATCGATATGGACTTCAATGCCTGCCGCGATGGAGGATATAAGCGTCTCGATGGAAGACGATTTGGGGGGGGGGGGATGTGGTTCAGCTCGAGGCATCGGTTGTTTGTGCTTGTGGTCTATCACCGGGGGAGGCGGGTAAGCTGCTTGAGCTCTCGCGACGCGTCTTGGGGTTGGTGCATTGGAGAACCCTGTTGTTGCGTGATGGGGGTTGCAACTTGCGATGGAAGAGACGATCATTTCGGTCAGGGACCTTCCCCTCGTGGGACAGGACTTTGGAACGGTGAGACAGATGCTGACGTACTGTCAGAGGTGACTCATATCATTTCCAACGGACTTCATCGCAGGCAGCAAACCCTGGGTGCCGGCAAAGGGGTCAAGGATCATCCGGCCTTTGCCCGTGTTTCTTGAGGCGTGCTTCAGAGGTAGCGTCTCCAGCTTGGAAGTGCTCGAAGAGGGGCCGATGGCTGAAGTGGATCGGAGTTGGTCGAAGGCGAGAGGGGTGGAGTCGGATGGGAAGGAGAGGGAATGGGAGGGAGCTACTTTCAAGAGATTTGAAATTAGATTTCCTATTTCAAAAGGGGGGCAAACCGTAGAAGGAAATATCACGATATATTGCTAATATACTGATATCGAGTTGAGGCCGATATCAATACCGATATGGCGATATATCCTCCTTTTCTAGCATTTCCTTCACAAAAGTGTGTCAATATTGGCGATATTTCGGCGACATATCACCGATATATTGTCGAAATGTCGTATCGACACGATATCGAAACGATATCGATATGGCCTTCCATGGGGCAGGCTTGCGGTGCAAGGCAAGGCTCGATGCTCGAGGGGAGTGGCTTCGGGAGTAGAGCCTCCTTCGCGGACATTGTATATGGATCGATGGATTGTGTTGGAATGGTTTACGGATCCCTGGTTATGGAATCTGGATCCAAGGTGGTAGGATCCGCTCCTGATGGTGATCCAGATCATCGCCCGGATCCGAGAGGTGGACTGATTGCATTTGATGTCCGGGACCCAATGGTTGCAGCTAATACTGGTGTCATAGACCAACTGGTGACATTTCAGAGCATCGGGACTTCGAACCATGGACCTTGACCGATTCAGCTAATTGCTGAAATTGCTTGGTTGGGGTACGGAGGGGCAAATCGCATTGGGGAGGCTATGTTGTTGGGTTCTGGTGGCCATTGCTTGATGCCAGGGAGTTCTTCACCTCATGGCGGTGAAGTTCAGGGGCTGAAGCCGAGGCGCTCGGACGAGCTGGGGATCTCTGTGGAACGGGTCGAAATCCCTTCTCCGGAGGCAGTCCGACATGGTGAGGAGCAGCTGACAGGGAGGTTTGGGTGCCAGTAGGTATGATGTAGTTTGCAGGAAAGGAGGTGATGTCAGGTGGCAATTTATGGAGTGTTGGAGGGGCCTTGCAGAGAGGAAGTGCTTATGGAAGGGGTAAAGATGGTCGAGAAGCGATTAGAGGCGATGGCTTTGAGGGTACATGGGGATGCAATCAGCGGGGGAGGTATAAGGTTGCTGGAGGTTGGGGAAGGGGGTAAGGTGGGGGTGCAAGAAGATGGAGGTTTCTTGCAGGGGCTGGAGTTGGAGGTTTTGCGGTGCCTTGGCGTGGTGTCACCTAGGGGTTTTTGCTGTCCACAAATGAAGATCTTTTCTAGGAATGTGAGGGGAT
This sequence comes from Ottelia alismoides, assembly GCA_037367405.1. Taxonomy (NCBI): domain Eukaryota; kingdom Viridiplantae; phylum Streptophyta; class Magnoliopsida; order Alismatales; family Hydrocharitaceae; genus Ottelia; species Ottelia alismoides. The sequence goes on along the minus strand of JAZKJV010000636.1, from coordinate 204,250 downwards.
TGAGGCAGGCGGATAAGAGAATGGTTGTAAGACTATTATTGGTGGAGCAAGGGGCGAAGGTTGTAATGATGCATGAGATGAAAATTTCGCAGGGATTGGCCGAGGCTTGAAAGGAAATTGGAGGGACTAGACTGGCTGGGTGTAGAGGAATTAAATCCGAAGGGGCGCCTGACATCGTGATAACATGATGGAATGTATACAGATTTGAATTTGAGGTGGAGGAGTTGCGGAGAAGATACTCTATCATGACATTGTTGTAGCAGAAAGCGGATGGGGTGATGATTTTAACCACGAAACGTATATGGCCCCTGCAATGGGTTCGGGATGGCTCGACTTGTTGAGGACTTGATTTTGGTGAGGGAAGTTGCACATGATATATCCTGGATCATTGCTGGGGATTTCAATGTTACATTGCTCTCGGTTGACCATCCTGGTGGTCAAGAAGGGAGGGACAATGGATCACCAGAGCTGAAGGGCATTTTGGATGAGCTTGGGCTTCAAATGGTTAATGTTGCTGATGTGTGTACACTTGGCAGAACGGGAGATCTATATCACGCATTGATCGATTCTTGATGTTTGTTGAGGCACCGGAGGCTTTCCCCTTGGCGGGTGCTCGGGTGCTGTGTAGGGCGTACTATATCTTTCTCCGTTGATGTGGTTCTCTGGGGAGGAGGTGCGCCCACAGACGTTTTTCCGCTTCGAGCGGGCTTGGCTCTTGGAGGACGGCTTTGATGAGGCTGTGGCTGCATTCTGGGAGGAATATAGGCCGAGCGGTTTGGTGACTTGCCGCATGACGAGCAAGTTGGCCTCACTCAAGAGGCACTTGATGGATTTCAATATAACTAATATGGCATAAAGAAGTAGGGGGATGAGAGCTCAAGAAGAGGTATGCAGGTTGGATAAGCTTGAAGATGAAAGGCAGGTGATGACATAGGAGATCATGGGCAGGGACTTCCACTTGAGTGAAATCTTGCAAGAAGACAAGAAGGAGGACGTGCCATGGAGGCAAAGATCAAGGCAATGGTAGTTGAGAGAAGGTGATGCGAACACGAGGTTTTTTTCATGCCATGGCCAATGGGAGGAGGCACAGGAATTTGATACATTCGTTGTTCGTGGGAGGGTCTGAAGTTGAGGGGGACAGGGAGGTGAGACTCGCGTTGAGGTCTCATTTTCAGGCATTCAGCAGAAGCCGATCTAGAGCCAATTGGGTATGACAGGGTAGAGGTATTTCACAGATGTCCGACTCTGAGGACGGAACACTGTTGGGGGATTCATGGAGGAGGAGGCCAGGTGGACGCTTTTTTAATTGAATGCGGATATGGCATCAAGACCAGATGGGTTTCCGATTTCTTTCTATAGGAAATTTTGGGAGACGATCAAGGAGGACGTGATGGAGGTGCTGGAGAAGTTTTGGCAAGGAAACATGGGTTTCAAGAGGTTAAACAAGGTGCTCATTTTTCTGCCGCCCAAGAAGGACACGTCGGTTAGGGTGGAGGACTTTAGGCCCATCACTTTGTCCAATACTATATATCTTTTGGTGGTAAAAATCTTGGCTAATCGGTTGAGACTGGTTTTGCATTGTATCATCTCGCCTGTGTAGATGACATTTGTGCTTGGGAGAGATATGGCTGACGAACTAGTGATGGTATATGAAATAGTAACAGATTGGAAAAGGAACAAGATCAAAGGTGTACTTTGGAAAATCAACTTCTCCAAAGCGTATGATTGTGTGGATTGGAGATTTCTGTGGGCCTCGTTGGAGAGAAATGGGGTTCTTGGAGACTTGGATTGTGTGGATCAAGTGAGGGTACAACTATTTCTCATGCAGTCTTGGTTAATATTAGACAGGACGGAGGTTTCTTTCAGCCATAGAGAGGTATCAGGTATGGATGTCTGCTGGCTCCGCTTCTCTTTATGATAGTGGTGGATGCTCTGGTAGTGATGTTGAGGTTGGCAGTTCATGAGGAATGGTGTGCTGGATATCGAAGGGAGGGCATATCTATCCCGATTCCACAATATGTTGATGACACCATGCTGTCCCTGGGGGCGGAGGAGGAGAAGATTCGGAGAGCCTCACTCATCATGGATGTTTTTGGGGAAATTTTCGGTCTTCGAATCAACATGGAGAAGTCGGTGGTGGTTCCTTTAGACCCTGCTGGGGATGCTTCGCGGCGAGTGTCTGAGATGCTGGGTTGCCCCACGACGACCTTGCCGATTACATATTTGTGTCTTCCTCTGGTGGGAAAGCCAAGTCCGATGATTAGAATGGGTTGCTGGACAAATTGAAGAAAAGGCTGGCGGGTTGGAAAGCGATGATGCTCTCGAAGGGAGGGAAATTGGTGTTGTTGAAGCATGTTCACTCGGCCATCCCAATCTTCTTCCGTTGAACGAGATCGCTGCCTGCAGTGGTACATGTTAAGATTGGGACGTTGATGAGGAGATTTTTCTGATCAAACGATAAGCAAGACAAGAAGGGCTTTCACCTGGTGGAGTGGGGCAGCACGACGTTACCCAAGAGGCAAGGTGGTTTGGGGGTGTTGCGCATGGAGGAGATGAATAAAGTGTTATGGCAAAGTGTGTGGTGCAAATATAGAGGAAGTTGCAGGACCTCGTTTGTCGCTTACCCATGTCCTTAGAAGCCGTATCGGGACGTCTTCCTTCATCCCTGTGGAAGGGGATTATTGCGATTATTCCAGAGATTGCTACTAGATTGAGACCGATGTTGGGAAAATGGTGTGGGGTTCTGTTTTTAGAGGGATGACTGGATGTGGGATGGGGTGATGGGGGAACGATACCCACGCTTCTTGAGGTTGGTTGGTGGAGGCCTGGCCTCCAACGTTTTCATTTGCTTTGTCGGATTAGAGGGTTGAGGAGTTCCTCTCTCTAGACTAGGAGTTGTTGCAGAGCGAAAGTTTGTCTTGGGCAGAGACCACCTTGTTTGGGGAGATGGGAAATTCTCGGTGCGGAAGGCCTATCGTTTTCTGATAGGGGAGAGCTAGGAGGTGGATGAGGAGGTTCGTGCGGACTCAAGGTTGATATGGCGGTGTCGTGTGCCAAACAGAGATAGTGTTTTCCTATGGCTCTTCAGATTTGGGAGGACTCTTACCAAGGGTCGTCAGGGGCGACTGTTGGAATTGGAGGATGTTACTTGCGATAGATGTGGCGGGAGCAAGGGAGGAAGTGGATCACACATTCTTCTCTTGCCCTTTCCTCAGCTGAGATCTGGAATAGGGACAACATCGTGTGGCTGATGCAGAGCGATTGCACCACTTTTAGGCGAGATATTAGGTCGGTTTGCGGTGTTGGGCATGAGGACTGTTCGTTCCTATTTGCGATGGCATGGACGATTTGATATGCAAGGAACAAGGTCCTTTTTGGGGAATAGAGTTTTCATACCGAGAATGTATTGTGGGGCACTTTGGGCGCTCTGTATAGCATAGCAAATGTAAAATGATGTAACACCCTTTTATAGTTATCCCACACACACACACACACACAAACACACGCTTATTGTGGTGGGTCCCAACTTGAGACGCCACCCTTTTCCTTCTAAAAAATGTTCTTACACAATTATAGAAACCTTACAAACAAAAAATAAAATATATTTTGACAATGCCTATCATCAGGGGGTGTACACGGATCGTATTGGATCATATTTTGGATTAATTTTTATCCAATTCAATCTTAACGGAATTTTACTTTTTCCAATCCAATCCAAAGTTCATTAATTGTTTAAAATCTGATTAGTTCCATCGTTGTTCACGGACTAGATCGGATTTTATCTACTCACATACCCCATTTGATAGTCTACCCTTATGTTTGTAGCACACAAACCCTTGATTAATGAATCAAACCTTAAAGTAGAGTCTCAGAATAATTTTGATAATGAAAAATCAATTAAAGATCACACATTCCTCACCAATTTCAAAATCACACATTCCTCAACAATTCCTCGAACAGGGCCAGAGTTGGCATGAGACAATCTTGTATAACTTTAAGACTGGTTACATAGATTCCTTACCTCCATTCAGATATATGTCATTCTCGGGCTTTAATCCAAATAACTAAGATCCTTTTGGATGGTCTCATTTCAACACATCTCAGGTCTTCCACGGCTTCTCTTAGTTGGCACACTTTCCCAAATTCCACATCTTCTAACTGGTGCATCAACTTACCTCCTTTTTTAAATGACCCAACCATCTTAAGCGATTTTCTTTTATCTTGTCGTCTATTAGAGCTACACCAACTTTCCTTTTAATCGCATCATTCCGAATCAGATCTTTCCGTATATATTTTGGAAATAAATGGAAAAAATTTCGGATATGGGCGTAATCATATAAGTCCTGGCCACTCGATAATAATAGAGTATCTCATTTACAGATAAGTTTATGCAGAACAAAAACATCAACAACACATCACAACAAGGATAACACGCACATGCGACCAACTACCGACACTCATAGTCTTTGGTTAAGGTAAGCCCTAAGGCCATGAGGTGATAAGTCCTACTTTGCTGCTATGGAAAATGGTCAGGGGAAGGTTCCATGCCGTATGGAGGATGGACTGATAGAGCTCCTCATCCTAGATGGACGATGAATGAGGTAGAGGTGCGACCGTGTATGTATGCAATAGATAAAATTTTACATATATGCTAGTTTTAGTCTTCAGGGATTTGACAACGTGCAAAACAATCTAAACTCTTTGGAAGATTATGTTATTCATAAGTATTTTTGGTTCACATATACATTAATAACTCGTAACTCTTGATGGGACTTTGGTTGCATTGACGATACTATCATATATAGAGCTCAACAAAGTTGCAGAAAGCGATAGTCGATACTCAGTCGGCGGGGTCACCGATTAAGGATTAATCGACAGTCGGGTGACTAATCGGATTTAGTCGACCATTAGTCAGTTTTGAATTTTTTTAATTATTTTAAATATATAAATCATTTTTATACATAGATTTGTACATTTTCTATACTTTCATAATGAAATAAAAATAAGTAATTGACTTTAAATATAACATTATTGCATATTAGAATAAGTTTGTTTATATATTAACACATATATTTGCATATTTCTTATTACTTACATAGTGAAACGAAAGAAGTAATTGACTTTAAATATAACATTAAGCATATTAGAATAAGTTTTCTTAAAAAAACTTGATGTAAAAGAACGGCCCCGACTAGTTAGGCTGACTGGACTACGCCTAGTCGAGTCGGCTAACCCCCCCTCCGAGTCGACTAGTCGGCCGATTTTTACAAGCTTGGAGCCCAACACTCATTGTAATTCCTGAGAAACTTAAATAGAGTATCAACTCTTGGTGGCTTTTTCTCGTGATTTCATTGCGATCTTTAGGGAGTATGGTTCCACGTACATCTATTTTTTCTCCCTCGATTCTGTGTTTTTATAATTTATTTTAAAATGGTATCAGAGTGAGTTGATTTTGTGACTGTCTTCTAAATTTTATTTCAGTTATCGCTTCTATACAAATTCTGCTTTTTATTTTCAATTTTTGTTATTCAAGATTATTAGATTGATAGGCTGTTGTAAGGTTGCTGCTTCAGATCGATTTCGGGCTGCCCCCAGGCATCTCTCTCCTAAAAATATGAGCGTGCCGGCACAAGAAGAACTTTGACAGTGTCACTTGGAGTTTGGTGTGAGATAGAGGATCTCGTCAGGGGTGATGACAGTAAATCTTCAGAACTCGTGTATCCCTTGGTAATGGCGCATCAGCACTTTGTAATGGGGCGTAATAGAACTCACGCAAATAGGACTCATGCAGATGGAACTTGCAAATGGGCACATATGTATTGGTGCTGCTGCAGAAACGGCCTCTCCATGGCAAAACCTCGGAGTTGTGAGGTACGATGGGGGGAGCTGTGATCAAGTGGGGGGGGGCTATGATCATAAGCAGCACGAACTGGGTTCCCCATTGGGAACCTAAATTGCAATATGAAACGAAGAGGGGCCGATACCTTTCTTTGTATTGCGAGCTTTTTATTTGTTGTTTTTTGGCCTATTGGGTTTCATTATTCGTCTGTAACAAAAAAATGAGAGAGAGAGGCTAAAGAAAGGAGATGAAATTTAAAAATATTGAATGCTTTGATTTAAAAGGTAAACAACCGACAAAAAAGCCGCTAAATGGGCAAAAGAAGATTAAAAAATAGATAAAGCAATCCATAAAAAATAGGACTGTACAATTGTGTTAAAAAAGACGAGATTTAAAAAATGGAGTTACTGAAAAATAATAAAAAAAGGAAAAAGAAGAAAAAAAGTTGTTCGACCCCTCTCTTCACTTGTACTCACAGCTTGATCAATTATCCTTATGTTTCTGACATGTATGATAGAAAATGGAAGTGTTGAGTAGAGTTTTTTTTTATATTTTATCATGTTTGAGATGCTCTACGAGCAATCTTTTGACAATTTCATATAAGAGTGACCATTTTCAGAGATCTCTAGATAGTCTCATTGTAAGCTCCATCCTTCATTTATCATGAATTCCAGTACGAGATCTTTCCCAAGGTTCCTATGAGAGAGAACCCACTTCGAGGTCCCTACGGGAGTGACCCATTTTTCAAGAATTATGTATGGATATTTCCATGACATTTCTTTATTCATCCCTTGATGAGAGAGATGGAGCTGTCTTCCAGTGAGGAGACATGTTGCAGGCCACAATACTCCGTGATGAAGATCCATTGCAACACCAGCAACTTTGATCGATGCAGATACAATCTATTTAGAGAACCATGGGCCGATTGTCTATATAGATTGTTCATTGGATTGTTATTTGTGCTCCAACCCTCCAAGTTCTCTCCACCATCATGACCTGAGAAGCATCGTTGTTAGCAACAATCAATAAAATAATGCATTGAGGTGAGGTGGCCTATATTCTCATGTATTTAGCGGGTGAGTATGTTTTTTCAGTTTGCCCAAGCTAAGAATTGCATGCTCTAGTTACACCGCTCCCACGATTAGTTCTATATCGCCCATTGATGGAACTTGATGTGTTGGTGGGGCTATATAGGATCCCTACACTCATTTTAATACTTGAGAAAATAATATATCCAACCTATTTGGTAACATGATTGGGTAACCTCCTGTCAAAGGGTTTAGTTAAATCGGTAACTTTTATTGGATGGTTATGAGGGTTGAATGATAAGTGTGATGTGATGTACTGTTTACGAACTATATTAATTATATTTATGATTATAAAATGCTTTTGATAACTTTTTTATTTGAAGGTGGTTAAAAAATATTATAACGAAGAAAATGCGGAATTCATACGACCAACTCCAACCCATGAATGCATGGGTAGATCCGGGGGTACCTGGAACCAAACGGGGGTTGCTTCTTTTGGGTAGCCAGTTTATCCTGGGGTAAACTCATGGCCTCAAATTTCAGCGAAATTCGGTCGAATTTCTGTCGAATATCGATATCCAGTCGAAATCGAAATTCGACCGAAATGGCCGAAATGACCGAAATATGGGGGTCCTAGTACAAAAAATGACCGAAATTTCGGTCGAAATTCCACCGAAATTCCATCGAAATTCTGTTTTGGTCGATACCGAAATGGTGACCGAAACCGACATTTAAGGCCTTGGGTAAACTTAGCTTTCTCTTATAGTTTCATTAGGGAGTATGATTCGTCATAATCTATGTTTTCTTGTTGTTATTAATTCTGCATTATATTTTATTTATTTCCACAGCTTCATTAGTAGCAAATATGTGGACTAATTGGATTATTTCTTCCAAACAGCTTTGTTTCATGTCTGGCGTTTGTCCATCCTCCAGATTGCTCCAATGCTTTCCTTATTTCTGGAGGTGGTGATTCAACAGTGGGTACATTTCACCTCTGAGAAATCTGCTCAAAATCTTCTTATAACGTTGTCACCAAATTGAGGTTATCCTTTATTGCATTTTCTTGTTCATATAGGTTCGGTTGTGGGATTTCATCTCTGGTTCTCTCCTGGGATACATGTGAACTTGGAGTTATGGTAATCTATTTTGTTCTCTCGAGGAATAACCTTTTCCCTCATTGCAAAGTTCGTAAGAAATGACATCTTTACAGATTTTTTATGTTCCACATGGTCTACAGTTTATGGGAATTACAAGGGTAGAATGAAGTCTTCTGTACTGTGCCACTTTATAAATATTCTGATCAGCCAGAAGTACTTACAATTGTCTGGTTCACAATGCTCGAAATGCTTTCCAAGATAAGTGATTGAAACGATGATACACATTCTCTTTGATAGGTTGGTATTGTGGGGTCAAATACAGAAGGAGATGAAGTTTGTCAAGCTGTTACAAATTTATGTGCTCTCAAGAATGGTTCAATTATAGCTGCATCAATTCAAAGGTAAGATTTTCGTATTATTTGTTATTTTTCTGTGAAGTGTTCTGACATTTCTCTATATATTTTTTGGCATAAACAGCTTGCAAGGTGTGGCATTATTGTATTATGACTGCTCTACAGAAGCACTTAAAGTTTCCCAGGTAAGAGAGACTGCCAGATACACAAGGCAAATATTTGCTTGGAATGACAACTTCTTCTTTTTTATTATCATTTTCTTTGCTGCTGGTTTTGGACCATGTGCAATGAATCTATAGTTTTGCTGGCCTGATGCACTCATAAAATCGCAATAAGATGATCATGACTTAGCTATGGCACATCGTTTTGAAGTATACATGTTTTCTTGAAATCATTTTTAGCTGTTATCATCTGAATCTTTAAATTGTGTCATTTTCAAGCCCTATTGCCCATTATATGGTCATTGATTTCTTAAATTCCGTGCGCTAAGCCCCCAAATTGATATATTATGATGGTTCACTATAGGGAAGTACAAATTGAAAAAGGTATTTCTGGTTCGCATTTGATTTACAGTCTGAGTTATTGTTTATCGGGATCTTTACATATATGCCTCACAATTCTTTACTCAAATCTCAGAACGTGTATGTCATCATAATTTCTGCTATTTTGACAGTTATGCCACTCCTTTAGCTTCCACCCTTAACAAATTTTCTCTTTGTTATGGAGTATCTTACTTGATTTTGTTTTCTATAAATACGGATATCAAATGGAGTCCCCTATCTGTCCTTTTTAGCTTTCTGTAAGGAATATTGTTATTCCTTTTGATTTCTAGAGGAATTGGAGGCGAACTTTGAGAGCTCAGTCTTTCATTTCCCATTTTTTTTATTTCATCCCTATTCTGCCCTTTTTTTATCACAGTATATTAATTTGGTGGTCGATGGAGTCACTCAACTCAGACATGAAATATGAGTATAACCTTGTAAATTGTAATCGAAACTTCCATTGCATTTTTGGAAAGTTTGAATTTGCTTAACGTGGTAACTGTGTTTGTGGTAAATAGCATATATTCTAGTTTCTTTCACTTGATGCTGAGGGTGATTAATCGAAATCTATAAAAAAGAAGTCGTAACTATGTGTGTGTGTATTGCCCTACAAGGAACTACGCTCGGACAGCGTCGAGAAAAGGAGTGCAGAGTTTACATGCTAATGTCAAAAAAGAGGCCCTTCGCTATTTTCTAAAACGTCTCAGCTCCTTCAGTCTTTCTTCTCCCGCCCCTCATTCTTTCATATCCAGCACATAGGCAAGATCATCACTCCTTGACATAACATTTTCATGTTCCTTCTTAGTAATCCACATTCTTGCTTTTAAAAAAATTGGCATGCTGTTTGCATTAAGTAATCGTATAAAATGTAAATGAGAACTCTATGGAAGTCCATCAGTTTTCAAATTATAGTGCAATTAACGCCACTGGAGCAGCAGGTGGAACTTTAATAGCTTGGAGAGATTCGCGTTTCACCCTCAGCGCTGAACATAAATGAAGATTTGTGCAATCCGTCTAGTTGGAAAATAGTTTAAATTATTATCCTGTTCTGATCTCATGTGTCTATGGGCTGATCTGCATGAAATTAGAGAAATATTCGTAGAACCTGCTTGGCTTGTTGGAGCCTTGGAGGGGACCCAATGTCACTCTTCTCTCCACTGATTGTCGACAAATGCGAGGAGACCAGGATCCGGGCTTTAAAGATTTTTTGGAGTTCAGGATGATCTAAAACTGGAGGTTCTGGACACAACTGATATCTGTTACACTTGGTGAAACTATGGATCCCACTTACGGATAGATCGATTCCCGGTGTCCTATGTTCTGGAGATATTTCCTCTGTCCTCGATCTCATCTAGACTTACGTCTCGCTCAGATCACATTCCTTTTGTCTGGGATGCTGGTGAGAATGTGGTACCTTGTTCTTTCTTCAGGTTTGAGAAGTCCTGGTAATTGGAAGAAAACATTCGGAGTATGGTAGGTATGAACATTGGTTGGCTATAGATTTCTCTGGATCTGTAGCTACAAGGATGGCTTTTAAATTAGCATCTATGCATGGTAGATTCTGTGCTTACAAGGAGGTTCGAGAACAGAGAAAGGTTTGCCATGCTGAAGCGGAATCTGAGGTGTTTGGTTTATATGGTATTGAAGACCCCAGAGATCTAACCCCTTTTGAGTTGCAAGAGAGAACGGCTTGGCTTAAATTGATTGTTGTATAGGATAAGAATCGTCATATAGAGTGTCACCGGGGGTCTAGGCAAAAACTGGCTCAAAGAAAGGGATGTGAAAATCGAATTTTTGACAGAATTGCTAGTGGCAGGAGGAGACATAACCTAATCAATAAGGTGGTGATCAATGATAGATCAGTTGAACATAATCACGAAATGAGGAGAGCTCTTGCAGATTATTTCCACACTTTCTCATGCAGGATGGATTCTAGACCGTGGAGATGGACATGATGGGGATTCCAATGTTCAGAGGCAAATCTTCTCTCACCGGTTGGTGCATGGAACCTCAAGTGAAGAGGTGGAGGAAGCAGTATGGGGGCTCAGTGCAGATGGTGCACCTGACCCAGATGGATTCTCGGATCTATTCTTCCGAGAGTTCTAGGATTTGGTTGGAATGTAGGCAACATATGTGGTGAAGTTTATGAGGGGCAACTTAGGGTTCAATAGGCTAAGATCCTTTTTCCTCCTACCAATTAGGTTTTTGAGAGGGTGGAGGATTTTCACCCTATAACACTTTCTAATGTCTTATATCTGATTGTTGCTAAAGTTCTGGCAAACAGACTGAGCAGTATTATGGAAAGAAATATTTTCTCCAGTGCACCCTGCCTTCATCCCCAGCAGGCATATCGGTGATAGTTTGGCAATAGCAACGGAGATCATTGCCGACTGGAAAAGAAGGAATACCAGTGGCTTATTGCGGAAGATTGATTTCTCAAAGGCTTACATCATGATAGATTAGTGCTTTATTTGGTTTGCTATGGCAAAGAGAGAATTCCCGGTGCTCCGGATTTCCTAGATGAAGAGATGTATAACAATGCCCTCCTACTCATCGTTAGTGAACGGTTGCTTTGAAGGGGGTTTCTTCCAGCTTCATCATGGAAATAATCACAGATACAGATAGGACTGCCTGTTGGCTCCAATGCTCTTTGATGCGGCGTGGACCCGAAATATAGGGCCGCCTATTTATCTAAATTTTAGCCGTCATTTTATTTACATTTATTTGAGTTGTCGCAATTTTAATTAAATAAACGAGATCGCCTGTGATCTCAATTAGTTAGTTAAAGATTTGAATTTCAAATTTAGCCGGTTAATTGGTTAGAGTCAAATTAGGATAATTAGTTTCAATTTGAATTAGTTGCTATTTTTGTAACCTCCTCCCTCTTATATAAAGGGATGAAGGCCTATTGTTTTAATAAGTTCAGTTGATAATTAAAATTGAGATTTTATCTCTCTCCTCTCTCGTCTCTCTCTCTATCTCCTACGCGATCTACGCGGCTCTTCCTCCTCGAATCTTGCGCAACCGGCGCGCCTTCTTTTCTCAACCCCTCTCTTCTCTCCACCAAAAACCACCATCAAAAATATTTTTTTTATTATTATCGCCGCGCAAATTCAATCCGCATCATTTGGTATCAGAGCATGGCCTACAGATCGTCCTCACGATCTGACGATCCGTCCATACGTTCGCACCGACATGCATCGAGGGACCATCGTTCATCTGAACAAAAACGACGAGCCATCGACGCCTACAACAAGGAGACGGAGTGCATGCTACGTGATTTCCCAAACCACATTCCATTCCTATTTTCGAGAACTTATGGCCGATTTCGCGACTCTACGCGCTGCCCAATCAAAGTCTCCAACCACCGAAGCCGTTGTCCAGACTTGTGACGAAGAAAAACTCGTCGTCAACGACAACAAACAGAATGAGGCACTTGCTGTTCAATCTGATTTCAGCCCAGAAAACGAGGGTATTTTTTGTTCGGAAGAGGATTTTATTTCCACAACTATTGTACAACAAAGCCATGAAGATACATGGCCAATATTCGATGAAGATCCCACGGATGAAGAGTTCGAAATGCTTGATTTCTCCTCCACCAAGGCTGCTGTCCAGGAAGAAAAGGAGGCTGTCTATGATGATAAATTCGAACATCTGGATCTGGTCCCTTCTAAAATAGTCGTTCTAGAGGCTCCTGCTTCAACCATAACGTTGGCATCTATGGCTGTCGAGTCAACCGCAGCAATACCTTCACCGTTGGCGCAAAATAAAACTCGGACAGCCCCAACACAGCAACCCCTCATAGCGGTAACCCCGCCAACCGTGCAACCCCGTCAACCGCACATACACCATGGAGGCCACGGCCCGCACACGGCCCGCGCGCCACCGATGCACAGTCGTCGCCGCTACAGCCATGCTGCCTCCCACCTTCCTCATGCGCGAGAGGGCCACACCTGTAGAGACCCCCGCCGAAAACACCATCTGAGGACTCCCTTTCCAATCCGCCGCCGCCATCGTTGGTGGGAGAAAAGACAAGCCCTAGCAAAAGTTGGGCGTCTCTCAAAAAGGAGTTCGGAATCCCGTAAGGATAGGGATAGAAGGCTGATTGGAAACATTTTCAAGGAGGCCCCTCCTCCAAAACTACTTTACCAAAAGGGAGGAGTTGAAGTTAACATATGGGTGAGAGTTATTTTAATTGAAGGGGTAGAACATTTGCAGCCATATCCCTCAGTGGAAAGAAATTACAAACGTAACATGGAAAAGGAGCAAAATTGAGGATTTTACCAATCAATCTAGATGGAATTCTCCAACGGTGCACCGAAGGTCAAGCAATTCGTCAGGAGACGAATTTTTAAAAGCGGAGGAGAGTTGATGCAGCGTGGACCTGAAATATAGGGCCGCCTATTTATCTAAATTTTAGCCGGCAATTTTATTTACGTTTATTTGAGTTGTCGCAATTTTAATTAAATAAACGAGATCGCCCGTGATCTCAATTAGTTAGTTAAAGATTTGAATTTCAAATTTAGCCGGTTAATTGGTTAGAGTCAAATTAGGATAATTAGTTTCAATTTGAATTACTTGCTATTTTTGTAATCTCCTCCCTCTTATATAAAGGGATGAAGGCCTATTGTTTTAATAAGTTCAGTTGATAATTAAAATTGAGATTTTATCTCTCTCCTCTCTCGTCTCTCTCTCTATCCCCTACGCGATCTACGTGGCTCTTCCTCCTCGAATCTCGCGCAACCGGTGCGCCTTCTTTTCTCAAGCCCTCTCTTCTCTCCACCGAAAACCACCATCAAAATTATTATTATTATTGCCACGCAAAATTCAATCCGCATCACTCTTTGTTAATTAGATGTTCTTGCACGTATAGTTGACCAGACAACTACCGAGGCGTTACATTGGGCTTTTCTCTTGGTGATCTGTCTATACATCTACCACACTATGCGGATGATGCAATCTTTTTATTGAATGGGATAGTGTGAGGTAATGGGTACGATTATGGTGCTCACTATCTTTGGTGAACTCTCGGGTCTGATTATGAAGAGAGCCAAGTCTAATGTGATACCTTTTGGTCTATTAGAGCCATACGTTTTGGCATGTGGAGATGCTTTGAACGCATCGCGTAGCTTCCTTCCTATTCGCTAACTTGGGCTACCTTTAACCAGCGGACGCCTCAGAGCTAGTGATTGGTTACCTATATTTGAGAAGATTGAGAAGAAGCTGGATGAAGGCAACATTGATCTCTAGAGGCGGGCGTCTAGTTCTCATAAAAACAATGCTTAGTGCTAGCCAATGTTTTTATGTCTTCGAGGATACTTCCAATGGTGTTCGAAAGACACTTGGAAAATATTATGCATAGATTTTTCTGGGGTAAGGATGAGTAGTGAAGCAATGGTATTCACTTAGTAGATTGAGTGACAATTGCTCTTCCCAAGGAGTGCATGCCAGGTTTCCATTGCCTGGAAACCATGAACACAACTCTCCTGTTGAAATGGGTTGCTAGAATTTGGGACATGAAAGATAGCTTATGTTGTAAACTTTTTCGTAAACTCTATGCAATAAACGCAATGGGCCTTCCTATGCAACGACCTTCCACTACAACTTAAGCCTTTTAGAAGGGAATTTGCTCTTTGTTGCCTAAGTGTTTTGACTTGTTTCGGCCTAAGGTTGGGGATGAGCATGCCTTTGCTTTCTAAATTGATAATAGTAAGCTTGCGACTAGTTTCCCGCGCCTATTCGCATTAGCAGTAGATAAATGGGCTTTTGTAGTAGATTATCGGGATAACAACTCTTGGATGCCAACTTTTACTTTTGCACTTTCTGATCAAAGGGTGGAGGAGTTCCTTACAATGCTAAACTCTATTAAACATATGGATAGTCCGCAACAAATCAAGATCATTCGTTATGAGGGGGCATTTTCTCTGTCAAGCAAGCTTACAAGAAGGTTGACATGCTAGCGACGCCTTTGCAGAAACAGTTCATGACTGGCACTTCCTCAGTGGCCTTAAGTTGCCAACCCACATCTTTGTTTTCTTGTGGCTTTTGAAGAGGACGGACCCTGACTAAAGATAGATGCTCCAAATTCAGTGTGGGATGTACTGATAGATGCCCATTTTGTGACAATGCAGTGGAAGGCATCAATAAGTTTCTCTCATGTCTGAAGATTAAGCCATTTTGGCAAGACCTGCAACTTCATTGGGTGAACACAATGAATAAATGAAGCTTTCCGGGACTCATTATATGCTGCGTAGGCACTTCCTCTGAACGCGTTGCTACTCCCATTAGCTAGCCTATGGGCGATATGGTTAGCGAGAAACATGCTTATTTTTTTACGTCGGTTCGATTTTATTTTGAAAATATAGTTTTTCATGCAAAGACTCTCCTTGAGTCTTGGACCCCGTAAGCTAAACTTGTATTTTCCCTTTTTTAAATAGTTTTATAAATATTAGGTGGACATGATAGAGTGTTTCACTCTTTTTGGTAAATAAAATGTAAATGAGAACAAAATGATGAAGATGTAAAACGTGTAAAGGTTTCTTTGTGTTGCATTAGTTTATGATGATGTATGTCTTGGTGTAGTATAGTTTGCGACAATTGATTGTTCCAATATCTCCATGATAAGAAAATCTCTTTGGAAGCCACATGAAAGTATTACGAGGCTACCATGAGACCTACTATGATCTATGGATCAGAATGTTGTTCTGTGAACTATAGACATGTGCAGAGAATGACAATAGCAACAATGAAAATTATAAGGTGAATGTGTGGTCATACACAAAAAGATCGGATTCAGAATGATGCGATCAGAAGGAAAGTTGGTGTAGCTCCGATAGAGGATAAGATGAGAGAAAATTGCCTAAGATGATTGGCCATTTGCAAAGGAGGTCAGTTGATGCACCGGTTAGAATATACTAGATTTGTGATGTTGAGCCGGTTAAGAGAGGACGAGGAAGGCCCGAGATGTTTTGGAATGAGACTATCCGAAGGGATCATAGTTATTTGGATTTAAGCTCGAGAATGATCCAAAATAGATCTGAATGGAGGCTAAAAATCCATGTAGCCGATTCTACTTGATTGTGGGAAAAGGATTTGTTGTTGTTGTTCTCGTTATGTGTATATATATTATATCTCGTGATTCTTTATCAACCATGCCTAGGGCTTTTCAACTCACACCTAACACAAGGCCCACATTCATGTTACACCCAGATTTACTGGTTCAGAAATATGCATATGTCATGGAGAAATGGAGTTGATCTGTTTTTAAATGTAATTCAAGGCCTAAGGGAGTGATAATCTCAAAGGGGAAAAGATCCATTTATTTCAAGTTGATAGGACACATGTAAGGAAATGGATTGGTGCGTATGAAGAAGAATAGGTCTTCTAATAGTTGGGACCGAATCTACTAACTTGAAACTTGGTCGTTAAAGTAGTAGAGTTCAAGATTTGGCGGGACATAAAAGCATGGGTTGAAATATCATGATATATCAACAATGGAAAAATAGAAAAAAGAGGGGTTTTTGATTATTCAAAATCTGATCAAATCATATCTAAGAGGTAGTGGAATTTCATATATCCATTCTCTTCTCCAAGAAAATTCTGATTTATTAGGGAAGAGTCGAAGAAATAGATTCATAATTCCATTACAATGTTCTGATAAAGTGCGAGTGAAAGAATTAATAACTTTGTTTTTGTATTTCAATTGAAATACCCAGAAATGGTATTTTGCGTATAAATAGTATTAATGCTTATTGCGATGATCATATCGCTGATATATCGGTATCGATATGGTGGTGATATTTCATCGAAATGGGCCGATATCCTCGTTTTTTGGGTCCAGCTTTGCAATTGTGCATTGAAATGGGTGATATTTCAACGATATATCGTCGGGATATCGTATTGACACCATGTCGATATAATGTTGAAATAGGTACTTAAAACCGTGCATAGAGCCAAAGAACTTGTCACTGATTCAGAGAATTACAAATAAATGCTTCTTGTGGATGTTGGAGATGACTTAGCTTGGGCATTTGGTTGATATATGTAAACTTTGTTAGCTTGAGACCAAGTGTTTACTAATTACTAGAAAGTTTCTAGCTTTTTTTTGTTATGGACCTGTGATCATCATAGATTCATAGGTGGATTTTACCAATGCTGGAGTAGGCATCACCTCATACTTCCATGATTGTGATGTGATTTGATAGTTAACTTATTTTTCTATTTTTTTAAACATGAATTGTAATATTAATATCTAACACCGTATTTTAATTTGAACTTATATTTGGATATATTTGTGGATGTGCTTGAGCACACATGCATTTAAGTTTTTGTGTGTATATGCACACCAATTTGGGGCTGTAGAAAATCATTTAAATTTTTTTGGAATAACTCCAATTATCGTAGAATAAAATGAAACATTATTATAAATAAGTTACCAAACTTCTCTTTTTTAATTCATAGATGTGCTTTATTGATAAAAAAAGAATAGGATTTTTACCCCACGAACACTAGAATCATTATAAGTACCTTCTCAACCTTGCAAACATCGTTACCATCTCCTCGATCCCGTCAACTTGCTCCGTCTTACCCAACAATGTCCGCCGTCAATTTCACTTTTACTCAAGTCAATAACTTGGGTTAGTATTGAGTTAGTCTAACCTTACAAGCTATGGAGGCACGGGGGAGGGGGCTGGAGCTTCGGACGGTGCGGGAGATGGAGCTGGAACACTCGGGAGGTGTCAGGGAGGAGGCTGGAGGGGGCTGGAGCTTCGGCCGACATGGCGGAGGCTCGGAGCGGCACGGGGGAGGAAGCTGGAGCTTTGGGCGATCGGGGGGAGGTGGGTAGAGATGGTGCTGGGTGGGGAAAGGGAGGTGAGGAGGA
This sequence comes from Ottelia alismoides, assembly GCA_037367405.1. Taxonomy (NCBI): domain Eukaryota; kingdom Viridiplantae; phylum Streptophyta; class Magnoliopsida; order Alismatales; family Hydrocharitaceae; genus Ottelia; species Ottelia alismoides. Next base: position 186,510 of record JAZKJV010000636.1, on the reverse strand, counting down.
GGACGAGGGGGGTGTGGAGGACACTCATTATAATTTTGATAAGCAAAATGGGTATTATATAAAAGAAATTAATATGCCTCGGTTAGTTTTAACAACCAAATGTATGAGAGTTAACTACAAGATTTGTGGGGTAAGAGGTGGCAAGTTTACGAGGTCGAGGGGATAATGACGATGTTTACAAGGTCTAGAAGGTAGTTTACAACGATTAAAGGACTCATGGGGTAAAAATCCCAAAAAGAAAACACAACCTGCCTAGATAATAATGTGATTGATATTGTACTCTGGAATCACATAATACTGCAATTTAGATTTTAGTAATTTGCTGGAGTTAAATAATTTTGAAGTGTTCACAATAGGCGGCAAATAATTGAAAAAATAGGCAATCTTTAAGCGAATTATTATGCCAATATATTACGTCACACGATTTATAATCGTAAAGGTCTGCGGGAAAGCACTAACATTATCTTTATCGTACTTGCATAATTACTGCATTGCCAGCATGATTAGTTATTCGTATCCATCCATATCATATTTAAAAATTCATCCCGAGAGGTACATGCAGGGAATGATTGTTGCCCTTTTCTCCCGTGTTCTCATCTACATTTAAATACCGAATTTGTGTTTTTTGGGCTTGAAGCCTCTGTTTTCAATTTATGATTTGCGAATCTCAATTGATCCTCTCTGTTACAGATGTATTACTAAGCATTGCCTATTGGTACACGTTGGAAACCCACGATATTTTTTTGAATTGCCATCGGATGTCTACTAGAAATTAGGAGTCATCCGAGTACTGTTAATGTAACTTTCCAAGCATGTATCCGAACCCTTATCGAGGAAATATGGCCTTGACAAACTTGCTCGATTTGGGCTTAATTGGATTGAGGAAAGCTGATCACTCAAGTTGTGAAGTAATAATCTCCGTCTCATAGCCGACTCATACTTTGTATCAGATGTTAGACTATGTTTAGGTATTTCAGCTAAAATACTAGACTGCTGAGCTAATTTGAAAGCAAGATGGGCTGGGAACTTGGGATAACAATATTGGGGTACGCCATCAATATCAACGGCTTTCCTTTAATTTACTAAACGGGTAAACTTTTGGTGACTTCCTGTATTTGCTCGTGAGAAAATATCATGTCCCAATATATCATGTTTCTTGCAGGTTGTGGCTATTGGGAGAAACTACATTCCTACAAGCTTAATTAGCTCTTAGTCCGTCGGCAGAATACCTATGGACGGTCATGGGTGCTTCTTCTGCGATCCCTTCAGACACCGCCCTCTCCATTGCTCGTATCAAGGTTATTACTGGTCTTCATGGAGTTATCTCGAATGATCACACCCAGAATCCTGTCAGTATTGGAAAACGAAAATGTACCAGGGGGAACTAAACTGCTCGAGAAATTGCAAGGGATGGTTGACATCGAGAAACATGCGGAGTTATTAAGCAGCACCACGGAAGCCCTGAAAACCGCTATGCGTTCTTTACTGATCAAGAAGCAGTACTCTGTGGAGAAGCGAGAGCACAGGAAGAGGGGCAGAAATGACAGGAAAGCGAAGAAGTAGATCACCATCTTCCACCAATATTTGCAGGCGAAGAGTTGGTGTCGACGTGAAATAGCTCTTGTACACTAGTGTCTTTCTTGCTTAGTGATGTAGCTGAAATTTTGTTTGATTTATATGATCTTTTCAGATAAAGCACTCTTCTTCAAGGTTAGTTGTCTGGATCTTACCTGTCTATGAGGGGTGGATGAAGGATAATGACTAATTAGGGTTTATTTTTCATTCCTATTTGGTTGGTTTGCAGGATAAGGAACACGTAATGTGGGTCAGATGATATGATATAATCATGACGTGATCACTATTTTTTGTTACGAGATAGTTTCATGGACGAGAATTCTACCTATCATTCGAACATGAACTTTTGAAATCCAAAAATGTCCATATATTTTGAACGAGTAAGATTTTGGTAAACTACCTTTTAACTCTTTGTTCTTTTCTTTTGACCTTTTTTTGTCATTCTTCACAACGTGGTGGAGATTATGTTTATTTAAATATTTCAGCAATCCTTTTCCATGTTAGTCAATTGCAGGGGCATGGACATGAGATAATGCAAGTGCAGTTATTAGAGACTTATTACTCTTTGTTGAAATCAAATTATTACACATGATTATGTTTCATTTATCCTGAACAAAATCTGTGGGTTCATAGCAGTGCGGTCGTCAATTTTTACCCGTCGACTACCGTTTACTTATTTACCATTCTTTGCCATTTTTGCCCTTATCCTGTAATAAATGTCTCAACCTTTTCTTTTGATGTAAATTACAAAAAAGAGTTCTAATTATGTCTTGATTCTCAACTAAGGGCTTTATTTTTTGAATGTAACAAAAAGAATCCTGATCTTATCTTTTTGTCTCAAATACTACCTCTGTAAGTTTCAATGATCCTTATACAACGATGATAAACCCTAAAGTTAAAAGCTCGTGCTTATTTTTATTGCATTTGAAAATAAGATCCATAATTGGAAATCGATGCATAGTTAGGGACTTTTTTTTAGATTATCCAACTTCCTTTTTGAGTGTATTTTTCAATATTTCCTTCGAGGTCTTTGGACCTTTTATCAAAATTGTCCAACATTGCAAAAAAATTATGTGACAAGTTAGCATTGCAAAAACTTCTGACTTCTTACTTCAAACGCTTACTTACCAATTGAAGCTTTACCCCCTTGGTTAGGGAAAAAGAATCATAGATTTTTGAGCAAAGTAATATGATGCTAGTTTTATTTTCCATTACCACACTTGAAATTGAAAATTGATGCAAGCACCTCAGTTGAAGCTATACCCCCTTAATTACAACATAAACCTCTGTAATTACAAACCACGTGCATACAAACAATGCAGACAGAAGCGTAAATATGCAGATGGTGTATGGTTTTAAGGGGCATAATGTTTTTACATAATTTCAAAGGTATCTATATAAACACAACTTTCCAAGCGTATAAAAATAAATACCCCTTTATTTTTTTTATGAAAAATTTCACATCAACCGGGGGGAAACCGGTCCGACAAACCGAACCGGTCGATCCGCTGACTCTAATTCCTATCGCCCCTCGTCAACCTCCGATCTCAGAAGACTATACATCACCAGATCTCTCACTTCCCCCTTCACAACGGTATATTTTCTCAACAAACCCTCCCTCACGAACCCGGTTTTTTCCAGAACTCGTTGCGACGCCCGGTTCGCGACGTCCCGCCATTGCCTCGAGCCGCTGCAGCTGCGGCTGATCAGCAAAGACCGCTACTGCGGCCCTTCCTCGCAGCTTCCGTCATGACCCCTCGACCACAGTAGTCGTACGCAAGGTATGTACGACATCGACTCACGGCAGCGGTCCGAGGCCGTCGGACCCGGTTTGACCGCAGTCGAACCGACCGGTCGCTTTTCCACGCAAACCACTCGCGTCCAGGGTTGAGGCAGGACCAGGGTTTAAAAATCGGACCAGCCGGTTGGACCGGGAACCGGCTCTAACCCGGTCAGTTCGGCCGGTTTTGTGTAATAAATTTAAAAAAAAAACCCGGATTGGACCGGTGGTCAGACCGGATTGACCCGGATTGACCCAATTTTGATGGTTTGGTAAATTTTCAAAAAATAAAAGTTAAATAATGAAATAATAGGATTTCTATCACTTGTGCCCTTCTTAACTTCTATGATATAAGTTATGTCTCTCTCTTTTTTGGAATATACGTTCTGCCAATATTTTTTTAGAGTACTTTTTTAGAAGCAACTATAAATAAATGATTACAATGTTATATTCGTTTATAATTCTAGAAAATGTGACTAATTTCTGTGGAGTTTTACTCGAAATAGACGATCATGTTATTTTATTGATAGATTGAACATTTTAAATGATTATTTCATTTATATATAAATATAAATATATATATATATATATATATATGTATGTATCCGATTTTATCGGTTCAAAAACCGGTGCGACCGATCTGACCATTAAATTAAGCCCGCTCCGATTTTTTCCAAGTCGATAGAAATGATGACATCATGCTGACATCATCACCGGTCCGACTGGTTTAAACCGACGGTCCGATCCGGTTGGACCAAACCGAAGACACACCAGTTCAATGTCTGGTCCGATTTTTAAAAACCTTGGATAGGACTACGTCGAGGTAGCCAAGGGCGTCGGACCAGTTTAAAAGCGGTTCGCTTCGGCTGAACCGCATGACCCGCGGGTCCGACGCCCACGACATGAAGTCGTCGACGTCAGACCGGTCGAACCGACTTGTGGATTTTGATTCTCCATCCCACCTCGCCATAGAGAATTGGATTTGATCGTGTGATGTATATGGTGAGATGCTTGATTTTGTAGGGCCCACCGTACCGCCCCTTGAGACCTTGACATGGACTCAAGGAGGGAATGGAATTAGAATGAGATATAATCTAAGTAGGGAAAGGATATACTACATTCCATTTTTTGTTTTAAGTTGGGAATTTTATTTTAAATAAATAGCTGATTTATTTCTTATGTTTGATAGGGGAAAGCAAAATAAAATATCAACTTTTCTTCCAATATATTGATTCAGTATGAAATTTAAAAATACCCTTATACTTAATCTCTTCCATATGTGTGATATAATCCACCACCATATCCGTTTTATATACATTTTGACATTTATATCAATTTTAAAATGAACGGATATCAATTTGATATCCTTAAACATCCGTATTTGTTTCCTTTTGTATGTTTTCATATGTAATTATTGATTTATTTTTAACAATATATAACATAATTTTATATATTTCTTTCACCACATTTGTTATAATTATTATGATATAAGCACGTTTGATATATCTATATCATGTGTATTCCATCCAATACTTGTATGTTTAAGCTTATCTGTAAAGTATTTTTAATATTATTCGTATGTGATCAGGAATATTTATTTTATACCTGTATCCATTTTTAAGGACATAACATACTTTTCATAACTGTTGATACCTACAATATTTCGTATTTTTAAAATGGATAAGGATATGATTACGCATATATTTATATGTATGTTTGATGTATCTATATCATGTGTATTCCATCCAATACATGTATGTTTAAGCTTATCTGTAAAGTATTTTTTATATTATTCGTATGTGATCAGGAATATTTATTTTATACCTGTATCCATTTTTAAGGATATAACATACTTTTCATAACTGTTGATACCTACAATATTCGTATTTTAAAATGGATAAGGATATGATTACGCATATATTTATATCCGTATTCATCCATTTGCATTCTTGATGATATATGTTTGATACAATGTTTCAATGGAGTCGAGCACTTTCTTGTTGTGATAGAGTATTGGAAAAAATAATAACCATACAACTTTATTTGGAAATCATTTATACCAACTCTAATTTGCGAATGATTAGGACTGCAATATGCTACATTATCCATAATAGATAGTCATATGATTGATATCCTTAAACATCATTATCCATATACATACATATATCTTAATAAGTTTGTATAATTTTATGTTATATCTCACTCATATATCTACTTTAGTCTAGACCTGGTCAACTGATTGGGGTCCGCCTGTCCAACCCGCTCATGGGCCAGGCTTGGGTTAGGAGATTTGAGGCATGGGCCGACCTGGCCTGACCTGTAAAAAAATAAAAAATATAACTATAAGTCGAATAATACAAGTATTAATATGATATACTTCAAAATTTTCATATGTGACACTGGTTTTAAATAAAATTTAATAGTTTACATGTTAAGTAACATGTAAACTACTTATATTAGTTATATAAAGTATAAATGGTATTAATAAAATCATTTATATTTATTAAATATCATTGAAAAATTAAATAGAAAAAGAACAAAATAAGTCATGGGTCGACCCATGGCATGCTTTGGACAACAATTTTTGGACCTCTGCCCATTCGACCCGACCCATAGGCTGGTCCAGTCCACATTTTGGTCAGGTCTACTTTAGTCTACCAATGCATTTGGGTACATTCATATCTGATCTACAATCATGCCTGTTTTATATATTTTTTTGAAATATATATCTATTCATTTAAATATAGACACATATATAAATATTACTTTGATATTCATAAATATTTGTATCGATACATGTAAATCTGATTAAAAATACAAATATAATTATAAATTTACCTGTAATCATGATATAATTGTTATTAAATAAAATACACATCATATTTGCTGCATGTGGATATCTTTTAATTTACAATATATATATATATATATATATATATTCATATTTTTTCTAGTGTTATGAAATAAATGTATTTAGAATAGATATATTTTCTAGATTTTTTAATATGCATTACATTTCTACAAATATTAATTTACAAAAGAATATGGATTTTCCATATCCATTTCACATAAATTGGATAGAGATATGTATATTACTTTGATACCGACAAATATTTCTCGGTATCCATACATTTATTATGAAATAAAATAAGATTTTTTTATCATTTATGCTTCTCTAAGATATTACAATATTAGTTATGTTTCTCTCTTTTTTGAAATATCACTTATGCCCTCGAATTCTTTCACATTTATCTTTGTGCCATTCCATTTGTTTGACCGCCGATAAGATCATTTGAACCAATGTGTGATTAAGAGGGGCAAAATTGATCAAAAGAATGATATGCAAAACTGACCAAAGGAATGGCATTACAAGTTGTATGACCACCGCCAACCCATCACCCTCTCCAGCTCCGGCAGTGCTCTGCCGGCCTCACCTTTGCTGTCCTGGACCTCACGGGGCATGCCTCCACCACCGGCACCACCACACAGTTGAAGTCCAAGCAGACCGAGCTCCTCGCCAGCAGCACCATCTCCGCCGTCATCCATATACCGGTCAAGAAGTTGTGTTGCACGTACATCACCTCCATCCGCCAGCAGCGGCAAGATTGTGGCAGAGGATGACGTTGACGAGCTCTGGGTGGTCGCCGAGGAAGCGGGCACCGAGCCGGGTAGGAGATTGAAGGTGAGATCGAGGCTGCGGAGGAGACGGTGGGAGGAGAGCGAAGTGGGTATCTCGCCGGAGAGGTAGTCGCGGCTGAGTGCGAGGAAACGGAGTCGAAGAGGGAATGGGACCAGTGACGCGTCGCGCTCCCGGTGAAAGCCCATATCCATCAGGTAATGTTGCTTTGGTCCTATCCCTCTCCTTCCTCTTCTATATCCCCTCCGCCTATTTTCCCCCTCTTCTCAGACCCCAACTTCTGCAGAAGGTCTGTCCATACAAGTGATAAAAAATTAAAATATGCGGGGTAGGGTGGAGCATTGAGCTCGACCCGATCCAACTCGAGAAAGCTTGGTCCGAGTCCATCAATTTTCCGTGGGCCTTGGGTCGGGTCGAGACCCGTTTTTTTCAGCAAACAGAGGATCCGATCCCGGCCCAAGGCCCACGGGATCGGGCTCGGGTCGTGTTCAACCTGCACTTATTTTGATTCCAATTTATTGTTATGGATATAATTCATCCATAACACATGAATATTGGATGTATTGTTACGATATAATTGATAGATGAAGGAAATATTGGATGTATTGTGACTATAAATCCATGTCTCCTAATTTAGTTCTAATATGATATTTTAAAAAATAAGGACCCGGGCCCGACCCATTTGTACTTCGAGTTCGAGCCCAACCCGTCCCGAGCATAATATTTTTGAAAAATGAGGACCCGGACCCGACCCATTTGTACATCGGGTTCGGGTCGAGCCCGGGCTTTTGCAAGTCGGGCCAGGGTCGAGTTCGGGCCGGCCCATCCCAATGCTCCACCCTAATGCCGGGAGCACAAGTGATATTAAAAAAAGAGAGAGGCATGATTGATATTGCAATGTCTCAGAAGAGCACAACTAATACAAGTCCAATAAAATATCTATTATATATATTATATATATTAACTTTTGTATCCTTATTCATTTTAAAATAGTTATTAAATATATTTATTTGCTTCATTTCTCATATACCAACTTTAGTATGCAAATGAGTATAGATCCGTCCTTATTTGATATATAGCAACATATCTATTTTAAAATAGATACGGATAAAATAGATACGGATATAGATACTACTTTGATATCATAAATATTTGTATACGCACGCATATCTGTATTCATATTTGAAAACTGGATATATGTATTTGCCTTCCCCATATTCAGTTGCTTGCATCATTGTTATGTTTGTAGTTATGAATTGACGAAGGTTAAAGAAAATATGATTTTTTATGGATATAAATATGGAGGTACAGATACCATTTTCAATTTTTTAGGATACGAATACAAATGTGCTTATGAAATATTTTAGTAGATACATATACATATATATTAAATATATCTATTATATGGACAAATTGAATAAGATTTTTTGCATATATAGATACGAACATGGATACGAGTTTTTATTTTTTAGTGGATACAGATATGGACATGATATGAGAATCATTTTTTTCTGATAGGGACATGGATAGAGATGTAATTTTTAATTTTTCTATAAGTTATGGATACTGATTATATTTCAATGAATACATATATAGACATGGATATGTATTTTTTTGTCGATACGAATATGGACATGGATGAGGTTTTTTTTTGCGGATAAAGATATGGACATGGAAATGAGTTTTATTTTTTTTTGCGGATGTAGATATGGATACATATATCATTTTTAGTTCTTTTAGGATATGGATGTGTTATATTTTAGCGGGTACGTATACAGACATTGATACACGTTTTCATTTTTCGTGGATACAGATATCGATGCTTTTTTTTATTTTTCTGTGGATAAGAAAACAAATATGGTAATAAAATATTCTAGCAACATGTATGAATATATTAAATATATAAATTAGATGGTAAAAAATATCAAAGTAGTCTCCATTGCAATTTAACTATAGATTCATTGTATTAAATATATTATATAAAAAATAAGTTGGAGGATTCCGATTATGTTTTTTGCGTAACGAAATATATCAAAAGGAATGTTAATTTCTTTCTATTCTTTTCTCCTTCAAAACATAAGAAAGGAATGTGGCTCATAATAAATTTTCAAATCCTAAAATGAACCAAACAATGAAATGAAAAAACTTATTCCTATCTATCCCATTGTTATTTCCATTCTTATCTTGATTCCATTACATTATAAGTCTTTTCCAACCAACAAACGGGACCTTACGGTAAATGTTGAAAGAGTGGAATCACAAATCCGAAGAGGAATGATGATTTTCATTTATATAATGGAACTGGTTTTCCATTGTGATTGTGTAAATATCCCTTGTACGAAGAAATATTTTTAAATGCATAGTTATAATATTATAAATACACACTTCTCATGTACCTATATAATACGATAGCTACATATCTAACACAATAGTGCAAATTTAGATCACATTCTTTATGAGAACGTCTAATGGATGAGTTAGTACTTCTAATTGAACCAACTACTTCGATTTTAACAATGCATATACACATCTACATATACACACACATTTAAAAATATGTGATACGTTTAAAAAAATTAAGCCAAAACTTTTCGCACATATGTATTGTTGTTTCTAGAAACTGAATTCCAGATTAAATGCACGTATTTGTATGAAAATTAAACTGAACAATTGTGCTCACCCTTAGCTGGAACGCTTGATGTCTCATTTTCGAAATTAACATATTAAAAAGTTCAGGAATATTTTACTTATGGTTCTTTGCAATAACATTATATTTCTAACTTTTTTTTGCAAATTACCTCTTCCATTGTGTGATATAGAAGCAAGTGTTATAAAGAAAGGCCAATATTGTGGGTTTTATAAGAATATACACCACCACTGTAATTGCAGAAAAAGTTAGAGGCAGAATTGTTATTGGAAAAACTAAGGGCATAGGTGTAAATTTTCCTAAAATGAATGAATAATATTTATTATAGGATTTTTTGCACTTGGTCTTTTGAGATTCTACAATTTTAATTATGCTCCTACTTTTTGGGGCCATTAACTGTTATACTTCTTGAGTTAGTTGCAATCAATTCCATCTTAAACAAACGTTAACTTAAGAGCATAAGCATAATTGTAAAGAAAAAAGGGGGTTGCAAGTGTAACTTTCTTCTTCTTCATCTTCTTTCTTCTTCTTGCTTTCTCCGCCCTGCCCACTCCGCCCCACCCCTATTTCTCCTCCTTTTCCCTAGCCCCCTTCGCTTAACCTCCTCATCACCCTGCATTCACCTCCCCTCCTCGCCCCGCCCCAAAAGCCACCTTCGACCCACCCATCTCCTTCTGTCCACCCATGATCCTCACCCCCATCCCTCTGCTCCTCATCGACATTAGCCTCATCATCGCCCTCTCCCTTGACGACCTCCTCCCCATACTTGAACCTCACCCACTCCAACCCCCTTCTTGTCGTCCTAGTCCAATTAGCTCCTTTGATCACCTCCATGTTGCTGTTGATCCTCGCTCCTCTTCGATGCACTCTCCTCCTAACCGCCCTCCAGACCCCTTCCTCATAGCGTATCCCCAATCCCCTTCTCCTTGCCATTAGCCCTAACCACTCCAACCATTCACCGACCTTTTCGTCCCCCTCGCTCTCTGCGCAGTGGTGAACTTCGGGTGGAGTATGCTTGGGGTGGAAGGAATGAAGGAGCTATAATCATGGTGGGCTTGGGTCAGCTGGGACAGAGGTCATGTCGCCAATAGGATGAAAAAAGGGGTTCAATTGTAATGAGATTTTCCTTAACCAGATATTTTTTTCGCGTGTAAACCATAATATCAATCATCACCGACAATCAAACTAACTGAGCACAAATGTTAATGATGCAAGAAGATAAGGACACTGATGGTATTGCAAAAAAGGTAGGAGCATCATTGTAATTCCATAAACTCATAGCGGCATAACTGTAAAAAGTCCTTTATTATTTATATTTTTGATAAATCATGCTATGTTTGCGGATAGATATATAAGAAGATAAAAAATAACGAGATAGTTCGGGGATTGAATTTCATTATCTTAACACTTTGACAATTTTTCATAGAATTGCATTATTAATCTGAAGTTTTGATAAACAGTTTGATCATGTTTAAGTCACCTGCTAAGATCATGTCTTGAAAATGAAAAAAAATACTTTCCAAGTGTGATTTAGAAGACATATTTTCCCATCACTATGAGGTGACCCGTAGGTATTCACAAATCTAAAGCTCTTATTAGTTTTTTTCCATGAAGTGAAGGATTATGGAGTAATCATTTTCCTTGATATGTGTATAATAGAATATAGAGGGGTCCCTAATGTTCAATGACCAGATGAAAAGATATTTATTTTACAACTCTCTTCTAAATTCTTTAGCCTAGATAATTTCTCGGGTCCTCCAAGACCACAAATGTTTCATATAAAATGTTCATATCCATTTAATAATTAATTTGATTCTATATGAAAAAAATCATAGTTTAACCACTCCTGATCGCATAAATAAACCTTCCCTTACCCCAGATTTGTCAAAAATAATTTTTAAGCTCGGAATGAAGGCTTTAGTAAACCCTAACATATTGGCTGACTAGTACATTGCAACCTTAGTGTAATAAATATATTATAGATATTAAATAGATACAAAAAATGCCAATCACTTTAATATATGCAAATATCTGTATCTATTTATGCATATTTGTTTTCATACGTAAATATAGCTGCTGCTTTATTTTTAACGATATCTATCATAACTTTATATTTTCTTTAATAAATATATTTAGTATATTCATATCATTCGTAAGCCATATCTGATACATCTGTAATTAAGCTAATCTCTAGTATATTTACGCTATTATCCATATCTTATCTCTATCTTTTTTTAAACATTAAATATAATTTTCATATCCATCAATATTCGTATCCACATCCATATCCATATTTAGAAATGAATACTAATACAATAACACTTATAACCATATTTGCATTCGACTGTTTGTGTCCCTAGTCGGGAGTCAGCGATTTATATGCCCATTAATGTATGAGTGAAGATCGATAAGGTCAGAGTCGGTTAGAGGATACTGAAGTGAAAATTAGTGAGATAGATGAGTTGGGATCGGGGGACTATCAATGTAACGCTGAGGCAGTTAAAGGGGACTAGGGTTGGAGCATAATCGTGGGGTTACAGGGTAGGTCTCCAAGGGCATTTGGGCACGACTTAAATTCTCGAGGGACATACATGTTATGGTGCACCAATCTCGTGTGAGGTCACTTGAGAAGTACGGGAAGTCACAACATGTATAAAAGCGATTCAACATGTTAACAACTTGGATGAGTGAATGAAAGTAGGAAACTAGAGATATATCGGGAGTTCAAAATTCAAAACAATATTGTGAATATATATTGGTTGGATTGAGTGTATCCAAACCATAAGTTAGATATACTTATAGTCTGGGATATTTTATATTGGATTTTTTTTAATTTATACCCCTCTTAATTCCTGTAATATCAATTATGCTCTTCTTCTTTTAATATCAGTTGTTCCCTTGATTTCTTGTAGTTTCATCACATGTGCCCCTAGTATTAGTTGCCATTCATCCGCATACCAAACGGAAGCTAACTTTTGGGATACAAGGGTAATTAGATTGGGTAGCTATGATACATATATCTTTTTCTAAAAATCTTTTTCATTCTCTTTTCTTCCTCCTCCTCCTCCTATGTAAACCCACCACAACCTCCTCCGATCCCTTTCTTCACTGTCCCCCAACTCCTTTGCCTCACCTCCTCCTGGACCCTCCTCTATAGACCCCACCTCATACAACCTCCTCCTCCTCTACCCCAAGCCTCCAAATTAAGGTTTTAAAAATCGGACCAGACAATGAACCGGTCAGTCTTCGGTTTGGTCCAATCGGTTCTGACCGTCTGTCTAAATCGATCAGACTGGTGATGATGTCAGCATGATATCATCTCAGATAGGGCTTAATTTACTGGTCCGACCGTGTCGGATCGATTTTTTTGAACAGATAAAATCAAATACATATATGTAAATATGTATTTATATATCAATGAAATTACTGTTTAAAAGGTCAAATCTTTCAATAGAATGATATGATCATTTATTTGGAGTAAAACTCTACAAAAGGTAGTCATATTTTATCGATTTATTTATAGTCGCTTCTAGAAAATTACTCTAAGAAAGTAGTGGCACAAGTTATATTCCAAAAAAAAGAGGGACATAACTGCAATTATGGAAGTTAAGAAGGGCACAAGTGATAAAAATCCTATTATTTCATATTTAAATTTTTATTTTTTGAAAATATACTAAACCATCAAAATTGAGTCCACCCGGCTCAATTCGACCCGACCACCGATCTGACTTGGTTTTTTATTTCCTTTTTTTAAATTAATTACATAAAACCGGCCGAACCAAACGGGTCGGGGTCGGTTCCCGATCCGACCGGTCCGTTCAGCTGATCTGCTTTTTTAAACCCTGTCCAAACATTGCATATCAAATCCTCGATCCATTTGGATTTTCAACTTAATGAAATCCAATCTCCTGATTAATCGAAACCTCAACTAGTTCTCCTTTAGAATCCATTCACAACCCAAATCATCTTTAAAATCTCTATTCCTCAACAAATCCATTCACATTGAACCCATCTCAGATTCAAATCTGATCCACCACCACCACCTCTGTTTCCCTCCACCCCCTCTCCCTCTGCCTCCTTCGGCACCTCCTTTATGCACTTCCTCCTCAAGCCCCCTCCTTTGCCACCTCCACCTCCTCCGACCCCTCCTATTCTGTCCCATTTCGTACAACCTCGATGTGTGGTTAAGAGAGGTGAACGACCAAGTCGTTGGACGATTTTGGGTTAAAAGCCTGTCATGGTCCGGACCGACCACGAGGACCCCCGCCTTTGTCGGCCATGGGTAGGTTGTTGTTGTTCTCAAAGCATACAACGAACGAAGGAAGGGGAATGGTTGACTTGTGGTCCACCAGAGTGCGAGCCACACCACACCACTTGCCTGTGAGAAGGGGATGATGGGACATGTGTCCAGCTATCAAACCCGATCAAAACCGCTTGCGTTCTGTTTCGATGTAAACTTTTTCCGTATGTTTTTCATGAATATAAATATATCTCACTAGAAATTTAAAGTACCCAATTCATTTGATTCAATTTCAAAAATTTACCTGGTTAATTCAATTAACTAGAATATTAGTGCAGTTTGATTCCCATTAGCTTTGACACATAAATATTCTCATCACCAAGACCTCAGGAGAGCACTTTTCTAGAAGATTTGAATGCATAGCATGAAATCACTAAGCCATGTATCATGTGCCTCTTATTCTTGAGCACGTTCTATCCACAATGTGTCCTTGTGGTAAATAAATATACAATATTTTTACATTTTACTTTTTTTGTAAGAGTAAATTACATAAAAGTCCCTAAACTATATACCCGATTTCAATGTCATATCTGAACTTTAATAAATATCAATGTGGTACCTCAACTTTAAAATTTGTCTCAATTTGATCCTTCACCATAGAAATTTCGTTGATTATTTCGTCATTTTAGTCTTAAATTTCAATAGTCAGGGACCACATTGAAACAAATTTAAAAGTTCGGATACCACATTGTTGCTTTTTAAATTTCATGTATGATATTGAAATCAGGTGTATAGTTCATGTACTTTTTTGTAATTTATTTTTTGTAATAATATAGATGTACAAAAAGTTAGGAGCACAATTACGATTGGAAAAAAACTGGAGAGAGCACAAGTGTTAAAAGCCTAAAATATAAAATTATTTTATTTAGGATTTTTACACCTGTATCCCTTCGATATCCTACAATTACAACTACTTCCCTACTTCTTTTGCAATAACTCTGGTTCCTCTAAATTCCTACAAAAATTCACAATACCTCATATTCTCCCCTTGCAGCCATTAACCGTAGTGGCCTCTAATCAAAATGTGCCCTTTTAAAAAATTTTCAATAACAGTTATGCTCTCAATTTATTTACAATTATAATTCTACTTCTTATATTTTCCAAAAAAAATTTCTTCCATTATTACACCTCTATGTTAACAAACGGAAGGGTGATATTGTAAATTTTTAAAAGAATATAAAGCTCAAGTGTAATTGTAAAAAAATTAGGAGCATAAATACTACTGAGAAAACTCGAAAGGGTATAAGTAAAAAAACCCTATAAAGAAATGGTGGCACTATGTAAGCCCCCACATTTAGCTCACGACTCACATTGCTTCATTGAAAAGGGACTTTTTGTCATCACACCTTTTTCCAGATGGAATCCCTCAACAATTTCCCTATATATTCTCATAGATTTGGAGACTCCGAGGCACACATCAACTTCAACCAAGCTTAAGTACTTCCTAGTTCCTACTGGGCTATGGCAAACCAAGTTCCGGCGACCTCTGGCGGCTCCCGCTTCCCAAGATGGATCGGGAAACACTTTGCCATCGACGGGCAAATCTACGACATTCCCATCGAAGATGCGAGCAACCGCAAAGCCGAGCTGAGGGGCTTCCCTCCCATGTTCCCGCGTCGTTCGTGGGACACCAGGAAGGAGGTGGTGATCGGCGGTGGCGAGCTAGAGGTATGGTTTGTTTTGAACATAAATCTTGGATTACGTAGATCATATTCGTAAGGTTCATTTTGAATGTAGTTAACAACTTATCGATTTTTTTTTAAATTTTGGCTTCTTTGGAAGAAGGAGATGAGCAGGCCACAGGTACTTGTGTTTCATAACTACATGGTAGCACCGACGATGGACATCTCGCACCTCCGCGACGCCTCCGGCCTTCCTGGTGGTCAGGGCATCCATCTGCACCTTGCTCGTTGAGGCTCTTAAGAAGCGCCAGCTTACTGCTGGCCCTCTCGTCATCTTTGGTTCTCTTTGGAAATCATCTTCCTTGACTAGGTTTGAAAATGTTTAAGCAAATAGTTAATTTAGTTTAAGAACAATGCTTAGGGATATAAGCACTCTAGTATCCTTGTAACATCTGCTCAATTTTCAATAATTATTGTATTTTTAATAATGCAAATGGGCTCATGGTCGACTCATTATTTCGTGGGCTTGGGTTTTGGTACTATATCCCTATTTTGCGTATCCAATTATATATTTTAATGGTTTTTATCAGTTTTGTCCCCATAAGATATTGCGATATCAGTTATATTTTTTTTGGAATATCAATTCAGCCTCTGACTTCAGTCACAATGATCACTTTTGCCCTTCAAATTAGTTGTCGACTATCTCCATTGTAAACAGATGTTAACTTTGGGGACATAGTGGGAATTAGATATTGCTAATAGGATCATCAAGGCATGTTTTAAACAATAATTAGACAGTTGGAAATGAATTAAAAGAAAGGCATTACAGATTATCATCATTATAACCATGCATTTCCCATCCATTATCCAATTACATAATGCAAACATGAATAGATTTATTAAATGGAATCAGAAATTAGGGTGAGATCCAGGAAAGGCAAAGCAATAAAGAAATTACGACAAACAAAATAGAAGCAAGGTTAGTTTAGGGATCACTGAAGTGTCCACGAAATGGACTACCCTTAAAAAGGATATCATCCCCCAATAGCGGTGCATAGGGTACTGGCGATCCGCTCCCAAGACATGACGACACATGATCTTCTTTCGTGCACACTGATGAGACCATCCTCGAAAATACTGCAAAGAACTTGCAACCAGAAAAATGGAGCACAGGTCGCAGATGCAGTGGGGTGGCGAGAGAGTTTTCTTGCGTGAGAAGAAAACACTGTCGAGGGAGGAAATATAAAGAGACTTGCATGCCCTAACGTATAGTACTTTTCATTTTCTGAAAATGTCCCTCAACGGGCATGTCCCTTCGGATTTCGAAACCGCGGCTAAAACGGGTCGAGTCAGATTCACATTGTGATCGAATCTAAATTAATCCGTTTGATTAATTTAATCGACCAATCAAATGAAACCCGTAGCAAAAGTATTGAGATCCGAGATCCGAATTGACTCTCCCAAGCTCGTGCTCGAGCCTGAGCCGAGCTTGAGCCTGAGCCGAAACCGGAGACGGAACATGCACATGTGTGTCCCTCCATTCCTCCTCTCTACTATTGCTACAAGAGCTTGGGGTGTGAACCCATATATAAGTCCACCAAAAGTTTATAAACACTAGATGCAGTACTAAACTTTCACCCGTAACTCTCTTCTTTCAAATTTGAGAACTCCCAACTTTCCCTCAAAATCATTAGGCTTCCCAATTGAAACCAAATTAATTCCTATTGTAATTGCATACGTTTTTCAATTAAAACCTAATTACATAGTTTAAATATAACAATCCCTCATGAATTCACCAATTTGAAGAAAAAAACAAAGAGAGTTGAAAGACATCAATCGGTTGCCACACTTTGCTTTCAGTAAAGGTACCTTCCGGTTTGAATCTCTACCTAAGTTTACTACTTTCACTTTAACAGGAACGAAGGGAACCATGTCTTGAACTTCAAACCTTGGTATTAAAGCATACAGTAGAAACAACAAAGTGTTGTTCTTGGTAAAATCTTCAGGGTTGGTGCTCTTAAAGGCCATGCACCCTTATCCTATTTCATGAGTGTGTTCGGGAAAAACTCTCTTCCTTTAACTGCAACCCACAGTAACAATTACATACGTGATGTTTTTCCAAGGATGCACAGCTAACATCCTGCCCTCAGGCTTGAACCCATTCAGAGCCTACACTCTTCCTAAACTTGCAGTTTGTATGACACTCAAGCTTCCAGGGATAATACACTCATATATAAGTATTAGAATTAAGAGTGCCAACCAGTTTTCCAAACAACTTGTACCACATTGAACCTACTTTGTGGGATCTCCACTCAAATAGGTTGGGTTTTTATTGTAGAGGAACTTCCAATGGGACGCCTAGACCTTAGGACTAAAGATCTATCAAGTCCCTTCATCAACAATCTGTCATGTTGTCTTTGAATCCAACAAAATTCACAGCTAACACTCCTCGAGACACCAAATCTTTTAACGTCTTAAGTATGATTTGTATGTGTCTTTCGTTTTCTGATTGAACTTTTAACTTTTGATCTTGGCAATTGTGGTTATGTTATGACAATGTACCGAGATCGTAGGAACTGACTAACCTACCATGGCAATTTCAGACAGAAGTTTCCTTAGTCATTCAGCGTTAATTCCAATGGCGTCCAAAGCACACAACTCAACCTCAAAACTAGATTGAGCTAACATGGTCTGCTTCACAGACCTCCAGGAGACTGCATCGCCTCCAAAAATAAAGACATACCCAGTAACACCATTACTCCCAAACTCTTCTATTATCTCGATCCAGCTTACATCACTATATCCTTCTAGTCCAGATGGATGTCTACCATAATGCAAACTAAGGGAAATAGTTTCCTTCAAGTACTTCAGTACTCGATCCAGAGCCTCCCAGTGAGTACGATTACGACAGCTAGTGTATCTACTCAGCTTTACAACCGAGAATGAGATATCAAGTCTCATGCAGTTTGTGAGATACATTAAGCTTCCTATCACTTGTAAATACCTTAAATGGGCTACAGGTACTCTACTTTTATTCTTAAACAGTGTTTTTTGATGAATCAAACGGAGTGCTTATAGCTTTGCAATTTTGATAACCAAATTTCTCAAGTACCTTCTCAATGTAGTGAGATTAAGAAACTATAATCCCATCAACTGACCTTATCAGTTTGAGATCCAAGATTACATCGACAACACCCATGTCCTTCATCTCATACTTGCTACTTAAGAATGATTTAGTCTCATTAATAATCTGTATATGTGATCCAAACAACAAATATGTCATCAACATACAAGCACAAGACAGTACACTCATCACCTTTCACCTTGGAATAGACACACTTATTAGATTCATGAACCTTAAAGTTACATGACAAAATCATTTTGTCAAATTTTTTGTGCCACTGCTTTGGTACTTGTTTCAATCCATAAAGGGATTTAACAAATTTGCAAATCTTTCCCTCATTCCCAGGAGTCACAAGTCCATCAGGCTGATCCACATAGATCTCCTCTTCAAGATCACCATGTAAGAAGGTGGTCTTCACATCCATCTGGTGGATAGAGAGAGCATATACAAACAGCAATGCAATAAACATTGGGATTGTGGTCATCCAAGTCATAGGGGAATAAGTATCAAAATAGTCGATACTTTCCTTTTGCCTAAATCCTTAGCAACTAATATGGTTTTATACTTTCAATTGATCCATCAGGCCTAAGCTTTCTCTTAAACACCCATTTACACCCAATGGTAGAGAACCATTTGGGTAAATCAACCAATTCCTAAGTTCCATTAGTTATAATGGAATCCATCTCAGATTTAATGGCTTCCTTCCATTGTTTTACTTCAGATGATGCCATGACTTCCTTGCAACTTGGTAGATCAACCTCGATCTGGTAAACAACAAAGTCACTACCTAGATCCTTGTCTATCTGAGGTCGTTTACTCTGCTTTGGCTTAATTTCTTCTGAAAGATCATTGGGCTTAGATTGAATCTCAACCTTCACATTCGTTATCCTTTCCACTTGATCTGGAATGGATCCTGATGTGGAGGTATTATCAATGGTCAGATTCTGAGGAATCCTAGTCTTCATAGGTAAGACATCCTCAAAGAAGGTAGCATCACAGAGTTCTACTATAGTGTTGACATCTATGCCCGGTATCTCAGATCGAATTACCAAGAACCTATATGCATATCTATTTTCTAAGTAACCTAAGAAGACCACATCAATAGTTTTAGGACCTAGCTTCTTTCTCTTGTGTTCTGAGACTAAAACCTTAACGAGACAGCCCCACACTTTGAGATATCTTAAGCTCAGTTTCCTATTTCTCCAAAATTCAAAAGTACACTTTTCCATATGCCTTGGAGGAACCCTATTCAGAATATGGCAAGACGTATTCAAGGCTTCTCCCCCATATAAGTTGGAAGTCCATAACTCTGTAAGAGAGCATTTTATTTTTGTATTTTATTGAATATTATGATGGAGCCACATGGCGCCTTCTTGGTCGCCCACGTGGCCTGCTCCTCTCGCTACCCAGTTGTCTTCTGTGTCGTTAGATCATCGCCAACCCGCCTCCATCTTGGTCATTGGTTCCTGCTTGATTCTCGGCCACCTGATCATCCTTGGCATCCCATCAGAACCGTTCACTTCCGCCTTCATTTCCACCACACGATGACCTCCCATCATGCGCTCCAGAACTACCCACGTGACAGCACCATTTTCCGCCACCCAGCTGCTTCCTCCACCCTTGGATTGGCTCAAATCCGCCTTCATCTCCACTACTCATCACGCCTTTCTTCTCCATCGTTAGATGAGGCCCCCCTGATCTCATTTCATCTTTCATACCCTCTTGCCCCTCAATCGCAGGATCATCATTCATCCTACGACTCTATGATCACCACGTCACCCGCTTCATCTTTATCATTGGATGGGACTCCAACCCCATCTAGACCACTACCCTGCCTTTACCCTCGTCGTTAGATCAGATCATATGATCTGATCTAAACCGTTTATCAGTGCCTTCATCTGGGTCGTTGGATCACGAGATCCAACGGCTCCGCCTCGTCTTCCACCTCCAGAACATCCCTTTCCCTAACGTTACGTCTCACGAGCCACCCACCCCCTTCCATTTTTAGCCCTCACCTCTGGCCATCTCTCCGCTCCCTAACGACTGCTCTTTGTAGTCGTTTCCTCTGTCTTCCTCATGTAACCCCCAAGCCCTCGCTATCACTCCATGCACCCTTCATTCTCCTATTCAAAACCTCACTCCTCCACTTGTAACAGCCACTCCCAACATTACAAATAGCCATCCTACGCCTACGATCATCCACCAACCAAGGCGCTACAACCTAGCTTCCTTCGCCCTCCAGTGACAGCAGAGTGCAGCATGTCAAGACGATTATGGATGCATGTCCCCAGTGTGATCCATGGTCGTCCGACCATGTAGCGGTTGCCCACATGCACTGCAGAGCCCCTGGAATGATCGTACAGGTCGAGCACCGAGCAACAACCCTGAGGTCCAATGGAACCTCGACCCAGATTGCCTCCTCTGCCAATCGCCTGCTCCGATCAGGTAACCTCCTTCCCCTCAATTTCTTTGACTTTTCTCCTAAATTTTCAACACTCACCCTCACCCCTCATCGACCACCGACCACCCCATAAGCTCACCATATCATTTTCATCCTCCCCAACACCTCTGATCATCCTTCTGAAGGATATGGGAAGCTCCTCAAGCGCATCACGGAAGCGTGAGGATCACATCGTATGCGATCGGGAGCGACTAGTCGCACTAATTGCTCTGGGCAGTGGAATTTTAAAAATTTTAATATGATGAAACCACATGATCCAAGAACCTTTCTCGGATCGTTTCATCTAAACCACAATTAGGTATAAGGTTTAACTCTTGAAGCATGGTTGCGATCGAGTCTCTAAACCAAGAGACCTCCTGTCTCAAGTCCGATCCGACGGAGGAGACGCTTATGAGCGCAATGATGAGATGCGTCCTTCTCGCAATCCAAGTTGATGATCCAAGTGACGAATCTCCTGATCTCATCACATAAGATCCGATATCTTCTTCATGAGCGAGGTGCACTGAAGGAGGCAGAGATCCACGAGACAGCAGCATAACGACAATGTTGCAACGATGTCCGACTCTCTCAATGGCTCCATGGTGGACGGCCATAAGAGAGAGATGGAGAGAGACACATGATGTGTAGAGAGAGAGAGAGAGAGAAAGAGCATTAGTTTACATTGTAAACGTGTCGCTCGAAGAGCAATGGATGCCTCTTCTTATATAGGGTTTTGGGAACCCATGGATCCCAATCCGTGGACAACAGATAATCAATTGATGAGATTGATTTGTGTTTCTTTCAATGGCTAAGATATTGTTGTAAAAATACAACAACTAATGATTTAATTTAAATTAATTTTCATTGATAAATCAACAAAATTAATTTCAAATTAAATAATCTTTGATAAGAGAAAAGATAATGAAGATAATAAACCAATCTCCTAAAAAGAGGGCACGACTACTCTTATCCTCACGGAGAGTTGTAGCCCTACACTTCTCTTTGGTGGAATTGGTCCATCTCTTCTAATTATCATGAGATATCATTATCTCATGATATATATCATCATCTCTTGTCGACAATATTTTCACCAAAAATAATTCCAAATTATCTTTGAAAAATATCAACCGTGCCATTTAAATTATAAGAATCTCATTCACAACCCAAAATTAAATGTAATTATATTTTTAATTATCATTCAATGTGAATCCAGTTCACATTAACAATTAATCAATAAATATAAATCACAATATGCTCTCTCTAATATATTATAAATTACATTTATAATATATATGATTAATAATGGATAGTGTTATCCACATTATGCATATCCATGATAATTAAATCACATTTTATCATCTTGGATCTCTTTTCTCATGTGCCCAAATAATATGAATCAATTCATATTATTCACATCCTTGATAATTAAATCACATTTAATTATCTTAGATAACTCTCTAAATAATATGAATCAAATTCATATTATTCATGATAATTAAATCACATTTAAATATCTATTTCTCAATTCTCGGATAATATATCAATAATGAAATTATCCATGAACTCTTTCATGGATAATGCGCTTTCTCCACGGATACTTGGAGATAAGGACAGGGCGATTGTATTGTTCAACATATAGTGACTTGGATATTGAGATAAAATCTCAAATCCAGATCTTGCGGCCTCCCATAGATGCTTGATTAAATCAAGACCGTAGATCTAATCTTCTCATTGTATCTGAATCACATTCAGATCAATGTCCAACATTTGGACTAAGATTAGATCACTTCTCTATGAGAGGAGTCACTAAAATCCAGACCCATTTCATCACTCTCTAAGAATGGAAGCGTCATGGTTATACAATCGTTTATAATCATATCACCCTCAGGTATTCCTAATACCTGTACATCCTGCATACTGGAAGACCCAGAATTAACCCGAAGTTATAGATCTCTTTTAGACTGTCATCTTCAGGGTTGTATCATTAAGATTCTCATTTGATCATTGGGAGTTGGTATTGATCATGTATTTTCCAAAAACATATATCATATCCTGGTGTTGATCATATTACTTTCTAAAAGTACATATCAAACCTACAAATTCAGTCAAGCTTCCAAAGAGAGACGACTGTGCACGAAATTTGATTCTACCCAATATCTCATGAATGAGCTCATGTCTTCCGGTTCAGTAAATGAGCCTGTATTATCCCTTTGAGAGATTGTATTACTCATATGCCCTTATATGCACACCATCTCGCCAGTATATAGACCTTGATTAGGCCATCAACCTATCGGTCTACCAAATGTACATACGCAGACATATAGTAACACATTTGTCTCCAATCAGATGATGCGTGCCTATATCATGATCGCATATGACATAGGTCTTTGGTTATCTCGATCTCGTTAAGTCAACTCTTTGACCTAATTAATCTGACACATCCGAATCTCTATTCTTATGCAGAGGACTTGCATCAAGAGGTTGGTCAGATATCAGCCTTTAGAGACAAGGATTGCCATCTCCTACTCGGACTGGAGATCACATATTAACAATCATTTGATGGTGCTTGATGAGTCCTCAATCTAACTCTTTAGATATTCATCCAAGCACCAGCCTCTATGATTCAATAATGAATCAACAATTGTATGATCATTAAGATAGCCATGGTACATAACCCTAATTGTAGTAAGGGACCTATTATGAAAATTAGTTGTTCTTTAATTCAGATTAAGGAGTGAATTTCAATAACATTTATTGCATAATGTCTCGTCGTGGGCTCACATGTCCAACACCTTCTTCTCCATGACCTGATCATGCCGCTCCACCTTACCTCCGCTTCGCTAGAGATGAAGACCATTGGTCCCCCGCTCCTTCACCTCACAGACAATCATTTCACTCCCAACAATTCACACGCACATCTCAGCTATTCTCTAACATTTGCAGGTACCCACATCTTCAATGGCTGGAGCGTGCGCAACATCTCCGATCTCGAGCAATCTCTCCGATGAGGTGACTTCAACGCCTCCTACAACTACCCTAGCACTTCTCCGATCATCCTCGCCAGGTGGCCACAAAGGTCCACGGATCTTCGACGACGATGGGGGATCTTGGATGAGCTTTGGTTGCGATGCCTAAGCTCTAAATGCACTTTCGCTCATCGATGGAAGAAAAAGTACAAGCACCGTTGGATGGTGTCACACGGCGGCCATCCAACAGGCCAGATTGAGCAACGTCGTCCACAACGAACAAAAGAGGCTCGGGTCACCCGAACCATTCTTTGAGGCAACAGAAAGCGCCACGTGATGTTCGTGCTCAAACCGTCTCCCGTGCCTAGCCCCTCGCGTGCATGGCACGTGAGTGGCTGGTAAATTGCATGATGGACCCTGAAATGTTCAGAAATTACAATTTGGTCCCCAAGCACATGTCATATGTGTGCTCCTAGGTATTTTGTAGGGAGGCCCTTATGGATTTATAAAATTGCACAATGGTCCATGTACACAATGGAAAATTTCACTGGCCACATGTCAGTTTTTGGTATTTGTAAATGGGTCCCCCCCATGGACCTATTTGCAATATTTATCTTTTATTTCTCATGAATTTTTATCTCTTGCATTGTTTTTAGCATAACTTAAGCATATTAAGTCCAAATTGAGTGATTTCAGTTTCATTTTGATGCTCTCTTCATTATTTTTCTAATAGCATATTTAATTCTTAATTTTACATTAAGTTAAATATGATGAATTTTGATGCAATACCGTATCTCTTGCTCTATAAATTTTTCTATTAATAGATCCTTGTTCTTGATTTTAACGTTCGATTTGACTCTGAAATTAATCATAATCTGTCGCTCATTGACTTGATCTTTTCAGGACATATTTGTATCATTTCTATGTTAACATAGTCTTCATCTTGCATCTCTTTTAATTGCATCATAAAATAAAATAAAAAAAGCTATGCATCATTTCTTGCATTGTTTTATTTGCATTTCATTGTGCATATTCATGAAGGCCTCGAACCTCGAAAATAGTCAAGCATTAATAAAAATCATCAAATTTGATAAATAGATGAAGAGGCTCATGTCGTTGTATTTGACCTTAGTATGCTTGCCAAGTAAAATAATTTCCACATATTCGAACATGTGGTTCTTTGCATGACCAAGATCTGCTGCATGTACTATGATAATTCCAAATTCTTATAGAGGTTGATTTCATGCTCATCACCTTCTTCTTCTTCTTCCTCTCTCTCTCTCCCTCTTATTTCTTTATTGTGCTAGGGGAGCTTGTGTTGGGATGATCCTGGTATGTACCTCATACCCCCCTATTTATACTCCATGGAGATGAGTAAATAAGGAAATATGAATTCCTACTTCCAATAGGATTAGAAAAAGATAATTACTAATCCTAAAAGATAATTGATCTCTTAGTAATTGGTTTTTTCTTTTTCAAATAAGACTACCAATGTCCTATATATATGGACTAGGTTCCCACAAGGAGGGGGAACCCATCCAACACAGATTTTGAGCATTCCTTGTCAGCAAGCCATTGATTGATCTCTGGGGATGTCCTTTTTTTGCTAAGAGGCATAGACATATAGATTGGTTTCTTTTAATCCAGAAGATGGAGAAGAGGCTGGGTGGGTGGAACTGAAAGGCGTTCTACTATTCAAGGGATGGTTGATTGATGCTGCTAACACATATGTTGTCTTTTATTCCGATGTACTTTCTTTCGGCCCACATGCTATCTTGGGATATAGAATCAACTCGAATCCATGCTGAGAAGGCTCTTCTGATCGAACTTTGGCTTGGGCATGTGTGGGACTCTCGTGGTTGATTGGTAGTCTGTGATGCAACCTATATACGACGGTGGACTGGGGTGTTAAAGCTAGAGAGATAAACAAGGTTCTTATGGCATCACAAACATCAAAAGGCCTCTTCTAAGGGAGATGGATTTGGACTAGTTTTTTTTTTGGGGATCTCGGTGGGATCCGTCAGTGCACCATTGATCTTCTGGAGGGTATCATCCTTGTTCTTCCTTGAGTTTGCTCTATTGTGAGACATGCGATTGGTGATGGGGCTTCTTTTGTATTATGGTTGGATAACTAGTCCTAGAAAGGAGTCCTTCGTGATGTATTCCCAAGACTTTATGCACTTTTGAGCATCTGAGATATTATGGTCGCAGGGATCTTGTCTGATGGTGTTTGGATGCTTGCATTCAGCCTGGGATAATTTGAGCACAAGATGCTTGACTTCCTCATTATGATCGACCTGCTTGCTTATAAGGAGAGGCCTTCAGATGTTTCTGATCGCTCGACTTGGTTTGTCGGTGAGTTTTCGATCAGGAAGACATATATGTTCTTGATAGGGTCCCCAGTTTTCGATCATGAGCATTTCCACCGGATTACAGGTAAATTTCCTCAACGGTTATTTCCTCAACGAACCCGGTTTTATTCCAGAACCCGTTGCGACGCCCGGTTCGTAACGTCTGCCATCGCCTCGAGCCGCTCCAGCTGCGGCTGCTCAGCAAAGACCGCTACCGTGGCCTTGCAGCTTCCGTCGTGACCCCTCGGCCCCAGTAGTTGTACGCAAGGTAGTAAAACATCCACGCCCTGCAGCAGGCCGTTGGACCAGGAACGGAATCAGGAATTTTATATGGGAAGTCAAGTATACATCTATCATGTATAAGTAAAAAATGAAAAAAAAACTATTTTTAAATTATAGTTTTAAGTAGAGTTAACTATTTCAAATGTGATTTTTAAAATTTGTTAAACTTACCATACTATGTTATTTGCATTTTTCAATAAGGTAAAGAATATTTTTCCAATGGTGATTTTTAAATAGATTTAGTTAAAATTTTCATAATTTTAAAACGAAATCCACAAAATTTATTCATTTACACAAAGAAATAAAAATAACGAGAAAGACAAATGAGTCCCAATCTTATTTTATATCAAATCATACTTAATATATTTAAAGTGAGTAGGAATAATTTTTTAACAAAGAAAGAAGTATGGAGTTAATTCTTTTAAGCAAAAAAAAGATGGAGATAGGTAAAGTGAGTAGAGCTAATTTTTTAATAAAAAGTATAATGATGGGATTCAAACCCTAGTTCAATAGTTGCAAGATGCAATGCTTTGCCAATTAGCCATTAAACATTTAGTGATAAAATTCAAAATTATTCTTTCTACCAATTCAGTCGTGACCAAGAATTTTATTTTTTCGTGTGATGTATAAAGTCAGATGTTTGATTTTGTAGGGCCCACGCTACTGCCCATTGAGTCCTTCCATGGACTCAAGCAGGGAATGGAATTAGAATGAAATATAATCTAAGTAGGGAAAGGATTTACTACATTCCATTTTTGGTTTTAAAACGGGATTGAATTTTAAATAAATAGCCGATTTCTTCTTATGTTTGATAGGGGAAAGCAAAAGAAAAAAATATCAACTTTTCATCTAATATATTGATTTAATATAAAATAAAAAATATACCCTTATACTTAATCTCTTTCATATGTATGATATATATGAATGCAGACAGATAAAGATATATCCGTATCTGATCCATCACAATATCCGTTATATATATTGACATCTAATATCCGTTTTAAAATAGACCGATATCATTTTGACATCCTTAAACATCCGTATATGTTTCCTTTTGTATATTTTCATATGTATTGTAGAATTATTTTTAACAAAATATAACATAATTTTATATATTCTTTCACCATATTTGTTGTTATTATTATAATATAAGCATGTTTGATATATCTATATCATGTGTATTCCATCCAGTACGCTTAAGCTTATCTATAAGTATTTCTAATATTATTCGTATGTGATCTTGGGTATTTATTTTATACCCGTATCCATCTTTAAGGATAGAACATACTTTTCAGATAATTATGGCATCGTATTCATATTTAAAAATAGATAAAGATATGATTACACATATATCTATAACCATATTCATCCGTTTGCATTCCTGATGATATATGTTTAATACAATGTTTCGAAGGAGTTGAGCATTTTTTTGTTGTGATACAGAATTGGAAAAAATTAATAACCATACAGCTTTATTTGGAAATCATTTATACCAACTCTAATTTGTGAACGATTAGTACTACAATATGTTGTATCCATTTTAAAATTGATACAAATAGTCATATGATTATATCCATAAACATCATTATCCATATACGTACATATACCTTAATAAGTTTGTATAATTTTATGTTTTATCTCACCCATATATCTACTTCAGTCTAGACCTGGCTAACGGGCTCGGGGTTTGCCCGTCCAGCCCGCAAATGGGTCGGACTTGGGCCAGGAGATTAAGTTATGGGCCGGCTCGGCCCGACCTGCAAAAAATAAAAAATCTAAATATAAGTCGAATAATACATGTATTAATATGATACACTTCAAAAATTTCATTTGTGATAGTAGTTTTAAATAAAGTATAAATGGTATTAATAAAATCATTCGTTAATACGTAGTTTACATAGGTAATGGTATGTATTAATATGTAAACTACTTGTATTAGTTATATAAAGTATAAATGGTATTAATAAAATCATTCATACTTATTAAATACCATTAAAAAGTTCAATGGAAAAAGAACAAATGGGCCATGGATCGACCCATGGCATGCTTTGGACAACAATTTTTGAACCTCTGCCCGTTTGACCCGACCCATAGGCTGGTCCGGTCCACATTTTGGTCAGGTCTACCTTAGTCTACCAATGCATTTGGGTACATTCATATGTGATCTACAATCATGCATGTTTTATATAATTTTTTGAAATATATATATCTATTCATTTAAATATAGACACAAATACAAATACCACTTTGATATTCTTAAATATTTATATCGGTATATGTAAATCTGGTAAAAATGCAAATATAATTATAAATTTACCTGTAATCACAAGTGATATAACTGTTATTAAATAAAATACTCATCATATTTGTTGCATGTGGATATCTTTTAATTTACAATATATATATATTCATATTTTTCTGGTGTTATGAAATAAATGTATTTAGAATAGATATATTTTCTAGATTTTTAATATGGATTACATTTCTACAAAGATTAATTTACAAAAGAATATGGATTTTTCATATCCATTTTCACATAAATTGGATACAAATATGGATATTACTTTGAGACCGACAAATATTTCTCGATATCCATACATTTACTATGAAATAAAATAAGGTTTTTATCGCTTATACCTTTCTAAGACTCTTTTTTTTGGAATATCACTTATACCTTCGAATTCTTTCACATTTATCTTTTGTGCCCTTCCATTAATTTGACGGGTAATAAGATCATTTGAATCAAATGTATGGTTAAAAGGGGTAAAATTGAAAAAAAAATGATATGCAAAACTGACCAAAGGAATGGCATCACAAGTTGTATGACCACCGTCAACCCATCACCCTCTCCAGCTCCGGCAGTGCTCTGCCGGCCTCACCTTTGCTGTCCTGGACCTCACGGGGCATGCCTCCACCACCGGCACCACCACACAGTTGAAGTCCAAGCAGACCGAGCTCCTCGCCAGCAGCACCATCTCCGCCGTCATCCCTATACCAGTCAAGAAGTTGGGTTGCACGTACATTACCTCCATCCGCCAGCAGCGGCAAGTTTGTAGCAGAGGATGATGTTGACGAGCTCTGGGAGGTCGCCGAGGGAAGCGGGCACCGAGCCGGGGTAGGAGATTGAAGCTGAGATCGAGGCTGCAGAGGGAGGAGAGCATACATGTAAATATGTATTTATATATCAATGAAATATCTGTTTAGAAAGTCAAATCTTTCAATAGAATGATATGATTGTTTATTTTAAGTAAAACTCTTCATATTTTAATGATTTATTTATAGTCTAAAAAAGTAGTGGCACAAGTTATATTCCAAAAAAGAGAGGGACACAACTGCAATTGTAGAAGTTAAGAAGGGCACAAGTGATAAAAATCCTATTATTTCATATTTAAATTTTCATTTTTTGAAAATATACTAAACCATCACAATTGAGTCCACCTGGGTTAACTCGGCCCGACCACCAATCTGACTTGATTTTTTATTTCCTTCTTTTAAAATTAATTA
The DNA here is from genome assembly GCA_037367405.1 of Ottelia alismoides. Lineage (NCBI taxonomy): Eukaryota > Viridiplantae > Streptophyta > Magnoliopsida > Alismatales > Hydrocharitaceae > Ottelia > Ottelia alismoides. The sequence continues at coordinate 156,282 of JAZKJV010000636.1, read as the reverse complement.
CATAAAATCGGCCGAACCAACCGGATCGGGGCCGATTCCCGATCCAACTGGTCTGTTCAACTGATCTGATTTTTTAAACCCTGTCCAAACATTGCATATCAAATCCCCGGTCCATTGGATTTTCAACTTAATGAAATCCAATCTCCTGATTAATCGAAACCCCAACTAGTTCCCCTTTAGAATCCATTCACAACCCAAATCATCTTTAAAATCTCTATTCCTCAACAAATCCATTCTCATTGAACCCATCTCAGATTCGAATCCGATCCACCACCACCACCTCTGTTTCCCTCCACCTCCCTCTCCCTCTGCCTCCTTCGGCACCTCCTTTATGCACTTCCTCCTCAAACCCCCGCCTTTGCCTCCCCCACCTCCTCCGACTCCCTCCTATTCTGCCCCATTTTGTACAACCTAGGTGCGTAGTTAAGAGAGGTGAACAACCAAGTCATTGGACGATTTTTGGTTCCGGACCGACCACGCGGACCCTCGCCTTTGTGGCCATGGGCAGGTTGTTGTTTCCAAATTATGGAGCGAACGAAGGAAGGGGGGCATGGTTGACTTGTGGTTCACGAGAGTGCGAGCCACACCACTTGCCTGTGAGAAGGGGACGATGGGACATGTGTCCAGCTATCAAATCCTAACAAATCTGCTTGCTTCCTGTTTCGATGTAAACTTTTCCCGTATGTTTTTCATGAATATAAATATATCTCACTAGAAATTCAAAGTACCCAATTCATTTGATTCAATTTCAAAAATTTACCTTATTAATTCAATTAACTAGAATATTAGTGCAGTTTGATTCCCATCAGCTTTGACACACAAATATTCTCATCACCAAGACCTCAGGAGGGCACTTTTCTAGAAGATTAGAATGCATAGCATGAAATCACTAAGCCATGTATCATGCGCCTCTTATTCTTGAGCACGTTCTACCCACAATGTGTCCTTGTGGTAAATAAATATATGTGATTTTTACATTTATACTCTTCTATTTTTTCAGTAATACCTACACGTCTTTTACATTTTTAATAATCACACAGTAGTACCCTTTCATTAGTGCAACATAGGAGCACATGAATAATAACAATGAAAGGGCACTAATGTGAATTTTGTAATAATATAGATGCACAAAAAAATTAGAAGCACAAGTGCCATTGGAAAAAAAACTCGAGAGGGCACAAGTGTTAAAAGTCTACAAAAAAATTCACAATACGGTTCTTTCTTTAAAGTAAAGTAGGTGCACAAATGTAAGAATAGAAGTTACTTGTAACGTCTCGAGCTTAGGTCTCCGATCCGTTATTGAGGAAAACTGACCTTAACAATTTGTTGGGTACGGGCTCAGATGGACCCGATGACAACCACCCAAAATGCTTAAGCCCAAGTTGTCAAGTAGTAATCTCCACCACTTATATACCACACCCACATTTCGTGAGTTTTAGATGTGGCACTATGTTTGGGGTTGGTGTGTTACAACATCCCCCACTTATATTCGCAACGTGCTCGTTGCGATATGGCACATCACTTATTCCCAGTGACAGTGGCGGCTGCACGCTCCGGCTAGCCTTTTCCTCCAACCTCTTTGTAGTGGCGGCTCCACCTCTCAGGTAGCCCTTTCTACTATCAGAGCAAACCCGTTCTGATATCATTTGTAACGTCCCGGATTTAGGTCTCCGGTCCATTATCGAGGAAAACTGACCATGACAACTTGTGGGATACTAGCTCAAATGGACCCGACGACAACTACCCAAAATGCTTAAGTTCAAGTTGTCAAGTAGTAATTCCCACCACTTATATACCACACCCGCACTTCGTGAGTTTTAGATGTGGCACTATGTTTGGGGTTGAGGTATTACAGTACTAATGTGATGCTAATATAAATTTAGGAATACGTGAACACAAGTGTTATGGCAAAAAAGGCAGGGAGATAACTGTAATCGTAAAATCCTAGAGGAACATATAAGTGAAAAACTCATTTTATATACCCAACTAAATTACGTTTACATTCTTTTTAAAATTCGACGAATACTTATAATTTTTTTTATGAAAGAACATTAAGGGCCTGTTTGGTTGCAGGATTGGGCATGGTTGGCCCAACCCTGGTTACTATTCACAAGGGTACTTTCTCCTCACAGATTACTATTCACCCATCCCAACCCAGTCCAACCCAACCCAGTCCAACCCAGCAACCAAACAGGCCCTAATGAATCATGTAATAACGATCACACGTTTGGTTAACGATTACTAGTGTTAATATAAGTAAACGACTGCGAATAATATCATATTATCCACTTGCAGCCATTAAACACTAGTGGCCTCTAATCAAAATGTGTCCTTTTAGAAAATTTCCAATAACAATTATGCTCTTAATTTATTTACAATTATAGTTCTACTCCTTATATTTTTACAAAAAATTCTCTTCCATTATTACACCTTTATGTTAACTAATGGAAGAGTGATACTGCAAATTTTTATAAGAATATAAAACTAAAGTGTAATTGTAAAAAAATTAGGAGCATAAATACTACTGAGAAAACTCGAAAGGGTATAAGTAAAAAAACCCTTTAAAGAAATGGTGGCACTATGTAAGCCCCACATTGCTCACGACTCACATTGCTTCATTGAAAATGGACTCTTTGTCATCACACCTTTTCCCAGATGGAATCCCTCAACAATTTCCCTATATATTCTCATGGATTTGGAGACTCCGAGGCACACATCAACTTCAACCAAGCTTAAGTACTTCCTAGTTCCTACTGGGCTATGGCAAACCAAGTTCCGGCGACCTCTGGCGGCTCTCGCTTCCCAAGACGGACCGGGAAACACTTTGCCATCGACGGGCAAACCTACGACATTCCCATCGAAGATGCGAGCAACCGCAAAGCCGAGCTGAGGGGCTTCCCTCCCATGTTCCCGCGTCGTTCGTGGGACACCAGGAAGGAGGTGGTGATCGGCAGTGGCGAACCAGAGGTACAATTTGTATTGAACATAAATTTTGGATTACGTAGATCATATTCGTAAGGTTCGTTTTGAATGTAGTTAACAACTTATCGATTTTTTTTAATTTTAGCTTCTTTGGAAGAAGGAGATGAGCAGGCCACATGTACTTGTGTTTCATAACTAAGTGGTAGCACCGACGATGGACATCTCGCACCTCCGCGACGCCTCCGGCCTTCCTGGTGGTCCGGGCATCCATCTGCACCTCGCTCGTCGAGGCTCTTAAGAAGCACCAACTTACTGCCGTTCCTCTTGCCATCTTTGGTTCTCTTTGGAAATCATCTTCCTTGACTAGGTTTCAAAATGTTTAAGCAAATAGTTAATTTAGTTTATGAACAATGCTTAGGGATATAAGCACTCTAGTATCCTTGTAACATTTACTCGATTTTCAATAATTATTGCATTTCTAATAATGCAACTGGGCTCATGGTCGATTCATTATTTCACGAGCTTGGGTTTTGGTACTATATCCTTATTTTCCATATCCAATTATATTTTTTATGGTGTTTGTCAGTTTTGCTCTTCTGAGATATTGTAATATCCATTATACCCCCTTTTTTTAATTATCAGTTCAGCCTCTGTCTTCTGCCACAATGATCGCTTGTGCCCCTCATATTAGTTGTCATCCATCCCCAATTCAAACATATGTTAACTTCGAGGACACATGTGGAATTAGATTAAAAAAATGGTTGAAACTCATCCCACTCCTCCCCCTTCTCCCTCTCATCATTCGCCCCATCCTCCTCCTCATTCGTCCTAGCCTCCTTCTCCTCCTCCGCCCCAACATCCTCCTCCTCTTCCCCCCTTCTCCTCCTCCTACTCCTCTACTACGGCCTCCTCCATCGCCCCCTCCTCCTCCTCCTCCTTCGCTCCCCATCCTCCATCGTCCCTCTCCTCCTCCTCCTCTTCCCCCATCCTCCTCCACCCCTCCTTCTTCTGCCCCTGCTCCTCCATTTACCCCACCTCTTCCTTCCCCTCGCGAAGGAGCTGTAGCAGCGACTTCAATGCCTCCAAGCGGAGAAAGTCATGCAATTAGACCCGAAGGCACTTGTAAATTGGGGAACCAAGCTTTCGGAGGGTTCTTCATGTCATCATAATACTAGAAGATGGAGGAAGCGGATGGAGCTACATGGATGGGGCGACATCGATGGTGTAGAGCCACGCATATGTCCGAGTCGTGACCCGCAAGCGATCGAGTCAGCTTGTTTGGGCCCAGGAACTCTGCCTGGAGGTGCTTCATCTCTACGTAGCCTCTTTCCAGAAATATGCTTTATACACCTTGTGGGAGACGATAAAGTAGGAGGCTGGAGGGTATGGGACGTCGGAGGAGGATGGATGGAGGGCGTTTGGACAGTTATGCCCCTCTTAACCACATCATTGTTTGGAAAAACTATGGTTAAGTTCAACTTATTGACTGCTAAAATAACGAAAGGCACGAGTGATAGAATGACAACAAATCGATGGCGCAACTGATATTGCAAAAAAGAGAGGGGCATAATTGATATTACAATATCTCAAAGGGACACAATTGATGAAAATCCGTTTTTTAATTGGCAAATATAGATTTACATATATCAAAATCTGACATTTGAATTCTATCTTGTTGGAAACAATACCAATAAAAACGAATTTAAATAATAATAATCCATCAAATCTTTTATTAGAGTCGAAAGTTGTTAAGAAGTATTAAGTGTGATTCAGAGTTCTTATAGAGTGGAACTATGCATTACCAGACACAAGATAGATCTTCCAAAAAACAAGATCTTTTTTTCGAATAAGTCAATTCATTTGGGACCATGGGGTTTCTCCTGGTCTGAGCACGTCATGGTTATTTTATTGTCACCCAATTATCCATCAAGGTAACATTAATATTGTTGCCTTGTAAGTTTCTTCGGGGTCAATAAAGGATAGTGGATTTTGAGATTTCTGATATAAATAATAGTGATGACATTAAGTTTTCTAGAATATATAGAAACATGCCACTGGTAGATGTGTGAGTAGGCATCGACTCACCTCAATAGGACGTGATGACCGCGAATTCGAACTTTTGAGGAATGACTTGGGTTGAGCTCACCCACTGTCAGATAAGATATCGTAGAATGTCCTGAAAGGAAGTCTTTCTACTTAGTAAAAAAGGATGCGAAGTTTACTTAACTCCTCCCTCGTCTCACATCCTTGTCAATGAAATCCTACCTAATAGAAGAGATGGTAAATCAGACTTGGAGCTCAGTTTCCAGTACCTTATGGGGATCTAGTTGGATGGATGGAAAGAAAGGGAGGTTGTCTCGAATAGATATGATTTAATTTAATCGTATTGCACAATAGCCTAAAAATCACTAAAGCGCTCATTAAGAATTGTTTTTATAAAAGATACCATCCCTAGAATACTAGCAGGTAGGGTCTGGTGATCCGCTCCATGATACGACATCAAACACAATCGACGCCGGCGCACTACGACCAAATTGTCCTTAAAAGCACCTGAGCGAACACAGCAACCGAGGGAGTAGTGGTTTCTCAATGTTGAAGAGAGTAAAGAAATCAAATACATGGAGCAGAGTACTAGTAATTTTTGGGTCATTTCTATAATTTAGAGGGACACCGAACGTAAATTTGGAGTGCACATGGTAGTTATTACAAAATGACAAAGTTCAAACCCCATGTGTGGATATGGTGAAATTTTTAAATATATAAAAATACTGCTTATTTAATTAATTATGAATTATTTAATAATTATTTTAAAAAATCCTAGGCAGCGGTGTATATTTAATAAGATATTGTATAAGGAACCTTTATAACCTTATTTGATTACACTATAATCCTCATAAACTATGTAATTACACCGCGATCTCTGTAATCTTATCTTGTGCATTGGATATTTTTATTAGCGAATAAAAAATCCTATCTAAGCTTTACTAATCTCAGAATTAAGATATGTCACCTACAACGTTAATATCAGTAAGTGTGTGTAATTGTATTCTTTTTTAAGTTTTCTGGAACATGGATATGAGAATATTGAATTAAAAAAATATGTGTTGATCGTGTTGGCATTGAACAAGGATCTTCGGATGTTACCAATCCTAATTAGTTTGGGTCGGTTCAGCCCAAGCAAGACCCATTCATTTGGTGTTGGGCATGAACTTGAGTCAAACTTTGATCGACTCTTTAGGTTTTGATTCGACCCAAATCACACTATGTTAAATGGTCTTGGACCTCAATCCTGCATGACCCGCAATAGCCCAACCCAATACTCATCCAGTAAATAGATACATTTCATTTGTCTCGTGTGATCGTCTTGTTTCTACTCGTGGAAGTCCTCCATTGTCTGATTCTCTTCTATGGCTAGTACCACCCATCCTCCCCTCTCCTCCCTCTATCGTTGTTGAAATGGCATGGAAGAAGAGAAAGTAATACGCCTCGCCCGCCATGGGCAAGGCTCCACCGCTTGTTGTAGCTTCTGTTCTCAGCTGCCTCCAAATGCAAGATGGTCATCACTGAGGTGAAGAATTTCAATCTCTTCGATATCGGGTATGATTCGATGGATAAATTCATAATCTCATGGGATCTCTGTCTATATTTGTGCTGAAGGGAGCAGATTCTTTGCAGTAGTCTTTTCTATCGCAGAGTCTATTGCAGTCCTACTTTTTTTTTTTTTGCAAAATCGATTCCAAAAATCCAACGATATAGATAGAATCTATAATTAAATTTCTGCATAGCTACTAAATTGCTCACATCCAATGCTTATAGCTATTCCATCTTATTGGGCATTTACAAACTGAAAGAGTCTCCATGTTTTCTATTTCTATCTAAGATGTGATCTGGAGTTAGGTCAAAAATAAAATATATCGCACAAGATATAGTAATTTATCCAAAATTAACTATTAATGATTCTAAAATTTTCCTAGTTAGTTAACTAATTTCTTTTTATCAACTTCTTAATATATTTATATATGTATTTTCTATTATGAATGTTCTAACATACACAGAATACGTACTAATATATGAACATATATGAATTTCATATAATATTTATATCAAGGTAAATCTACATGGAAATACATAGATCAAAATTCAACACAATTGGATCATTACATAATGGAAAAAGATAAAATAATCTTTTAGAAAAAGATCTCCAATGTCTCCGTCACCTTATAAATCCAATTATTCCTCCCCATTATGCACCCCAGCCTCCTCAGTTTCCCTTTCGACCTTCTCCTGTCATCTTGTGACTATCTTTACATGTAGATTTTTTGTTTCTTGTGCTTTATGTTCTCTTCAGAATGAGTTGGGACATGCCTAGGTGGTTATGATTTAGCCAGTGACTTTCGCAGTGGATCAGATGGTTCACTAATTTGTTCGCTAGTGCTTCTTTCAACAGTTGATCTTCGTGTTGGCTCTGACGAAACTATCGTAGGCTCTTTGATCATTATTCCTATTGATAGTCTCTGAGTTGATTCTGAGGATTGTTGTGGTATTATCGTGGGAAAATCAAACAACTCTCTCAAAGTAAGTTATCTCAACATGGAGGACACAAGCAAATAACTCGGCTTAACGAACTTCCGAGTTGTATTAAGTAGGAGCTGTGAGTTGAGAAGAAATAGAGCCAAATTGACTTGAAGGACATGAAATGACAAGAATTGCATTTTATTTAATATCTCATAAGTAATATTTGTTTCATTGGTATTTAATGAAACAAGTATTTGAAACCTGAAGCTCCAAAAGTCGGTTGGTCTAGTTGATATCCTTCTCCACCATATCTTGCATAGCACATACCCAAAAGATTTGCATTAAGTTTAATACATCTAAGCTAAATAATAATTTCATAAATGAGATAATTAATTAAACAAATTATTACGACATGATGTCCCAAAAGTAAGTTGATCTGGTTGATATCCTTCTCCATCATCGCATGCATAGCTCATACCTGAAAGATTTACAATAAATTTAATACCTCTAAGTTAATAATTTTGTGAATGACATAATTAATTAAACAAGTTGTTACAACATGACGTCCTAAAATTCAGTTGATCTGGTTTATATCCCTCTCCATCGTATCTTGAATAGCTCATACCTGAAAGAGTTTCATTGCATTTAATATCTCATAAACTAAACAATGATTTTGTAAATGAGATAATTCACATAAAATGGAGCAGGTATCTATGTCAAAAGATAATAGATTATTAATGAGTAGAAATAAATCAATTGATAAAATAATTCTGACGAATCTAGTTGCTTGCCTAAGCGGGACCATGTCTCTGTTGCTATTTGTAAGAACACTGCATCAAACATGATAGAAACTTAGTGCTCTAAACATGTGTGTTGCTTCTTATTTATCTTCAATCCTAAGCAGTGCATCATCGTGGTGAAAGATCTCTCGTATCCACGACAATTTCACTTTACCACTCTTTATATAAGTTGATATAACACCTAATAAGTTAAAATATAGTACTTCCATTCCCCCTATCAGAACATCAGGACCAATAATAGGCAAGCCGTCGACCTTTAGCTTACTGATTAATCCCATATCCTACAATAACAGTAGCCTCATCGAATCTAAGATGAAATGTTTGTGTTTATGGTCGTTACTGCTCCAATAAACTCATCAACAATGCGGGGTCCATTGTACCCTTCTCATATTCACTACACATAAAAATCCAGATAGTTCCAACAATCGCTCCATCACTGCACTTTTTTCTAAATAATTTCATAAGCATCTCATTGTGCTCTACAAATCAAATCTGCAAGAATTATGAGTTAATTACAATCCAGTGGAATTATATTACCAATTAAAATACTCACCAATCTAGTAGGCTAGGAAGAACGATGCTCACTCTACATATACATTACCGATGCATTAACTGGTATAGGCTATCTATCCTAAGTGTGCCATCTACATTCAATAAACAATATGTTTATAAGATTAAAAATGAAAAAAATATTATCTACTTTTAGGAAGTGCACAATGATAATTGTTTTACAGAAACCCTAACTTATTGAATACTCTATAGATGATTTAACTATCAGTTTCTTCATGGACAACTTAGTCGATTGTCCCGATTGCTTGCAGATCTTACAAAACTTTGATCGCACACACATTTCATCCATCTCATTTCTAATTCTTCCTTGTACCAGACATCCGAGATTCCTCTTCCAATTGATCGGAGGTAACATAATAGTTTCATCTTCTACTCCCCAATGACGTTGATTTGGGATCGGATGAAAAAAGTATTTGTATGCTTGACGATAATACTCGCTTGAATAATACTGTGAATAGAGGTTGTAATTATCTAGATGTGTACGTATGTGTAGAGCTGTGGCTATGTCATGAGGGTAGATGAAGTGTTTTATCTACATAAATCCACACGTGCATTTGCTTTCTTCTCCATTTAAGTTGACATCGTACGCATCCCCATTGCAATCGAGCAACTGAAATTGTGTTGGTGTAAATCTCCGGATGTGACATGATCTTGCTTCTCTGGTGTCCCTCTCTAGCAACTCTTCATATTTCTTGGTTAAGTGTGTTGTTACCGACTCGAACTCATCATGATGATCGTTGAAATTGTAACGTCTCAGGCTTAAGTCCCTGGTCCGTTATCGAGGAAAACTGGCCCTGACAATTTGTTGGGTACGGAACGAGATGGACCCGTTGGCAACAACCCAAAATGCTTAAGCCCAAATTGTCAAATAATAATACCCACCACTTATAAACCACATCCACACTTTGTGAGTTTTAGATGTAGCATTATGTTGGGGGTATGGGTGTTACAACCTCCCTCACTTATATCCGCAACGTCATCGTTTGCGACATGACCCATCATTTATTCTCAGCATGCTCCCGGCTTAAGTCCCTTCTGGTATCCCTTTCCACTATCAGAGGGAACCCTCTCTGATATTATTTGTAACGTCCCGAGCTTAGGTCCCTGGTCCGTTATCGAACTCCATCTGTTTACGTCCTCCTCCAGGACGATGGCTGGATCGCATAATCTGAACTGTGGAGTTTGTGAATCTTATGCTTTCTGCATCTAAATAGGGTGAACCATTGTTATGAAATGAACCGAATCTAAAGAAGACAGGCTCGGCCGAGGTCTCATCCCTTAACAGTTTACATTGTCCTGTGCAGAGGTCGTAGTCGCGATGATTTTTCGTACATCTGGTATAAGACCTTAGGTGATGGTGCTTTGATTTGTTAAGATTAGATCAACGGGTTCGATCCGATTACACCCCTAACTCGCTTCTGGGACATGTATAATTCATATACATGTGTACATACACACCCAACTCCCTCCACAATTTGAAACTCAACAATCTCCGTATTCAATCCATTTTGTACTTACATATACAGTTTATGCATTCATACGTATATGTACGTATCCAAACTCATCGTTACATGTGTTTATTTTTTTAAAGTCGTATTAGAAATGGAATAGTTCGCATACGTAAATATACCCATTCGGCACTTATACCCAACTAATAAATAAATAAGAATGTTTACTATTAATTGTTACATATCTTTTATCTAATTTAAAATATAAATATGGATGGTATATTTATAAATAAATTCGGATATAAAACATAATGGGATAGAAAATAATTTATGCTAGTTTTAGTTATGTATTGGATAGTTTACACGTGGAATGAATGTTGATTTTTTATCATTTTATTGTAAAAATAATAACAATAGTTCCCAAAATTTTCATATAAACAAAATAAGTATATTTCGACACCTCATATGGCGAAATGATGAAAACAAGAAGTGTGTTTTGTTATAATATAGGCATGTATTAAAAAGGTTATTCAGATATTTTCAGACATAAAAAAATCCATACTTATGTCAGCTATCAAACGGATACGAATACATCGTTGAAATACGTATAAAATAGGCACGGTATATATGTGCATATTTTTTTTATCGGTTTATCTGATCGTGTCTATAATAAAAAGATCCTTTCATGCAATGTTTCGAAAATCGGATCGGACGGCCGGTCTGGTTAATGGATTCTTGCCCGTTCGGTTCGAATGCTTAAATTTTAATTAATCTTTCGGTTCAATCTATTATTTTTAACTCGATTATTGAACTACATTTAATTTTTAATTTATTTAAAAATAATGCTAGCAGTAAAAATTGAGCTCATGACTTTTTGTTATGTATTTCAATCTCCTAACTAATTATTCTAACACAATTTTTTAGATGTAATGAATTTTAAATATGCGTAACTACTATTATATGATAAATATGATATGTATCTATAATGTGATATGCATGATATGATATATATGATATGTATGACATTTGATGGTGCATATGAAAAAAATATTTTATGTATAGTGTGAAATATATACATTATGTATTTTATTTATATTCCAAGCATATTTAAGTGAATATTTTATATAAATTTTATTTCATTTCGGTTTAATTAACCAGTTCAACAACTTTTCCTCATCAGTCCAATTCAATCTAATTTTAAATAACAATGATGTCATCATCTGATTGAACCGATTTGATTATACATTTCAATTCGATCATTTCGATAAGATCTCTAGTTCGATTTGATTTAAAAACATTGCTTTCATATCATAACAATTGCAATAGTGATTGAACGGTCCAGATCAGCCAAGAGCGATTGAAAATATCGGATCAGTTGTATACCGGCGTAGAACGGTGATTGTGACGCCGTCTCCACTATATAAGCCCCATCCTCCTCAACTTCCCTCCACAATTTGAAATCCCCCGTAACAGAAATTCCCGCCAAGATGACCCTCCCTCTCCTCCTCCTCCTCCTCCTCCAGCTCTCGGCGGCGGCGAACGCTCGACACCCAGCGGTGTCCACTGGCTGCGCGGCGGAGCTGGTGGCGATGGCACCGTGCCTCTCTTTCGTCTCTGCGCCGCCCAATGCCGTCGCTTCGGTCCCATCCGATGCGTGCTGCGACTCCTTCACCTTTTATGCGATGCGCGGCGGTGGTGACAACGGCAGCGGCGCCGCCTGCCTCTGCCACCTCGTCCGCGACCCCCTCCTCCTCGGCTTCCCCCTCAACGCCTCCCGCATCAGTTCCCTCTTCGGCGCCTGCGGCCCTGCCTTCGCCTCGGTCCCCATGACCGTCGCCTTCCGCGCCCTCTGCGAAGGTCCCGATCTCTCTCTCTCTCTCTCTCTCTCTCTCTCTCTCTCTCTCTCGTTCTATGCGATTTTCTCTGGAATCCATTTTCGATCTCCGGTTTAGAGTACCTAATTTGTTTTTTTTTTGTTTCTTTCTTTTCTTTTGCCGTGATCTGTTCTTAAAACCACTCACAGATGCCATTACGTAACGATCCAACCGATTAGATGACACATAGATGGAATCGAGTTTTCTCGGATTGAAAAAAATGTTTATATTCTTTTTGGATCATCGTCTTTTATCTCTATTACCTGAATAGAAATCCTGCTTATTTTACCGGACACTATGAAGTTTCTTACTTTATATGTTCTTCGAAACTGTAAGAACATCAAAGACCTGGAATTTGTTAGGCCTGATATATCTTCCAAATCCGTGAAAGGCACCAATTACATCAGTATCGGAGACATTATGCATAGGTGGCGAACACACCAAGTTTTAATATTGAGTAAATTACGCAGAAAGTCCCGTAATTATACATCTGAGTTTAAAAGGTAACACCATCGTTCGGGTTTGTTTCAATGTGATTTGACTCAAGGATTTGAGTCGATCATGTTTCAATGTGATTTGACTTAAGGAATTGAGTTGATGATGTTAATTTTTAAATCCTGGATCACATCAGCTCAAAAACTGTATTGAAACAAATATTAAAGATTGTGTACTACAAGCATTCTTATCTGTTATTTTTTAAAGTTAATGTACGGTAAATTAAGTATATACTCATGGGATTTTATATAATTACTCTCGTACATTTGTCTGTTATTGTAATACCACGAGCGAGAAACTGAAGATTGAGCACTTGTAACCAACAGCAAGTGGTCGGAGTTGAAAGAAGATTATTTGATAATATGAACTCAAGAATTTCGAATGATAGTATCGGAGATTTCGCTTCATTTGCTGCATTCTTTGCTTTACTGCAAATCTGTTTGCCGGTTTTATCCATCCATAGTTCGCTTTATTGTGCATGTTTTTTCAGTAGCCATACTTGTTTCTTCTGTAATCTTGTTGCTGCCTTTGCCTGATTGTGATGTTTGATTTCTCCTATTGCAGCGACCGGGGTTCTGCCGTCATTTCGTGATCCTTCCGGTATGGTTATTTTCACGTCCTGTTCTTTTAAGTTGTTAGGGACTGCATTCCTCATGAATTTCTGTCACATGCAAATCATGTTTGCAGGGGCTAACAGAGGCAATTCCAGCTCCCACAGCTCTCCTGCAGGTAACCAACAAATATTCAATGGTTTTTCTACATTTTTATCCCTCGTTGAGACCTCTGGATCGAAGATTAATACATGAAATTGGGCTAGTAGAGTGAGATTAAGGTGTGACATCGTCTTATAGCTTAGGACAACGTCGATCGGATCTCAAAGTACATTATTTTGCATTCATCCAGGGGCACCGATTCCAGGAATGACGAGCAACGAGACAAGCGATGCAACAGGCAATCAGACAGATGCACAGCACGAACCCAGCATGGAGAAAGAGCAGCCGTCTGCCAATGAGCAGGGCACCATTGCGAGCTCCATGACTGTTGTGATCGGTATGATCCTCTGTCTTTTGCTAGTTCAGAGGTAGAGCGCACCCACATTTGGTTTGAAGCTGTTACGCTGATGATTGAAGATGCTGTGTAGAGCATAAAAGGCAAAATTTTGGATACAGATTGTTGCAAAAACACATTATCTTTGATAAAACTCCTAGTGGAATTCGTGGAGAGCTATGTTGATTGTGATCTTCCATATGCTAGGCCTTTTAGAATGTATTTGGATAACACGATCCTTTCTCTTTTTTTCCAAAAAAAAAAAAGATCACCTCTGCAAATGCTATGATTAGAACCTACTTAAATGATCTAGTGGTGAAGTAGTGAGCTCCCACTCCAATGATCACGGTTTTATTAGAACTTAAAATAATTACACAAATTGATATTTTTTTTCAGAGTTTACTATCCACGTCTGTGAAGCCAATGGTCAGCAATAAATAGGATCGGTTGGGTTGAATGCCTTGATAGGATGTTGTTCAGTGAAAAATCCAACCACGTCGAGATAGATTGGAAACGACACAAGAAAGTTGCGAAAAAGACGTCGTGATAATACTGGGAGGCACGGCTTCTTCCCGTTTGCATAAAGCAGACAGATGCAAAGATGGAATGGACCCTCTGATGGTGATCAATGTGACAGTAATTCCCGATCAAGGCATTGCAGGAAAGTTTTTCCTAGTTAGGGCATGATTCAGCGAACCGTATATAAAAATATTTGGAATTAAGAATCGGCAAACCATTTGTCGATTCTCAATTCCAAATATTATTATATAATATTTTTTATAATATAAAATTGAAAGATTTTCCGGAATATTGTTGATCGGCAAACAGTTCGTTGTTCGCCGAAACATGTCCTGACAGGGAAAAACTTTCCTATGATGCCCTGATCAGGAATTATGGATAGGGTTATGCCCTATCCGGGAAAAATCTCGATCAATGTACCTGCTGCAGAAGTCATACCGCGATTGTACCGTTCAATCATGATCAAAATAACCAACTTCCATGGAAAACACCACTATCCATTTTCTTATAAAAATATTGCACGGGATCTCTTTACATCACAGCAATCCAAACAAGGCATTCCACCGTAATACCTGCTGTTATGATGCGTGCTCAAGTATACAAGACGTCATAAACACTGGACAACGTAAAAAAACCTTTTGAAACAAATAGAAACAACCAGAGCCTCGCAACAATATCCCGTCGCCATGATAATCTGATCCAGCTTAGTATCACCCATTACAAATAATTACAGATTATATGGGCCAAATAAGGTTATTAGTCTTTGTGTAAATAAAACGCCAGAACTATAAGGCATCATCATCCATCCTGCTAGACACATGACGAAATGTCCCGAGTATTCTACATTAATCCTACATGTATTCTTACTGTCAGAAAAATAAAAAAATCACTCTAGTATGGCATGTTTGTCAACCCTCGGGTGACTTTCAGCTGTCGAGGACAGGAGGTTTACAAAATCGTGAATACAAAGTTGGCAAAAGGGGAGGGCAAGAGATGCGGCATTGCTTTCGGAATGTTCGAGGGGCATGCTGAAGATACTACAATGAATGTAATTTAAGAAAATAGTAAAACACACTCTTTCGATTGGAGTCTATTCCTGCGAAAGAAATTTACTTTAAGAAGCCGACCTCCCTTGCAGTACAAAATCGTCAGCAGAGTAGTAGTCGGATATTAGCCGGTACATATACGATGGATTGTATCCTCCGCTGAGAGATAATGAAGAGGTAAGACACAAATTTGCACAGAATTCGCAAAAAAAATACAATGATATCAATTAGTCTGTCCAAAATTCAGAGCAAATACATGAAATGCAAACTACATTCTATTCAAACTATATTGGCTAATAAAATTGTTCATTTGAGCCCGTTCAACTCAGGTTGGTATGAAATTCTTATTTTTTTAGGGGCAATGGATGCATTACAAAAAACTTTTCAGGAACTACTATTGCATTGCAAATATAGCTTAAGACATTGAAACATGTGCTGTTAGGAACCAAAAGTTAAACAGACCATTTATCCTCGAAAAGCCTTCGCCGTTCATCCTCCCAGCTTTTCACAGCCCATGCCGCAATTTTGAATTTCCAACGAAATAACTTAATCACAGCAAACACATGTATACATATGCCCGTGGAAATTCTTTTAAG
This sequence comes from Ottelia alismoides, assembly GCA_037367405.1. NCBI lineage: Eukaryota > Viridiplantae > Streptophyta > Magnoliopsida > Alismatales > Hydrocharitaceae > Ottelia > Ottelia alismoides. The sequence goes on along the minus strand of JAZKJV010000636.1, from coordinate 140,450 downwards.
AAATTTCACAGTAAGGTCCCATGTTCAAAGTACACAAGAAACACCCGTCATGTAGTATTAAATAAGGTCTCTTCCTTGTCTTGATAACTAACCTACAGATTGTCATTTAATACATAGATCTCTTGCAAAATCTTAAACTTGTTATTGGGAAAAAAACAAATACGCACACATAAAAGCAACATATGGTGTCTCCATTAAGCTGAGGACATTATTCCTTTGACCCTATATTTTGTTCCCTTCAAGAAGACAGCTTCCCTTTCTTCCACCATGTCCACCTCATCTCCAATGCCCTAGCGGTATCACTCCCAAAAGATGGCCTTCACATGACGCAAGTGAAACCGGCAAATTTATATTTTACAGAATTTCAATTTTATATTTTTCCAGAAATTAAATATATTGTACAAATTTTCAACTTTTTTACGTAGCAAATTATGAGCCGTGGAATGAAAGACTCAAAGTTGAAAATTTGTACAACATATTTGATTTCTGGAAATCATAAATTTGAAATTAAGTAAAATATAATCCACCCGTTTCAGTTACGTCATGTGAATGCCATCTTTTGGGAGAGATACTGCTATTTAAGGAGATCTCTTTCTTAAAAGTGATAGCGTCTAGTGGCAGTGTTTATATGTGGATTTTTTTTATCAGCAGCAGAACCCACATCCCTCACCGAGTCCACATCCGCTCACCCCTCTACCTCAACCATCCTATAACTCATCACTTCTGTCTACGCCACTACATCATGCACTGCATCCTCAACTGTTAAAAATCGTCCCATTTCTCTACTGCCAATAACATCCTCCATGACAGCAAACACCCTGCTGAGAAATTGACTAGCTATCCCCACACAGGGCGGTAAACGTGCCTGATGCAACCTGGAGGCACCTTGACCTTTTAATCTAAAGCAATAAAGCCGATTACGTCGGGCTTCCCAAGGTTGGTTCAAGGTAAGATGAAGAAAGCTAGCCTGATCAATGACTAGTTTGGAAGCTGAATCTCCAGAGAAACGTAACGAGACAGAATACTCAGCTAATGAAGCATAACTTGAGGTAACACGACAGAATGTACGGTTATAAAGGAAAACTTGAGGTAACAATGGGCGTGTCAGGGACTGGTGGCAATCGTGGATCTCCATACTTCACCTCCAAATTACTGCTTCGGAACGTGATGAGCTAATAAAGATCCCCCTATGGTGGATGGTGAATTATGGAACACAGTGAGACTGCACGTGCACGCCTTGCAGTTGGACGAACAGGCAATACCAGATGATGTCACTGTGCTTCAATGGCACAATTAGTCTTAGAGTGCATCACCAAGCTTAGTAAACAGAAAAGTCGGGTTATACCATCTGACAGTGCATAGCAAGAAAAACAAATGCTTTGAGGCTGAGCACAGCTATGGTGTTAGTTGAGGATGAGAAAAGTAATTTTAAAAAAACCATGCTATTTTTTAGGAAGGATGCGGTATCATCCTTTTTTGAGCATCTATTGATTAAACCGTCGATTCATTGTTTATCTACATTCAGCACAGTGAATTGTCGAAGATATAATCTCCCCATAAGAGCTAGTTCCGGCATGTTATGGATGCTGCCGCCATCAAATGTTCCTAAAATCAGTTGACCATTTCATAAGAAGAATTAGTGCCGCATTAATGTGACGGTGGGAGAACTCTTCCCAATGAAATCTCACAAGCCACTCTTGCTCGTTGAAATTTGGATGAGGGCACGCACTAAAGCTCTCTCAGGTTCATTGTGAATGCACAAAGATGCATGAAATAGAGAGAAATTGTGTGGGGTTTTCTGGAATAGATATACTAGATGGACGCGATGAGTTGACCAGATCAAGCCAACAGTTTTCTTATGGGGTAAACACCGGGATATGCAAAGTGAGAAGTTAATGGTAAGTTGAGAAGGTGAATAAAGATGGATAATATGTAGAAGATTTCATTTCCACGATTCTGCAAATAACTCCAATACACTTTCATTGCATATCGGACCAATATGCAACATATGCTTATTTTAATCTGATGCTGATACGACTACGTGCAGTCTCCAAAGATGGCTAAAAAGTATATACGAATCAATAACGACTCTAACCAAGGGATATGCAGTCTACTAATGACAAGCTACTATTCCCTCATCGACTGTACTAAAATATAAATGTTTGACCACTTCAAGTCACAAAAGACAATTTGTAACTTGAGAATGACCGTAAATCAAGGGGTGTCAGGACTTATAAGGACAAGATAATATAATCTAATAGGCTAACCTAACCAAAATGGAACCAGCTGAAAAATTCGCTCGCAAGAAATACAGTGCAAATACATGATCAAACTAAAGCACTGTATCTGGTAACAGAATGCTTCTGTATTTCTAATCAAATATAGAAACTCGGCCAGACTTAAAATTGGTGGAGCTAAGAATCTTCAAAAGAATGCAAAGGTAGAAGAACTTACGTATCGGTAATGAAAAGGCTGACGAGCTTTGGCGGAACATAGTCGAATGCAGGATTGGCAACATGAAGAAGAGGGCGACGGCTGATGGCAAAATCCATACAATCAGAAAACTCCCCGAAATCGAGTAATTCAGCAGGTGATTTCAGATCATTGATTAAAACTTCTGGGTTGTGCGGATACAGAGGGCACAGCTGCTCAGACAAAAGTTGAAGTTAAGAAACAAAAGGTACAAGCTAGATAATGTTTTTTTCAAAAGATGGCATGCATTGTAACTGAGTCTAATAGCCACTGTCAAAAATATTTGCAAAAAGAAATCAACTCTATCTTTAGCTGAGATGTACATAAAAGCTTCCAAGCCTTTTCATCATGGCCACATGGCATTGGGAATCTTAGATGAAGTTATTTTTTTACAATCTAACCAAGGAAGCTATGAAGCTAATCTCCCAGAGAAAACTCTCATCTATTTAAAGAAAAACTCTATATCATCAAAAAGTAACATAGAAAGGTGATTTACTATCTCTTGTTAGAGCATGTCTTGTGAAACTCTCCAAGAAATGAATGAAAAAACAAAAAGAATCCTTGATGTTAGCAATCAAATTCAATCAATGTTAAATGTTTTGATATTAATATCTGATTTTGTTTAACGGAGGTACCTTTCATTGAATCATTGGTGACCTCCCAAAATGTACAACAACAACACAGCCTTTTCTCACATTGAATAGGGTCGGCTACATGAATTCTTTGCCTCCATTCAGATCTATCTTGAGTCATTATCGAGATTAGATCCAAAAAATTAAAATCCTTTCGTATAGTCTCATTCTAACACTTCTTGGGCCTTCCTCGCCCTCTCTTAGCCGGCTCAGCATCCCAAAACTCACACCTCCTAACTGGTGCATCAATTGACCTCCTTTGCAAATGGCCAAAACCACCTTAAGAGTTTTCTCACATCTTATCTTCGGTCAGAGCTATACCAACTTTCCTTCTTATTGCATCATTGTGAATCCGACCTTTGCATGTGTCCACACATCCAACTTAGTATTTTCATTTCTGCTACTGCAATTCTTTGCACATGTCTATTGATCACATGCCAACATTCAAATCCATATAGCATAGCAGGTCTCACAGCTGCTTTGTAAAACTTTCTTTTTATTTTCAAAGGAATTTTCTTATCATAGAGAACAATAGAAACTCCTCTACACTTTAGCCAACTTGCCTTTATTCTATTAATAACATCTCTATCAATTTCCCCATCATGTTGCAAAATAGATCCCAAGTATCTAAAATAATATTTCTTCTAAATGTTATCGTCACAAATTTTCACCTCGATTCATTCACCATTTCATCCATAATAGTGCACCCCATATATTCAATCTTAGCACTACTTGTACAAAATCATTTAGTCTCCAATGCATGTCTCCAGCAAGGTTTGAAAAAATTGAAAACGGAACGAGGCAGTTTACTTGGAATTGAGGTGAAGAGTAGCCTGAGGCGATCGAGGTGTAAGCCTCACTTTACAAGGATAAATATCTATGAAACAATAATAAATATCTATTAATGAAATTATATATATTCTGACTAACATATGATATATATCACTATAAGATATGATGAAATCATAAAGATAAGAACACCGAAAGAAAGATATACAAATATATGTGCCTTTTTACTAATTTTCCATCCAATCAGAGAATGATTCTGTTGATATTCCTCAGAATTCTAACTATCTAAACCAAGTTGAATAGTACATGAACTCCCCGTGAATTCTATTTGTTTGTCCTTCTCAGTATATTGCATAGCTTATTATGTAACAACTCCTTAAATTAAGTTTACAAGTAATGTTTTATATGATATGTGCGAATTCGTATGTTTAAAGGTAAAATTTAAGAGTTTTTGATATAATTGGACATGTTTAATGGTAAATATGAACATGAAAGAGACCAAATTTAAGCATTCATCTTGTATATTTATATCCTAAACAACTAAACCTTTATAAACATATGAAATTGCTAATAAGACAAATGATTTATATAAAAAATAATCTAAAAATAAAAAAACGCTTCGAGGACCGCCTCGTCCCCGCTTCGACCACATCGAGCGCCTCGAGTGCCTCAACCAACTAAGGCGGTCACCTCTTAGAGACCCCCTGAGGCGGCCGTTCCGAAGCGATTCCAGGTCGCCTCATACGCCTCAAGGTACATATTTTTCAATCATAGTCTCCAGACATCAAGCTTCTCAATTACTCTATCTCTACTCTCATCAATCAACACAATATCATCAGAGAACAACATACACGAAGGTATCTATCTCATCATGAATGTGACTTGTCAACTCGTCCATAATCAAAGTAAAAAGAAATGGGCTCAAAGTTGAACCTTGATGTAGACCAATGTTGATGTCAAAATAGCCAGTCTTCCCATATTGGATCCTTACACAAGATGAAGCCCTATCATACATATCCCTTATGAGGTTAATGTATAGAACATGTACTTGTTTCTTCTCAAAACACTCCGCAATAATATGGGATAAAATCATAAGTCTTCTCCAAATCCATAAAAATATGGAGGTTCTTCCTTTTTAGCTCTATAAATCTCCATTGTTCTCCTCAGCAAGTGGGCGACTTCGATAGTTGAGTGACCTGGCATGAATCTGAATTGATTTCTTTTACTTCGGAAACTTGCCTCAACCTTCTTTCGATCACATGTTCCCAAATTTTCATAATGTGACTCATCAGATTTTTTTGAGAGTTAATGTGACTCATTGAATGTCTCATTTGTTCTTATAAAGAGACATCATCATGCTTCTCCTCTAATCTTTAAGCATTTTCTTGCTTTGCCAAATAACATGGAATAAATTTTTCAACCAAGTCAAACCACACTCACCAAAAACTCTCTAGCCTTCTATATGAATGTCATCAGTTCATATACCTTTCTCAGATCTTTTAACCTTCAAAGCCTCGTCTACTTCATTTGTATTTTTCTATAGCTTGCACGATTCAAGTAACTTTCACTATTAGCTAGATCTCCCAAAGGTATCTCTCTATTTCCATCCCCGATGAAAAGCTTATGGAAATATTGTTTTCATCTCACTTAAGAATGGTCTTTGATCTTTCTTTCTCTTGCTTTGGCCAACCTGAATATATCCTTCTAGCCCTCCTTAGAGTCGAGATTTTCGTACAAAACTTTATAAACTTTTGACTTAGCTTCGTTAACAGCCTTCTTTGCTTCCTTCTTTGCTATTTTGTAGTTTGTGAAGGTTTCCTACGTTATATCCTAAGACATAGCTTTAAAACACTCCTTTAATTTTGAGCTTCTCTTGTACCCCTCCACTCTACCACCAATCCTCCTTTTGTCTGGAGCTCCTCTCTTTGACTCACCTAGCATCTCTTTGGCTACCTTTCGAATACAAGATGCTACCGCCTCCCACATTTCGTTTGCACTACTGTTAAAATCCAAGATAAGTCTTCAAAAATATTCTCCACGAAGCTTGATTGCTTCAATTGAAGATTCCACCATCCAGTTCTAGTGATCTTGGAAACCCTTCTTTTCTTCACTAGCCCTTTTATTTGTACATTCATAACTAATAAGCAATGTTGGGTTATCAAACTCTCTCATGAGATTACTTTGCAGTCTTCGCAATACAACGATCTCTTCTCAACGTAAAGTAATCTATCTGTGTTCTAGTTGGGTCACTCTTATAAGTAATTAAATGCACATCCCTCTTCTTGAAGAGAGTGTTTTCTATGAAAAGATCATAAGTTGTTACAAAATCCGAATGGCTTTTCCCTATCCATTTCTATCCCTGAAGCTATGGCATCCATGAACACTAGCATACCCTGAGGCATCATTTCCCACATGTCCATTAAGATTTCCACCTGGCAAATCATCTCTCGCAGTGGGATTCCTTGCACAATCTTATCCAAATCCTCCCAAAAATTTTGTTTAATCCTTTCATATAAACCAATTTGTGGTGCATAAATTGAGATGATATTCAGAATTTCTTCTTTGAGCACCAATTTTAGCAAATCTTGTATCCGAATCTTTGCACATCAACCACACAATCCTTCAAATCCTTATAAATAACCACTCCAACACCATTTCTGCCATTATATTTACCTGAATACCAAAGTTTAAAGACGGTCTTCTCGATCTCCCTTGCTTTCTCTCCAACCCATTTTGTCTCCTGGAGACATAGTATATGAATATTTCTTCTTTCCACTGAAGCTTGTCTTCTACAAACTTACACAACCAAATACCTAAGGTTTGGAAAAACTAAAGGTGGAACGAGACGTTTTCCTCAAAATCGAGGCGAGGCGTAGCCTTGAGGCGGTCAAGGCGTAAGCCTCAATTTATAGAGAAAAGTATGCATAAAACTATAATTATATATATGTCAGTTTAATTATATGTTCTCTGCCCAACATATAATACTTAACACTATAAGATATGATGAAATAATAGAGATAAGAACCCCAAAATATAAGATATAACAACACCATATCTCTTTCTACACATTTGATCCAATCAAAAAAGGAATTCGTTGTCACTAAATGTTGTGAAAGAATTAAACAATACATATCTATTTGAAATATTATTGTAATTAAAAGTACGATTAAATACACGTCGAAGAAATTTATGTTATGTGCCTAACATATAATATATGATCGCGAGAGAAACCGGGAATCCTATCCAGTTCGAACAAATCTTTGAAATATTATTGTAATAAAAGTACGATTAAATATATGTCGAATTGTTGATATGCCTTGAATCCTAACCATCTGAACATTGTTGAAGAATTGTGTATGCACCCCTCCTGTCATACCATACCCCAACAAGACGGGGGTCTCGCTGCCCAGTCAGCGAGCCTGGGGGGTCTAGGGGGGAGCAGGTGCGCCCCTCCCTGCGGGGGTGTGGGGGCAACGCCCCCGACGAAAAATTTCAAGAGCGATTCTATTTGTATTTGGGTATACGGATCCTTTTATTTTGGGCACAAGAAAAACATCAGATTTAGGCATAATTAATAGTTAGCCATAATTAATAGTAAATATGAAGCAGTTTGCTGAAATAGTTAGACATAATTAATAGTACATATGAAGTTATGGGCACGAAAGAAGCATAAAATTTAAGCATTGAACTTGCATAATCATTATCCTAAACAAGTATATATTTATAAGCTTCTGAAACCACCATCACAATTTAAACCATTAAAATCATTAAAAAAACTTCAAAAAAGGCAAAACGCCTCGGAAAACACCTCGACCGCCTCGAGGCGGAACGCCTCGATGCTACGCCCCAGCCACCTGAGGCGCACGCCTCACTGGGCAGGGCCGAGGCACACGCCTCGAGGCTAAAATGGACTGCCTCGCCTCGAGGCGTACGCCTCGGTCACCTCGAGGCGTATTTTTTTAATGCCATGCAAATACCATCACACAAGACAATCACTTCAACACAGTGCAAAAAATATTCTCCACGGTATCTTTCTCCTTAAAAAACAAAACAATTTATTTCATCGACAAGGCCTGAAGAACAGCTGAAAAAATGCATCCTATCTCCAGTATGTGAAAATTTTTATTCGCAACTCCAGCCATCCCCTTAAAGTAACCAAAGCTCAAACAATCCAGCCATAACATGTCCGTTGCCAGCATAAACCATTTGGTGAGTAAAGAAAAGATGATCGGCACAATTCTGCAATTGCTTGCCAAGGATCCCTTAAAGCTCAAACAGTCCAACCACAACACATCCAACCATAACCAAAGCTCAAACAGTCCAACCGTAACATCTCCAGCCATAACATTCTCATTGCTCACACCGCACAAAATATTCAGTTAGATCTAAGTAACTTGTATAAACAGAAGTTGGAGGCATAAGTCCGCAATTGCTTGGCAAAGATGCCTTAAAGTAACCAAAGTTCAAGCCATCCAACCATAACATGTCTGTGCCAGCAGAAACCCCTTGGCGAGTAAAGAATAGATGATTGGCTTCCTCATAGATCACACAACACAAAATTTTCAGTTAGACCCAAGTCATTTTTACAAAAACGGAAGTTGGAGGCACATGCCTGCAATTGCTCGGTACAGATCCATCCGAACTAAGTTTCCATTGTTTACTAATTCGGAACTAAGACATGCCTTCTTTTAAAAAAAAAGGAATTAGTACATGCTCGATTGACTTCTTAGACCCCTTGGAGGCAATTGTAACTTGTATAAACAGAAGTTGGATAAACAAGTCTGCAATTGCTCAGCAAGGACGCCTTAAAGTAACCAAAGCTCAAGCCGTCCAACCATAATATGTCTGTACCGACTGCCGACAAAAACCCCTTGACAAGTAAAGAAGAGATGATTGGCATCCACATAGCTCACACGACGCAAAATCTTCAGTTAGACCCAAGTCATTTATACAAAACGGAAGTTGGAGGCACATGTCTGCAATTGCTCGGTATGGATCCGTCCGAATTAAGTTTTTATTGTTTAGTAATTCGGAACTAAGAAATACCTTTAAAAAAAGAATAAGTACATACTTGATTGACTTCTTAGACCCCTTGGCAGCAATTGTAACTTGTATAAACAGAAGTTGGAGGCACAAGTCTGCAATTGCTCAGCAAGGATGCCTTAAAGTAACCAAAGCTCAAGCTGTCCAACCATAACATGTTTGTGCCGGCAGAAACCCCTTGGTGAGTAAAGAAGAGATGATTGGCCTCCTCATAACTCACACCACACAATTTTCAGTTAGATCCGATTCATTTATGCAAAACAGAAATTGGAGGCACATGTCTGCAATTGCTTCGTACGGTTCCGTCCGAACTAAGTTTCCATGGTTTAGTAATTCGGAACTAAGACATACCTTTTTTAAAAAAAGAAAAGAATTAGTACATAGTTGATTTCTTAGGCTCGATAGAGCAAACTGAATTGCTAGATTTGAATTGTTTTTGCCCAAAGTGATTATATCTAAAACTGACTGATTGCTGTAGATTTTTTAGGTAAAAAAAGGAGGAAATACGAGAAGGTGTCTGTTCCATGATTAGATTAATATTTTAAGAAAGGATAACAAAAGCTAAGACTCAAGGAGAGTTCTACCATGATGAAGTACATTCTCCAAGTAGTATTGTTTCCCACTGATGGCCGCAGAATCTGATTCGAGTTAACTTGATTAATTACGTGTCGTGACCCTAATCAGACTAGCGATCAATCGAGAAATTTATTCAAATCACTTAGTAAATTGTTAGAAAATAGAGAATGCAGAAGCGGAATGATAAACAGAGCATAAGAACATAAATATAAACATGGAACAACAAGAATTTTAACGTGGAATCCTACTCCCTAAGGAGCGGGATGAAACCACAGGAGAAGGCCTCAAAAGGCCATATGCTTCATTGTGTTTTCTCAGTTGACTACAGGGGTGTGGGGGTCTATATATAACCTCCACTGAGTCTCCACATCTCCAAACTGGTAGATGTGGGACTAAACTCTGGATGGGGTAAATGGATTCTGGAGAGATTCATTTGCCCATCTCCCATACATATGACGCATATAACAAAGACTCCAACACCTTCCCTCAAGCTGGAGCAAGCAATGCTCAGCATGGACAAACAGAAGGAAACTCAACTCACGTTATATGACATTACAGACAATATCAACTCAATGCGTACAACTATCGGCTTGTTGTCGAGGACGTTGCTTCTCATGTCGTGCAGGTGAGGAGGACGAACGGGTTGTAGTGTGAGTCAATTGAATCTCCTTGTCGGAGAGCATGTGCTCTGAACTGCACCTATCAGAGTCACTGCAACTGAAATGAGTCTCCTCGTCGGAGTACTCTGGATCTCTCTCATTTGGCACAGAGAATGATACTCTACTCTGGAGTCCCTATGATATCACATGAAAACCCATGTCCACATGGTATAGGGAATGGTCCTCTACTCTGGAGTCCCTGTGGCTCATCACATGAAAACTCTGGCCGAAACAACAAGAATGATGGGGATCACGATAAAAGATGACAAACATGTGCACATCTGAAAGACCGCATACACGTGCGTGTCTGAAACTGAGGACTCGGAATCAATCGTCGAGTCTGAAAATATGAACCGTAGAGTTTGAAAACTGAATGGCCTGGAAATCTGACATCTGAATCTGGATCCGACATGTGACTCTACACAATACTCCCCCTTTCTCCCATACTTGTCGGAAAACATGGACGTCGACCAAGTTGGGAGAAGACAAAGAAATGGGGGAAATAAAACATGAAACCGATAAGTCGATTTTTTTATTTTTTTCGGCTTTTCAAATCATTGTCATTTTTTAAAACATTTTTTCTAAGTCGTTTCACACATTTGTTTTAGCTTTCCTTGCAACATTTTTTCTCATCTATATGAAAGTGGTCTGTGCGGCCGCATATGCGGTCGCATATGCCTAAACGGCCTCCTCAGTGCATCGATTACCTGAAGCTCCGGTTTATGCGCTTGGAGGGAGCATGAGGAGGCCGAGCTCTGCCTGGAGATGCAGGTGTACTGCCATAGCCGGGGTATCTGGAGCTCACAGCCTGGAGGCTTCTGCCACTGTTGGAGAAGCCTAGGGAGCACTGGCGCGTCACCTTAGGGAGAGGGAGGAGTTGCACTCGACGGAGAAGTCAGAGAGGATCTGCGCTCTGGAGATGATTTGGTAGGGCTTGAGCGCACGGGACTGGAAATAACGGATGCGTGAGGGCTAGGACTTCTGGGCGGCTTCGTCTGCGGCTATGTGGTGCCACCTGGAAGGGTATCACCGCCCAAGGCCCTAAATGTCGGCTTCGGTCATCATTTCGGTATCGTCCGAAACAGAATTTCGATGGAATTTCGGTGGAATTTCGACCGAAATTTTGATCATTTTTTGTACTAGGATCCCTATATTTCGGTCATTTCGATCGAATTTTGATTTCGACTGAATATCGATATTCGACAGAAATTCGACCGAATTTCGCTGAAATTTGAGGCCATGTCACCGCCTGGAGGGGCGGCACGGGCTTCGAGTGTGGCTAAAAAATGTTCAGAAGCTAAAAAAATCATAAAAGACAACTACAGAAATTTTTGTGGAATTTTTAAGGGCTTTTTCAAGGTTTTCTACTTTTTTATATTTTTAATGATAGAAAATAAAGGCAAATCAACAAGCAAAAATCACCATAAATAAAAGGACCAAGGGTGTGTGCGAAACCCTAAGTAGATCCAGCTTCACCTAGGGATCCGCGAGGATCACGAATTCTAAGAAAATGATCAGGCGCAAGAATCGGGATAAAAGATGGTCGGACCTGATCTGGAAAAGGGGAGAAATCCGTTCCGACGATGAGGGAGTCGGATCGAGTCTGGAAAAGGGGAGGTTGACCCAGGTCAACGACCAGGGTAGACCAGTCAAAAAATACAGATTTTAAAAATCAAAGAATAATGAATATAAAATAATAAATGAATTTAAAATAAAAATGATTACAATAAAAATTGTTTATTATTTTTAAACTATTTTTCTGTGAGTTTTAACCATTTTTATGAAATTATATATACAATATAGGGTCTATGTACAGGTATAGTATATATACAATATATACAGTATAGGGTACATGTATAGGTATAGTATACATATATATTCTATTTTTTATTTTATTATTTTCACAAAAATATCCTCTATATTTTATTTATTTACATAATACTTTGAGGAGTATAAAATGATTTTTATTTGATTTTTATAAATTGAATGAAGGTATTAAATAAATAGGTATTAAATACAATATATACAAGTATGGCTGGTATACAATGAAATCTTCATTTTAATTTTATCTATTTTATGTTTTATAATTTTTATTTTATTTTTATTTTATTGTTAGGAATATGTACAAGTGTTTAAAAATACAATATACACAAATTATGAATTAAAATAATTAAATATAGATACTTACAGGTATAGGTACTACATGACTATACAATGCACCCAAAAAGCCAATTTATACATCATAACTCCAAAATTTATTAAACCACCCTTATTTGAAAGATAATTTAATTTATAGTCTTATAGAGGTTATTTTGGACGAATTTGAGTTCATAAGGAACATGAATTGATCTTTTAAGTTCTTGTTTCATGGCTTTTGGATGAGTGGTATTATTTGTATCATGTACATAAAATCATGTTGCAATATTTTTGTTATTTAGAAAATATTTTTATTTATAAGTTCTATTAAGAAAATACTTTATTTTAAAGTCTTCTTGTTGCTGAATAAAGTAGAAAAAGTGATGTGTGCATAGTAATGAATATACAATGTCTCAATCTCCCCCTACTTTATTCCTTGTCGATCAGGTCAATAATTGACCTTCTCTCGGGGTTTAGGTCAGTATGTACTTATTACATAATTGCATCCTTCTTTCCTTTTTCTTTTCCTCTTTATTCTTTTATATTTGGAAAAAAGTGTTAATTATACATTATTAATAATAGTATGTTCAATGATAAATTATTGGATTTATATATATTCACATGTGTTTTTGCTAAAAAGATCTGGCTAAAATAAAAGCATAAAGAATGAGAATCATAGATTCATCACCCACTGAAAACCACGCGATTACGAGCAATCTAAATAGCCCAAATCAAAGCTATCTCACTCTCCAAGTAGCGTTCCCCAAGTTCATCGCTATAGATGATAGTAGATATAATTTCTCACACATTGGGATCAAAATACATGTAAGGCAGACAAGTAAACTTGCACAAGGGGGTTTCTAAAAGTGCACAAACCTTGTGATTGCCTGCAACCACAACAAACGGCACGGCATGCCTTTGAGCTGCCAAAGCAATCATATTCAGTCCAACAGGTGCAATCACCCCGCCATTGGACATGATAGCATGAGCTCCAACTATTACCTACACAATTTCGAAAAATTAATCCACTAAAATGAAATGCAATATAAAAATATTTCAAATTTTACCATATTCACTCTAGAAATCATTGCAAAGACAGCCGAATCTGTAATTACAGTCGTCTGCAAGCCTTTAGCTGCCAGCTCTTTTGCAAGAATATGTCCTTGATACCTGATGAAAATATCCATGAAATGGATTTTGACGAGGAATGAAATTGTGGCATATCAAACCTCGTAATAAATGGCAATATATGAATAATTGAATGTAAGGACATAGTAACATACCGTGGAGCTCCTTCTGCAACAAACACTTTAAACGATCGTTTCTTCTCCTTCGCAGCAATCAGAAATTCTTTTACAGTTCTTGAACGGCCCATAGTTAAGATAACCTCACTGGCAAAAGAGAAGAATTGCATACATAAGATCCCCAGAGTGAGAAAATGAACAGCAAAAAAAATGAAATTCTTTTACGATTCTTTTACAAAAGTAAAGCATTATCACTGTCTTGAGGGTTGCATTTGCATCCAATATTGCATAACCACCTCCAAAGATGACTGTATAAGGCAAAATTCTTAAGAAAAAAGAACCTTCTCTTTTTAGAAAATTGAGCACGATCAATGAAATTTTTGATGCTAGTATAAAACTAGATTGCTACATTTTTTATAGCAGAGAAGAAACATCCTCTGAATGCATTTCGAAGAAAGAAACATCATCTTAATGTCTTGAAGTTCCCAAACAAAATTCGTCAATCACTTTATCCAAACGTGTGTACTTTTAAGAAGTGCAACAGTTTGAGGTCAAAACATTTTTTAGAAACTTTTTTTGAGGTCAAGTCATCGACATAAAAATGCAAGATTATAATTTCCCCCCGGTGCATGTGCATGCATACATACAACAGAGTATAAACATATAACAGATCGTCTATTTAGACAGTCAGAAGAAGGAACATGAGGTTAAAAATAAAAGATTTGATCAAGAAAACAGGAGATTTGAAACAATTTAAAGAAAAGACTAACGAGAGTTGGCATTGCTCTATTCAATCTGGTGTCCATGTTAATTTCATCTGCGTCAACATTGTATAATTACCAGGTAAGATTAGCTTTTGTACTGCAAGAAATAATTTCAACAAAAATGTTTTCTTGTATTAGGAATATGTAGATAAAGACAGGAAGTCAATAACACATGTACCAGAATCACATTTCGCAATTTATGATTGCTCCTTGATCGCACATCAAAAGTGCAAAACACAAGCACAAATGTACATATTGGGGTTCTTTGCATAAGAGGGGTTTTCAAAGCATTGGATTTGTCAAGTAGGATTTCATTTTTGCGAACAGAAAATCCATAGACGGTTTGATACAACTCCAAGGAGAAATGAGGTATGGGTGCCCTCTGGCACCTCCTTTTAGTAATGGTAACTGTTGGGAGAAAGGATTCATTGTTATTCCAAAGAACCCTAGGCTCCCTTATATAGAGAAGGCTTATGGGTAAAGTACATAAGATGGAAACAAGAAAATAAAATTAACAGTACATAAAATATTTATATATCTCTACACTCCCCCTCAAGATGGAGCATCGATATCAATCATGCTCAGTTTGGAAGAACACTTCTGGAATTGCCCTCTGAGCAATGGCTTGGTGAAGATGTCGACAATCGGCTCTCCTAAACTGACATGACAAGTATAAATCAAGCACTTCTGGATCATATCTCTAGTGTAGTGGCAGTCTACCTCAATATGTTTTTTCTTTCAGGAAAAGCAGGATTATTAGCAATGAATAGCGTGGCTTGATTATCACATTGTAGCTGCATGGGTAGAGGTACATCTATATGCAAATCTTCTAATACAACTCGAACCCACATCATCTCAGTACTTGCTTGTGTCATTGCTCTATATTCAGATTCAGCACTGGATCAAGCCACCACTGTTTGTTTCTTGCTTTTCCAAGAAACCAAAGAACTACCCACAAACATTGCAAAATCTGATGTAGACTTCCGATCCTTAGGGCATCTTGCATAACTCGCATCAGCACATGCAGAAATGGAAATGATTGTTTCTTTTCTGAACAACAATCATGTGCCTGGAGACGACTTTAGATACATTAGTATCATGTATATGGCATCCATATGTACCTATCTAGGTTGTTCTATGAACTGACTCACACGACTCGCTGCAAAAGCGATATCAGGTCTAGTGATAGTAATACAGAGAAGCTTACCCATCATTTCTCTATATCTTCTCATGTCAACCTCATATGTATCATTATCATATAACTTCATGTTGGGGTCCATAGGAGTAGTTGCGGGTCGACACCCAATCATGCCCGTCTCAACAAGCATATATGTAATATACTTCCGTTCGCTCATCATAAGACCCTGCACATTCAACTCCAACCCCAGAAAATATCGTAGAGTGCCAAGATCCTTAGTAACAAACTGATGACCAGAAATGCTTTTGCCATCTTTATCCCTCGTGTATCATCTCCTGTAACCAGTATATCATCAACATATACCATGATGACAACCGTACCTCTAGAAGTTTTCTGGACAAACAAAGAATGACGCATTTGATCTTTTGAACCCTTGCTTTTCAATTAGATGGGAAAGATTCTGAAACCACAGCAGCAAACCCCGGAGGTTGCTGCATGTAGGCTTCTTCCTGCAGATCGTCATACAAGAAGGCATTCTTAACATCAAGCTGAAATAATGGCCAATCACGTACCACAACAACTGACAGAAGGACATGTAGAGTTGAATGACATGCAACGGGAGAGAAAGTATCCATATAATCCGCGTCGTATCTTTGAGTGAACCCTTGCGCCATTAGCATTACCTTGTAACGGTCAAGGCTACCATCTGCATGAAATTTGACAGTGAACACCCATTTACAACTGACAACAGATGCTCCTGGGGGAGCGGGAACTAAGCTCCATGTACCCCGCAACTGTAGAGCAGCCATTTTCTCTTCCATGGCAGAACGCCAACATCCAATCTTCAAGGCATCCTGATGTGTCTAAGGTATCTCCACGGCAGATAAAGCCATAGCAAACCTTTGAAAGTCTCATGTGAGATGATGGAAGGAAACCTGTGAGGCAAGTAGATATGATGCACAGGTACACGTTTCTGCTTCTGTATGGCAATAGGGACATCAAGATTATCAGAAATAATACATGCCAGTATATCATTCTCCTGCAACGATGATACATGCACTTGCACATGATCAGACCCATCGCTAGTAATAATATCTGGACAAACACGAGACGTGTTGGATGATTGACGAGCACCATGAGCAGGAACAGACCGAGGGGTATAGAATTTTGATAAGGTTGATACAGGTGGTTATTGGAGGTGGTGGTGGTGGTGATGGTGGTGGTGTGATAACGGGAACAAGGATGGGAGATGATGGACACGAAGGAGGAGGAGGGACATAGATCTCCTCATCAGATGTGGATGAGGTCAACCTGTCACCTGCAGGGGAGAAATACATGACAAACTTAAAAAATGTGACATCAGCACTGCCAAAATATTTCATGTTTACATAGTCATAGTATCGGTAACCCTTCTGAGTCCGAGAGTAACCAACAAAAACGTACTTGATAGCCCTCGATGAGAGCTTGTCAAGTCCCAGAGACAAGTGGTGAACGAAGGCAACAGCACCAAAGACACGAGGAGTAAGTGAGAATAATTCATTATCAGGAAAAATAACAAAAATGAGGAATTTTCTCATATAATACCGAAGATGGCATACGATTCACAAGATAACATGTTGTAAGTATTGCATCTCCCCAAAAGGAAATGGAGGCACAACTCTGGATAAGTAGAGTCCGAGTGATTTCAAGAAGATGATGATGCTTTCTCTCAACAATGCCATTTTGTTGAGACGTGTAAGCACAAGTGGTTTGATGGATAATGTCTCGAGATGAGAAGAATTGTGAAAGAGAACGAGTGCAAAATTCCAAAGCATTATCCGTACGCACATATTTCACAGTAGAGGAAAAAATATTTTGCACTTCATTTATAAGATTTTTGATCGCATCCCCTCCTTCAGATTTATTCTCAACAAAAACACCCACGACAGACGAGAAAAATCATCAACGACAACAAGATAAAACATGTGCTCCTGGTGATTAGGTACACGACTCAGACCCCAAATGTCAACATGAAATAACTTAAAAGGGGAGCTACTGCTCCGAAACGGATGATAAGGGAAGCTAGATATATGGTGCTTTCCCAATTAACATGCTTCACACTGAAAAGAAAAACTTGGTGAAATCCGAGGCAAGATATGACACAACTTCTGAAGAGGGAGGTAGCCAAAACGTAGATGCCATGTAAAAGGAGAGACTGATCCACTTGAGTGAGAGGAGATGCCAGCGTAGGAGTTCCGGACCAGACGATAAAGACCATATTGCTCAAAGCCACTGCCAATCACCATGCCCGTAAGAATGTCCTGAAAAATAAGAGACGACGGTTCAAATATAGAGTGACAGTGCAAATTCTTCGTAATGTGGCTGATAGAAAGTAAATTCATCGAAAAACCAGGAGCACCAAACACACTATAGATGCATGGAAGGCGATAAAGTAATCTCCCCATGTCCAATAATGGGGGAATGAGTCCCATCTGTTATCACGATGGCTTGCCCCGGTGGAATCTCCCTATATAACATAAGCTTATCTCTGTCTCGGCAAAGATGATGTGTAGCGTCGGAGTCCATAATTCAATCTGAGACATCAGATCCATGACATGAGGTAAAAGCATAAGCACTACCTGAGGTGCTGGCGGTGACAGATATACTAGCAGAGGTTGAAGCAGCAATATCTAAGGTGCATCCTAGAGATTCTATAATGTCACGCAATCTAGCAATGAGCTCCTCGAACCTCTGATCTGAAGCAGATGCTGATAGAGATGCAACATGCTCGGCTACACGCACCGAGATCGGAAAACCATGCTTAGAATAGCATGTATCCTCCGTATGACCTGGACGATGGCAAAAGGTGCACGGCTGACAAAAACGGTCGCCTTTAGCATGAGTCCACGGCCACAAAATGAAGAGGAGCCTCCTCTGTCTCTGGAGGCAATCATTGCTGAAGGAGGCAAAGTTGGCTCGTCTTCGGTAAGAATGTGCTTCTTACCATTCGACTTCATGAGACTCATGAACTGCATAGCCCAGAGCTCATAGGTCGTCCCATCCATCTTGACAATTGACACTGGATCTTTGAAAGCGCCTATGGAGGGCATATCGACCTTGTTTTCTGACATATTGCTAGAGATATGGAATTAGGGCTTGTAGACCAAAGAACAAATGTCTACATAAATTCCAGAGGATTTGAGTGCATATGTAGACCTATGCACTCAAACCCATAGATAGAAGAGGGTCGACGGCGGTGGGAGAGGCCGGTGGTGGGAGGATAGACCTATGCACTCAAACCCATAGTTAGAAGAGGATCGACAGCGGTGGAAGAGGCCGGTGGTGGGAGGAGCCAGTGGTGGGAGGGGTCAGCGACGAGAGAGGGGCTAGTGACGAGAGGGTGGTGGCGGGAGGGGGCTGGCAGCACCGGTAGAGAGAGGGAAGCCAGCAAGAGAGAGAGAGAAAGAAAAGGAGAGGGAGAGAGCGGCGGCAGGTGGCGGGGGGGGGGGGCAAGAGAGGTGGACTAGGGTTTTGGCTCTGATACCATGTTGGGAAACAAGGATTCATTGTTATTCCAAAGAACCCTAGGTTCTCTTATATAGAGAAGGTCTAGCGGTAAATTACATAAGATGGGAACAACAACAACAACAAAGCCTTTTCCCACAATTAAGTAGGGTCGGCTACATGGATTCTTCTCCTCCATTCAGATCTATCTTGGGCCAATCCCGGACTTATATCCACAAAACTAAGATCCCTCCGTATGGACTCTTTACAACACTTCTTGGGTCGTCCTCGCCCTCACTTAGCTGGCTCAACATCCCAACACTCGCATCTTAACTGGTGCATCAGCTGATCTTCTTTGCAAATGTCCACACCATCTTAAGCGGTTTTCTCGCATCTTATCCTCGATCAGAGCTACACCAACTTTTTTTCTGATTACATCATTCCGAATCCGATCTTTACGCGGGTGTCCACACATCCACCTTAGCATTTTCATTTCTGCAACATTCATTCTCTGCACATGTCTATGGTTCACAGGCCAACATTGAGATCCATAAAGCATAACAGGTCTCACGGCTGCTTTGTAAAACTTTCCTTTAATCTTTAAAGGAATTTTCTTATCACAGAGACCAGCAGAGGCTCCTCTACACTTTAGCCATCCTGCATTTATTCTATTAGTAACATCTCTATCAATTTCTCCATCATGTTGCAGAATAGATCCCAGATATCTAAAAGAATCCCTCTTCTGAATGTTATCGTCACCAATCTTCACCTCGATTCCTTCACCATTGCTTCCATCAAAGGTGCACTCCATATATTCGATCTTAGCCTTACTTATACGAAATCCTTTAGTCTCCAACTCATGTCTCCAGACCTCAAGCTTCTCATTTACTCCATCTCTAGTCTCGTCAATTAACACAATATCATCAGCAAATAACATACACCAAGGTAACTCATCCTGAATGTGACTGGTCAACTCGTCAGGGATATAGAAACAGTACATGGAATATATAAATATCTTTACAGTAACTGGTCAGGGATATTATTTGTTTAGGCAGCTTGCTTGTTTCATGCTTCTGGAAGTAGGTTGTCTAACTTCTTCCCAGATGTGTACTTGCATCTTGATCTCGATGTGATTTCCTGTCTAAAGTCCTCGGTACCAATCAGCTTCTTTACATGCACCGTTAACTGGACTAAAAAATTATCAGATCTGTTAGGTAATTAGCATAAGTTCTTTTTTCAATATGGATACAGAAAAGTTCAGATGCTAGGATACTTTGAACACACCCTAAAAATTCTCATGTGTCAGGCACCTTGGTTCATATACTAATCCCTTCAGTTAGAATAAATTGATCGAGCACTTGTGTTAGAGAAGACTGAGAGGATGTTGAAGTAGTAATTAACACCATTGCCTCAAGGGTATATTGGTTCCCAGGTGTCTCCTTGGCGCCAAGGCTAGATATCTTGAGAGTCGAGCACTTGTGTCAGAGAAGACTGAAAAGATGTTGAAGTAGTAATTAAAGGTCTTTCCTCTAAGAGATGATTGGTTCCCAGGTGTGTCTCCTTGGCGCCAAGGGTAGATATCTTGAGAATTGAGTTGTTTTGGTACAACCCAAGGATGGCCAAGGGGCACCCTTGATAAGGTGAATGTGGTTTGCAAACCCATTGATAAAAGGGAATTGCAGAACTGGGAGTTTGTGGTAAATTTCATTTCATTTCATTTATTCATTAGCATTTGTCTGCGGTGGAGGGTGCAGTGTTTTTTTGTAAGCTACTGATTCATACTTTAAAAACTATACATATGTTATTTTGAAAAAAAATCGATTTGGGCAATGTTGATCTATCTTGAAAGCATTTCATTTCAGAGACATCATGACAATCATCTCAAAAATAGCATACTTGTTCAGCAGGGGCATCAGCCTGGATTCTTCATCCCATTTGATGATTGGCCGAGAGAGGGGTGTATAAGGGATATGTAAAAACTATTGTCATTGAAAAGGAATGATTAGGTGCTGCATCAGTCGCGAGTGGCACTGTGTCCATACAACAGAAATGCTGAGTTAATGCTTACTTTTCTATCATTTTTTTGGACAAAAGATTTGATGACTTCTTTACACAAGGATCCTGCACATGCCATCCCACGCTTTCAGATGCAAATGTACGGAAGATAAGAAGGCATGCAAAGTCATTGACAGAGTTTCTTTTGGGAAATGGCAACTAATTTTGAGGCCTAAAAACTGTTGACTAAGTTTTTAATATAGTTGATGAGAAGTAGGAGGCTGGTAAGAAAGTTTATAGGATCAAGGACACTTGATTTTAAAAGATGTTTGCCTTATGCAAGTGTCCAGATGATGCTATTTCTAGAGCATCACGATCATGAACCTCTTTCAACACTTCTTGGAAGGCCTTCAGGAAAGGGACTTGCTTTGCTACACCTTTTGACATTTGATTGAATTTAATGGTTGTAGAGAAATAATGTGTTTGGAGAGGGAGGAATTATATCGAAAATGCCATTTATTAGCTATTCCTTCATAATGATCACCATAGGTACATTGATGCTATTCATATGTGTATTCATGTCTCCAGAGTAGGATTTGCAGCTTAAATTAAAGCCATTAATTGTGTTTTTCAAATATTATTACCATTGCATCGTTTGAGTAGTAGATTTTGGATGCTATTAACCTTGAGTACTGAGCCTGTCGTTTTAAAAAGTATGCTGTCTTTGATAAATTCGGTCCTAAAGATCAAGTCTTCTTGTATAATGATATCTTTAAAAAATCTGAAAGAGAAGCTTGCATAAAAATGAGAAATGGAGGCAAGAAAGCTACTTCTGGTGTATATGCTCCACTGCTTGCTCTGAGATCAGTTCGTGGCACGTGTCTATTTCCTGGATAAGTTCATTGATGGCCTCAATAACATCGTGTTTTAACTTCCTCGTCTTTGCACTCCTATCAGCAGCAGCTGAAATAAAGGCCACCAATAGCTAATACATAAGATTTCAGGGCATTCATTCATCGCAATAATTTTATTGCACAACTAATCAGACAAGGTACCACGACAGCCCAATCAAGAAATTGATATATTCCAGGAAATAGGTGTCATATTTCATGGTAAGTGATGCAAATTAAAAAGTAAGATCATTACGTTTGGACCAAGAAGTCATCACTTCCCATATCATGGGCACAGAAAAGGCATCGAGAAATCCTTTTTCGATAGTTCCTATGGGGTTCTTTACATTTTTGCTCATGGATTCGCAACCACACTTTAACTCATAGTTGATTCATACCAGGTGAGAGAAGGAAGAAAAGGGAGAGCATTCCGATGGAGTGCTTATCTCCTTTCAAAATATGGACGGTCTTATATTATATAGAGTCGGTTTCAATCAAGAGGTGTGCCTCTTGGACATGAAACATATGTTCCTACCATATTTGCTAAGATATCACAAGAAAAATAGAAGGAAAAAATGGCGTGGGCTGCATAAAATTCTGAACCCATCAGTTAAGGAGGCAAAAGTGCAAGCTACCCATATAGAGATACAAAGTATTGGTGGGAAGTTTAGACATACTAAAAAATGGTGTAAAAAATATATGTAAAGATCTTTAACAAAGAAAAAGACACTGCTGAACACATTTATTACTGATGAACACACTTTATTGGAGAAAATAAAGAACATTAAGGAGCTTACATTTACTCTTTCCTTCAGAGTCCCCCCCTGACGAAGGAGCAGTAGAAATAGCAGTCGAGTCAGGTAAGCCTTCAAGGAGGGTTTGCAAGGAGGGGGGCCTCAAGGTGCTTCTAGAAGCAGCAGCCACGGATACCGCAGATAGAACCCGACGGTCATCTCGTTCTAAATCATCATCATCGCTGCCGGTAGATAGCCCAAGACTATCAATGGCATTCGTAGTATTTGAGAGATCTTCCTCCCTGATGATGTGAAGCACACGTCTCACAATGTTTCCCACAGCAAGTTCTAAAATTAAAAATCCAAATTTAGGCATTGAATGTGAAATCAGTACCAAACTTTGCTTCTAACAAACTCATCAGAAAATGTTATAAGAAAAATATTGTAAAAAGGCATTCCCACAATTTATGATAGATGGTGACTATAAACAATGTATGTCTGGATGAAAACAATAATATTGTGATCCAATTAAAAATATGATATCTTAAAATAGAAATTGCAAGAAAATATAATAATGACTCATTATAGTAGGAATCGACTCAAAAAAAATGTAAATAATTGGCATGCTTAGAAACTTTTGGAGATCATGCTATTTATTGCAGGGAGCTTCCCGGTTTTAAGTACATACACGATCTTGTTAGAGACTTTTTATTTGGTGTACTCAGACGTGCATGTGTTGTTTCTAAGAAAGAAGCGTCTGTAAACTTTTTAATTGATCCGTATGAGGGAAGATCTACACTTAGACATGCTGATATTTTGAATTTTGTTTGGGTCGGAGGGAAACATGCTTGTTTAGATTTGACAGGAGTTTCTCCGCTGGTGAGGTTGAAGAGTGGGACCTTTAGGCGGGACATACCGCCCTTAAAGCTGTTGCAGCAAAAGTGGTGAAGTACGAGAAAGCATGTATTGAGAATCAACATGCCTTCATCCCTTTTGGTTTTGATACTTTTGGATTCTTAGCATCAAAAGTTGTCGAGTTTTTAAAGAGGGTCCAAAATGTCATGAGCAGTAATGTTATGGTTCCTAGGTTTATGGATGCAGTATTTAGAAGGTTTGGTTTTGCAATTCAAAAAGGATTAGTGGCGCAGCTTGTTACTCGTGTATCTCCTATTTCGATGTAGTTCCTTTGAATTAAAAGGATTGGTAGACAGTGTCCATTATGTGACAGATACGGTTTTTTGTTCTTATAAAACGACATAGTGAAGTGACTAGAAATCAAAGGTTTAAATATCAATTTCGGATATCGTATCGATACCCTATCGATACAAAATTTCATCGAAATTTCAACGAAATTTGGATGACATTTCGGCCATATCTACCACCATTTGTGAAGAAATGACCGAAAACTGCCCTCATATCATCATTTCGCTTGAGATTTCGGTTCCTTGTCGAAACCGAAATTTCATCGAAATTTCGCCAAAATTTAGCGAAATCTGAAACGGTAAATATGGATCAAGCTGGATGCTATGGCCAGCAGACAGACAGTCACAGAAGTGATTGGTACTGTTGCACTTTCGCTGTGTATCAACATCTTATGCAGAAATCAGACAACAAAAGATACCCAGTCACTTTGCCATGAATTGGTAGCTTAATCACTATATTGTGTCCGTTTAATCATTTCAATAGCATATTTTTTCCGATGCGCTCTGATCAAATAACTAGATTTAAGTTGCAAATCAAACCAAACACCCAAACAAATGGGGGACGTGTGTACTTCCTAACACAATTCCAACAATCAAATTTCCATCAAAAACCCAAAAAAAGGGACATTACCCACAGGGTTCCCGGCGATCAGCTGCTCCCCGATCCTCGCGACGGAGTCGATCAATGCCTCCGCTTGGCGCGTCTGCGGCACACGCTGCTGCGACACCACCGTCCGCAGCAGCTCCGCCGTCTGCCTCGCTGTGGCGTGTGATCCCTCGACCTTCCTGTCCAATCATGACACAAATTCCGGAAATTCCGATCAGATCGAGTCCGGGATCGGGGGAATTCGCACCGATCGGAGGCATTTCGGGACCGTACCTCCGCCGGAGCTTGTGGACGAAATCGCTGACGAGGGTCTGCGTGTCCGGCATGGCTCTCCGACGCCGGGCGGCGGCTCTAGGGTTAGTGTTTCGGCAGCAGAGAGAGAGACAGAAGGGGTTTAGGAGGGAATGGGAATCGAAGGTGTTTTTCTTGGAGCTCTATGTTGGAGGTGACGACACCCCTTGTTGGCATCCACCTACGAGCGTTTGCTGCTCGCTGAGACGGATACGGATGATATAGCTGGTGTTATCGATATATCGACGATATATTGCTATCGATATATCGGCGATATACATGTATCGACATGATACCGATATCGATATTGATATGTCCTTCTTATGCAATACATACGAATATTATTTTAATTTCGTAAATATCTATCTCAGCATCTCTATATCCATTTTTACGTGTACATATAGTTGTAAAATTAGTTTTAATTTTATGTACCATAAATCAATATTTTCTTTTGTTATATTTGATATTATCATATAAAATAAAGGGATATCTATACCTATAATCTTGAGTAATTTCGTAATTACAATCATAATCCTGCATAATCGTGAAATTCACCCAAAACCCTCGGTACTGCTTAACTGTTACACAGATAACTCTGTGTTAACTTCCATCCAATTTTCTGTTAATTATAGCGATATCTATCAGATATTTTATATTTTCACCCTTTATGTTCTCAGTATTTACAAATAAACCACTCAATATTCCTCCCTCTCCCGTCGACCGTCAGCTGGGCAACTTCTCTTTCCTTCTCCATCCTATTATCCCCTTTGTCAGCAAACATGGTGATGATCGGATTCCTCTTCGCCAAATAACTCTTTTTTCGCATTTGCTTTCTTACTCATCAGCATCTCTTTGTTAGGACTTGTGCAACGTATTCAAAAAAGATTGCAACAAGAAATAAAAGTCGAAGGAAGATCAGCCTAATTCCTCTTCTTGGCTATCATGGGGGCATCTGATTAGTTCCAGAATGTTGACTACGTTGGCCATATCCGGTCGATCCAAGGGAACCTTGGAGGTGCATATCAACCCAAGTTTCATTACAGGAACAACCTCCTCTGCGGGGAAGTTACCTTGTATCTTCTCATCCATGCAATGTTCCACTTGTCCTTCTTCCAAAGCCTCGTACCATATTGCACAAAACTACCATGTCATCCTCCGGGTACTCAACAGGTTGTCTTCTTGTTACGATTTCAAGCATCAATACCCCAAATCCATACAATGTACTGATGTTGTGACAACATGGGATAATAGGAGGAAGAAGGGGAGGCTTCTACAGGATGGGGCGAGATGAAGGAGGAAGAAGGGGAGGGGGAGGCGGTCAGTATGGGTGGCGTGAACTGGAGGAGGAGGAAGGGGAGGCGGGCAGTGGTGGGAGAGTGTCGGGGAAGAGGTGGAGGGCAGAGGGTGGTAGCTTGGAGGAGGATGGGGCGGAGGACGGCAACCTGGAGGAGGAGGGCAGAGGGCGGAGGCAGAGGGACGGGAGGGAGGGGGAGGGTGTCGGGCGTTGAAGAAGGAAGGCAGAGGAGATTAGGGTTTTTTTTTGAAATTTTTTAATAGTCGTTGGATAAATCATGGGTTAGAATAACACAATGATATGGTAGGGTTAACGAGAAAACTAATGGAATGTTATGGGTGTGAGACGGAGTGACTATCCGTGGTTTCTCGTGTAATTCATGATTACATAGGGTTATGATTGTAATTACGAAATTAGTCAAGACTATGAGTGTAAATATCTCAAATAAATTTATTTAATATATTTTGTGTATGTAAGTCATCCTTTATGTATGTTCAAGCCAATCTATGGAGTGATGCTAATATTATCCATGTGCATCTAATATCCATATCCAAATCCGTATTCTTGTTTAAAAATGGATAAGGATATGGTAACATGTATCCGTATCTGACTTTTTGCATCCCTAGATCCAACCCATGAGCTTTGACTCGGGATCATGATCCTTCTTCATACGCTCAGCCTAAACTAACTAAAATGGATCAACCGAATCTGAACCCGATCATGTGTTGATTGGTTCGTGTCACATAGCGAGATGGTGGGGATAAGAAATCAGAGGTCAAATGCACAATCCATCAAATTAAATGCGTCTTCATTGGATTATAGCACTATGTCGTGCAATCCGATGAAGTCATATTTAGGCGAGATCCAACTTATGCTAGTTATCTATTCATAAGGATTATATCATCCAATGAAGATATGATTTACAAGATCCAGCAAAGCATAGAATTGCATAAAGAATAAACCACAAATTTACTCAATACTTGTTAAACATGATAACATGTAAACAATAAATGCTAGCTTCGCTCAAAAATTTGGTTACATAATTTAAGATGCCCATACATGTGCCATCAACTAGATAAATAAAAAGGGATACATAATATGGTTGAATAAAAAGGACAACACTACAAAGGAAAGACATCACCTCCTAAACTGATCAGCCTAATCATGCTCAGGTAATATATGATGCAAGTGATACCTCATCACTGAGATATCTAAGATTGGTCGCAAAATAAAGAATAAGCTAACTAAGCAAATTTGTTGAAAAAGATAATATTAAAAGAAATTTAGTGTATATAAAGGTTCAACATGTATATATAAGCAAATATAATCAGTAATGTGGAAAAAAACACATACTTGCATTCTGACTCTAAGGCTTATAAATGCTTATAACCGATATTATCTTAGGATGTGTTTGGTTGTTGGGCTTCCTCAAGGTAAACTGGGTGAGTGTAACTCATTTTTGTGTTTTAGTCTTTGAATAGAGGGTTTTGAGTTGAGATGGTTTGTGTGATGTGATTGTATTGAAGATTGGAAAAGTGAGTAGTTATAATGATGTGATTGCATTGAAGTTTGAAAAAAGTGGGAGAAGTTGATTACTTTATAATTTTTAAATGATATGATGGTATAATATATTATTTTTTTGGAATGGATAAAAGAGAAATGATTTATTTAATGTATTAGAAAAGAGATAATGGTGGGCCCCACGTGATAAATAAGATATGGATTTTGGGAGGCAACCCCCATGCCGAATGACATAGACCTAGGTTGTAAAGTGAGGTTACAAGACAAACACACTAGGAGAGGGAAACATACTATTGTGCGCTTCTCGACATAAGTTATGACATTATGTTTATTTGTATCTATAGTATAGAAGAAGGAATATTCAACTTACGATAAGTATTTTATTACCTTTACGGTTATAGAATACCCAACGAAAGTTCATGATTCAATTATACTTCTCAATTGATGAAGATATATTATATTTGATTGTGGTAAAAGCCATGTAATATATCGAGTCGTGTAATTTTATATTATACTTCACACAACATTATTAATTAACAAGCGTCAAGATATATTCAATCGATATTTATTGAGTCATGTTTCAAATAAATAATACCATCATGTAAATA
Source organism: Ottelia alismoides (assembly GCA_037367405.1). NCBI lineage: Eukaryota > Viridiplantae > Streptophyta > Magnoliopsida > Alismatales > Hydrocharitaceae > Ottelia > Ottelia alismoides. The sequence continues at coordinate 112,372 of JAZKJV010000636.1, read as the reverse complement.
TTCACGTGGTTATATTGTAACATAGAAATAAATTAATTATGTAACACTTTCAATCACAAGATAAACAATCAAAATACAAATGCACGAGTATTTAATGTGGAAACCCTCTTAGGTGAAAAGCGCAACTATAGTCTTCCTGTTCGAGCTTTGAACCTTACTCACACGAGTCTTTTCACTAACCTGACTTGCTTATGGGGGCAACCTGATGGTGCTACAACAAGTTGTTTACATAGACAACTTACAAGTGTATTACAGTTAATCAAAACATAGCAATCTCAATATCAAAGATAATTATGAAATAATAAATGAGGTAAAACTAGAATGATCTTACAAAGGAAGAGCATGCTTATAAGATGGTCGCAGAGCTTCAGAGCTGCATACGCGAATCATAGATCAAAAAATAACTTTTTAGAACTGTCTCGCATAAAATAGAGTGGAAAGTAGAGCAAAGATACTTGTTGTTCTTGGTAGCATATTGAACAAGGTCTAAGGTTATATTTATAGGCCTAAGTTCTCCACAACTATGGGAGGTAAAATTGGCAAGGAAAAACTTCCTAAAATATCATATGATCGATCAGATACAAAATGTGATCAGTCGTGCTGATATGGTTGATCATGTAAAGGATTTGTCGATCATAATTCAAAAAGTGGTCGATAAGGAAAAATAGGATGATCGATAATTAGTAGCCATTAAGGGAAGGTTGGAATTTGAACATTAATCAATCACAACAAGGAGGTGATCGATCATGCAAAGAATTTGGTCTATCAGACATGATTGAACATAGCAAAGTAGTTTATTGATCGGCTTGACTTTTTTATTTGAAAGTCAAAGTTAAAATCAAAGGTTTGAAATAAAAGATGCATGATACTCTTGAGGTTCTTTACACAACAATACAACAATAAAAAAGCTTTTTCCCATAATTAAGTAGGGTTGGATACATGGATTTTTTGGCCTCCATTCAGATCTACTTTGGGTCATTCTAGGGTTGAAATCCAAACGACTAAGATCTATTCGGATAGTCTCATCCAACACTTCTTGGGCCTTCCTTGTCCTCTCTTAACCGGCTCAACATTCTAAATCCCCCATCGTATAACTGGTGCATTAACAGACCTTTGCAAACGATCAAACCATCTTAAGCGGGTTTCTCTCATCTTATCTTGTGTTGGAGCTACACCAAATTTCCTTCCAATCACATCATTCCGAATCCGATCTTTTCGTGTATAACCAACCACACATCCACCTTAGCATTTTCATTTCTGATATTGTCATTCTTTGCACGTGTCTATGGTTCGCAGGCCAACATTCTGATCTATATAGCATCACATGTCCTACAGCTATTTTGTAATACTCTTGAGGTTTTTTACAGATTAAGATAAATACATTATGCAATAATCAATAAAAGAAAAGTCTTTAACTTCGAGCTTAAGTTCCTCCCCTTGAGCTTGAGTATGAGTTCATCAGCTTTGAACTCTGTTGAGCTTCTTAGCTTCTTCTTCACATAAGCTCCTCATGCTTGAGCTTGTCCTTAGTCCAATTACTTTTCTAATTTTGACCTAACTTCAAGCTAACTGCATAAGTTTTCTTATCATCAAAATACATACACTCATGCATGAACTAACACTAGTACCTTCCCCCATCAAATGATTAGAAGCATCTGGGTCAACGATCCACTTGGGAGATGAAGTTGAAGCAATATAAATTTTAGTACAAGAGTTAATAACAATGCTCAATAAAGAAAAATCCGCAATAGTGGAGGAGCTTGTCTAAAGAAGTTGCATCAATGTTGGGATAAAAAGTGGTCTCATTGGCCATTAGGGTGTCAGAAATTCTCAAGTTCGATATTCGCTCAGGTTTGGCTCGCTAAAAGTTTGATTCAGATTCAGTTCGGAAATAAACGAACCGAATCTGAACACAAGTTTAGGTTAGATTAAATAAACGAACCGAACCTAAAAATCACAGGTTCGCTCAGGTTCGATTCGTTAAAAGCTCGATAAACATACACATATACATACTTACAAATCATTATCAGTAGAAGTGGACCTTATTTTAAGATAAGTGGATTTTATCTAAGGATAAGTGACATTTGTCTAGATATAACATAATATTTACGTGATAAATAGATTTTATCTCAGTAAAAACTATCCAAAAATAAATAGTCACATCGTGGTTACAACATCCATCATCTATGCGTCTAGTATTTTTCCTTTCTTTATCTTCAAATCAACTAACAAGTATAAACATTACTTGCCGAATATCTCCACATTATTCTCATTCCTTATCCCCATCTGAACATATATAAAAATATATTATAATTATATTTTTTTTCAAAGAGACAATTCCTTATTAGTCTATTTTTTTAAAAGATGAAGATGAGTTAGATAAAGAAAAAACTAAATGAATATTTATTGTAATTAGAATTCTTAAGTTCGATATTCGCTTAGGTTCGATTCATTTAAAAAGAGGTTCGATTCGGATTCCGTTCGAAAATAAATGAACCGAACTTGAACACAAGTTTAGGCTCGATTAAATAAACGAACCGAACCTAAAAAAAATAGGTTCGCTCAGGTTCGATCCGTTTACACCCTTAATGGCCATGTCAATAATATGGTAACCATCAAGATCAACTAATGCTTGATTTTGAACAATTTTCATCCAACACCTATCAGATGGATGATCAGTTAGTTTGTAGTGTATGTAACGAGAAAAAAATACATCCACTCCCATAACTAGAATCATAGTCTCTGCCTCAAGTACCAAAGCAGTCTATTCCTCTACATCCTTCAAAGGTCGCAAGCGCAAACTCTCTATAGAGGGTGGTAGTGTAGGCTGAATAGTATCAAGTTGCCGAAGTCTGGCAAAGATAACACACAGAGAAGGAACTGCATCAATATAGAAAACCGACCCTTCGATGCATGATAGAGAGAACTCAAGTCGAAAAGAAACTTGGCCAGTTAAACATTCTCCTAAGTTGTTCCCAACAACAAATATGCTAGAAATTAGCCAACTCGTCATGAAGGACTCGAGCTCCCATGCTAATCGAATATGCATATAGGTCTAGGAGGCATGACTTGCACATCTGTTGAATGCATATTTGTACAAGCTCTTCCCACATAGCATCGGTGATATTTTTTGCAAATGAGATTCGTCGTAATTTATTGCTCAACACTATTGGACAACCAGTTAGCGATAGAGTTAAGGATCTTCGAAGCAAAAGGATCTTCTGATACTACCACCTGTTCCAGCATATATGAATCAATGCCCATCGATCACGGTAACCAAAGATCGAACCGGAATCGGTATTCTTGCAATTGTCAAGCAGAAATTGTTAAGCAGTCCTTTAATCATTTCCTATAATTGCATAAAACAAAGACGTAATGCTAACAAGAATGAGAATAAATGTTTTTCAGATACTATTGGAGGAATAATTGTTCTTGAAGGAAAGGAATAAATTTTACGATTACTCGTGATCACTGCAAAAAAAGGCGCATTCCCAACAAATACTAAACAGCCTATCATGAGAATAGTTGAATGTCCTTGCAATCAATTCGTCAGGATACAACACTCTGCTGCTTGTGCAGAGAAGCGAATAGCGATGGGCTTTTAGGAAATCCTTCATAATGCATCGCGTGAGGCAATCCGACAGGCGATGGCATCAGCTAAGGATGATATTGTCAGTTCAATGTTGGGGATCTTGTAATGCTGAAAAGAATGTAAAGCAACCACTTCCATTAATTAATCGAAAGGTGTGGAGAGCACACTGATATATGTTACACAGACTAATAACCTTTTGAATTTGCGCAACGTTTGCTCGTGCTTCCAACTCTCCTAAATCGACCTCCTTCCCTTGGATGAGCTCCTCCACGCATTTCATCTGTCCCGACAGAAAAGAAACTGTACAGTCGTTTCATAAAAGTGACGAGCTAACACGGTGATGTATAATCATGCAAGAAATTGTCGTTTGATTTTCTAGAGATCCACGTCTGTTAAAGATCTAGAGAATGATAAGGGATTTGTGGTGGTCTAACTAAGGATTTGATCAGAGTACAGTAAAAATCTGCAGGATCTATCGAGGGCTTGATTCGATCCTGTAGAGAAAATTATGCAGTTGGTGTACCTTTTGTGCTTTTTTTTATTTTTTCTGTTCTATCTTATGTAACTTCTCCATGAGTTTTCTCTATATAAGAGAGCCTAGGATTCTCTGGAATAAACAACTTTTTTTCTTCCAACATGGTATTTGAGCCAAAACACTAGGCTCTTTTCCGCACCCGCCCCCCCTCCTCTCTTCTCAGCGCCGCCCCTTCTCGGCACCCCTCCTCCTAGCCGCTCCTCCTTCTCAGAGCCCTACTCTGCCGTCCCGTCGGGTCCCCGCCCCGTCGGCTCCTCCCTAGCCGACGACAGCCCGCCGGCCCCTCCGCACCAGGCTCCTGTCGTAGCCACCTCCTCCGTTGTATCCATGGATTTGGGTGCGTAACGTCTACATACGCACTCAAATCCTATGAAGTTTGTGTAGACACTTGTTCTTTCGTTTACAAGCCCTAGTTCTTCATCGCAGGCGATGTTTCAGAAAACAAAATCGATATGCCCTCCATAGGCGCGTTCAAAGATCCCACGCCAATAGTCAAGATGGATTGGACGAACTATGAGCTCTAGGCAATGCAGTTCATGAGCCTCATGAAGTCGAACGGTAAAAAGCATATTCTTACCGAGGAAGAGCCGGCAGAGAAGATTGGAATCTATGCCTCCTGGGGGCTGGGAGGCTGATGATTCATATGAAAAGGTCTGGTTGTCAGGCACGTTGTCGATGGAGATTGCTAATGATGTCCTCTATCAACCCACCGCTAAGGCAATGTGGGATATACTAGCGGCGACATATTCACAGGTGCGGAATGAGACCAAGATGTTACAATTTCAGCACGACATATTCACCATGAAGCAGAATGAGCGACCACTTCATTCCTTGTATACATCCCTGAGGGGGATGTTTGAGAAACTCTACAGCACTATTCCTCTCACGGCCACACCCAAGCAGCAGAAGACATTTCGTAATGCTACCATGGTAGGAGTCCTACTTGCGGCCCTTGATCCCGAATATGATGCGGCCCGATCACAGATACTTGTAGATGCTACCATTCCTCCTATGGAGGGGGTCTATTGGAGGCTTAGCCGCATCTCTGTCTCATCCCTGTGCCCCTGGTGGTCGATGATTTCTCTCATTTATCGTGGGTTTTCCTATTAAAGAATAAATCTGAAGCTGGTGATGTTATAAAAAATCTTATCAATGAAGTGAAAAATATTTTTTCATCCCATGTGAAATATGTTCGTACTGATAATGCTTTGGAATTTTGCACTCGCTCTCTCTCCCAATATTTTTCGTCAAGCGGCGTTATTCATCAAACCACATGTGCGTCATCAAACCACATGTGCGTACACCTCTCAACAAAATGAAGTCGCTGAGAGAAAACATCGTCACCTTCTTGACATTACTCGAACTCTACTTATCTAGAGTTGTGCTCCTATTTCTTTTTAGGGAGATGTCGTTCTTACAACCTGTTATCTGGTCAATCGTATGCCGTCCACGGTACTTTTTTTTTGAAGTCTAAAAGATAGGGGAAAACACTCTGTGGTGTCCGTCCCAAGTTGGTGAGAAAATTCCTCTTTCTGTTGTTTTTCCCGATAAGGAATTGTTCTCACTAACCCCTCGTGTTTTTGGTGTTGTTGCTTTTGTTCATCAGTTATCTCCAGATCTTGACAAGCTCTCGCCTAGAGCTGTCAAATGTGTCTTTGTGGGTTACTCTCGGATACATAAGGGATACCGTTGCTATGATCTTGTTAACAAGAAATACTTTGTCAGTGCTTATGTTACATTCTATGAGTTTGTTATGTACTTTTCTTCTGCAGGTAACAGATTGGCGTCAAACACATCTAATGATGAGGTCTACGTTCTTCCTCCTCCTACTATGAGTCCACCAATGTCCATTCCAGTTCCTGAGGCCACGCCAACACCACCACTACCACTACCTCCACCACCGCCAAAACCACTTATCTCGCCATTACCAAAATTTTATACACGTTGGTCGGGCCCTGCTCATGCTACACGCCAATCATCCAGCACGCCCCAGATATGTCCAGATGTTAATACTAATGATGGGTCGGATAGTGTGCATGTGCAGGGTTCATCATTGCAAGAGGAGTATGAACCGGCGAGTGCTGTGTTTGATGATCTAGATGTCCCTACTGCTGTAAGAAAGCAGAAACACACTTGTGCTTCGTATCCTCTTGCCTCCCAGGTCTCCTTTCATCGCATCACAGGGGACTTTCAGATATTTGCAGTGGCTTTGTCTTCTGTGGAGATCCCACGGAATTATCAGGATGCATTGAAAGTTGATTGCTGGCATTCTGCCATGGAGGAGGAGATGGCTACCCTACAGTCACAGGGTATATGGAGCTTGGTTCCCGCTCCCTCAGGAGCATCTGTTGTTAGCTGTAAATGGGTTTTCACTGTCAAGTATCATGCGGATGGTAGCCTTGATCGTTACAAGGCAAGACTAGTAGCGCGAGGTTTTACTCAGACATATGGCGTGGACTATACGGATACCTTCTCTCCAGTTGCATGTCATTCCACTCTTCGTATTCTTCTGTCAGTAGTCGCGGTACGTGATTGGCCCTTGTTCCAACTTGATGTTAAGAATGCATTTTTGTATGGCGATCTGCAGGAAGAAGTCTACAAGTAGCAGCCTCCAGGGTTTGCTGCTGAGGGGGAGAATAATATGGTGTGCAGACTTTATAAGGCAATATATGTCCTTAGACAGAGCCTAAGGGCATGGTTTCAGAAGCTTTCCCATCTAATTGAACAACAAGGATTCAAGAGATCCAATGCGGATCACTCGTTGTTCGTTCAGAAGACTACTCGAGGTACAGTTGTCATTATGGTGTATGTTGATGATACTTTGGTTACAGGAGATGATGCTCAGGGGATAAAGATGACAAAAGCATTTTTGTGCCGTCAATTCGTTACGAAGGACCTTGGTACACTACGACACTTTCTGGGGTTGGAGTTTGCCAGGAATGCACAGGATCTTGTGATGACCCAAAGGAAATATATTACATATATGCTTATCGAGACGGGTATGGTTGGATGTAGACCTTCTGCTACTCCTATGGATCCTGACATGAAATTGTATGATAATGATACAGAAGAAGTTAACAGGAGAAGGTATAGAGAAATGGTGGGTAAGCTTCTTTACATCACTATAACTCGACCTGATATTGCCTTTGCAGTTAGTCGAGTAAGCCAGTTTATGGAACAACCGAGACAACAGACAAGTACATATGGATGTCATATATATGATACTCAGGTATCTAAAGTCGTCTCCAAGCACAGAGCTGTTGTTTAGAAAGGAAACAAATTTATCAGTCTCAGCATGTGCGGATGCTGATTATGCAGGATGCACTAAGGATCGGAAGTTTACTTCAGGCTTTGCAGTGTTTGTGGGTAGCTCTCTATTTCTTGGAAAAGCAAGAAACAAATAGTCGTGGCTAGATCCAGTGCTGAATCTGAATATAGGACCATGGCACAAGCAAGTACGGAGATGATGTGGGCTCGAGCTGTACTAGAAGACTTGCATATAGATGTACCTCTACCCATGCAGCTACAGTGTGATAATCAAGCCGCGTTGTTCATTGCCAATAACACTGCCTTTCATGAAAGAACTAAACATATTGAAGTAGACTGTCACTACACTAGAGACGTGATCCAGAAGGGCATGATTTCTGCTTCACATGTTAGTTCAGGAGAGCAGACCGCCGAGATCTTCACCAAGCCGTTGCTCAGAGGGCCATTTCAAAAATGTACTTCCAAGCTGAGCATGATTGATATCTATGCTCCATCTTGAGGGGGGAGTGTAGAGAGAATTATGTAGTCGGTGTACCTTTTGTGCTTTTTTTAATTTTCTCTGTTCTATCTTATGTAATTTACCCATGAATTTTCTCTATATAAGAGAGTCTAGAGTTCCTTGGAATAAACAACAACTCTTTTTCTTCCAACCGATCCTATGCTATATATCTTCATTTGTTTGATGATATATTCATATTTCTAATTCTTCCAACCGATCCTATGCTATATATCTTCATTTGTTTGATGATATATCCATATTTCTAACTTGTTCCAATGCCTCTCTATATACCGGGAACATACTTAGTAGACAAGATCAACTCATTTTCATTAACACGTTATCAAAGCAGGGTAGCTCACATATGCAGATTATGAAAGACAACCTACGATCCTAAACAAATTTCCCAAGTAAAAATTAATAAATTTAGCTCGGCAATAGAAAGCAATGCTTTCTCGAAGAGAGCAGCAACTCATTCCGTGTTTAGCACGCGTTGCGACTCTGATTCAGACGTTCAGTATTTGTCATTGTCTACGCGGATGACCATTTCAATTGACAAGGACAAATTTGAATCAGAAAACAATATGGTATTTTTGGCTATAAGAATAGAGAGTTAACGAAGACTTACTCCTGAACATTCAGTATGTTAAACTTTCGAGGGGTACCTGATGCAATATTCAAAATATAGTACTGATGTTATTTCATCTGATGCTATATTTCCTAAATTGATGTTGATGTTATATTTCAAAATATTGTACTGAAACTATATTTCCCAAAATGGTGGGTCGCATCGAATGAAAAATTACGGATTTGCATATTGTTTAAAATTAAGATTTTTCGTTCTAAATTAGTTGGTAGTTAAGTTTATTAACACTAAATAAATTGCGAATGATTGCAATCTCAATCTTTTTAATAGAACTCGCATGGGCTGTTGCTGAGGAAAGAAGACAAATTTCATGCTTGTGCGGAAACTTACCCTCACCTATTGTACGCCCTTCACTAACATGGAAGAATTAAAATCAGAGATCAAAATACTATGATGAACTGCCTAAACGAGAATTCTTGAACGGCAAACAACCAGAGCCTATGACTCACTATATCAAACAATTTCCATTAATGAAACTGCTTCGCCACAGACCTCTCTTCAGCCTGAGACTTCCTATGAACAAGAGTGAACTCGACGACTACGTTCAATTAGTAAGAGTTGAATAGAATCAATTAAGATTTTATTTAATTTGAATTTGATTCTCTTTCTAATTTTATAATCATGTACCACTTATACAAAGGGGATGATAGTCTAATGTAAGATGAGGACATGTTATGAATTAAAAAATTGAGTTTTAGTTCACCATTATCTCCATTCTCCCAAATTCTAGGGATTCCCCTCTCAACATCATTCATCTCTCAACCACGCGAATCGCATCACGATCTTCTTCTCTCCTCTCTCATCCTCCCGATCTTCCGACTGAATCAATACCTAGCCTCTCCAAGCATTTCCACCTCTCCTCATGTACATCATTATTATTGTAGCCACATTATTCATGTGAGAGTTGATTCCATTCACAAATTGTATATGTTATCTCTCCCAAATATACACCATTTTATTTTTCTCAAAGCCAGATAACCATCCACCTTATTGGGGATACATAAGTCTCTTATTACATCTTATTCAACAACCAATACAAAAGTCGAACTCGTCACACTCAAACCCTAACTTTTTTATACACCAACTATCGAACAACAAATTACGTCATAGATAACCCGCTATTTAACCCTTTCTTATGAGTGCCCTCTTAACCATCGCATATTTTATTTCTTTAGTTATTCCTTTCAAAAAAATCTTCAGTTATAATTTCTCTCCAAAAGTCTTGGTGGTGAAAATATTTTTTGAGACCAAAAAAAGGGGGAACACGCTATAGTTCCCACTCCAAATATATTTAAAAACTTTAAAGGAAAGAACTTACAGCAGCCAAGACTCGAGGAGAATCTTGGCATAGATAATTACATTGTCAACATAGAAACAATATGAACTAAAGATAACTCCATTTCTAGATAACTAGATTGCCCAAACAATGGAAAGAGGAAGGAATAGCTCTGCTTTGGAGTTATTCTTCGCAGCATGGATAGCGTCCAAGAAAGTATCCAAGTTAAGTAAATTCACCCAGTTTGCATCAATCTCTCTCCAAATAAAGAATGTCTTCTTACACTTAAAGAAAAGAAGCTCAATTGTCTCATGCTCATTACCACATAGGGGCCAAATGGGAGGGGTATCCAAAAAGATCTGACCGTGTCTATCCCTAGTCAAAATACGCCTTCTTCTCATCAGCCCATGAAGACAACAATATGAGACAATAATTTTAGCTGCCAAATCAGTTTGCAATCACGCAGTAGAGGGCCGGAAAACACAGTTGAAGATCTGTCTATTACCTTAAAGGCCTGATTCACTGAAAATTTACCACCTCTCCAAGTCCAGTGGTCTCTCCCTCCTATTGGTCCAACCGAGTTGTTCAAAGAATCCAGAAGATTAGGAAATTTTGATAGCCTCTTATCAGAGAAACTCGTTAAAAAAGACGACATCCATCTACCTTTTACCCGATAATCCACAATGCATGCTTCTTTATCAGGTGTCAACATAAAAAAGGTGTGGGAGCTAACGGGCCCCACCTGCCCAATTATCTGCCCAGAAAACAAAAGATGGGAAATTCCCGAGAACAAGGTGAAAAAGTTCTGTAAATTGTGGCATTACATAACGGATGCCTCTCTAAAAATCCGATGAGTAAAAAGTTGTGCGCTGCGAAAAGCTCTCATGTGCCGCAATACCATAGATTCTGTGGATTAGTCTGCAGCACAAATCCTCGCCTTTTCCCCAGATTTTGGCCACCCACTTCAGAAGGAGCGCCATGTTCAGTGTTTTCAGACGAATGACTCCCAACCCCCGAGCCGGCTTTGGGAGAGTGACCATCTCCCAATCATCTAAGTGTACTCCGGATTTATCATGATTGTAGATTTGCCCCATAAAAGTTTCCTTATAAGAAGCTCCAGACGTCGATGTATGGCAATCGGAAGGAATGGCGATGGCATGAAGAAAATCGAGATCATTGAAAGCACAACTTTTATAAGCACCGAATGTTCTCCATGAGATAAGGTAGCAGTTTTCCAGCCAGACGACTTCCTTTCCATCTTCTCCACTATTGGAAGCTAGTCGGCGATTCGAAGCCTCCCACAGGAAAGAGGTAGTCCACGGTAGCAGATGGGGAGAGACACGTACGTTGTTCCCAGCTCCTCCCCGCATGCTAGCACCTCATCTTCCACCAGGCCAAAAGGAATTGCAGTTAACTTGTCCTGATTAAGAACCATGGGATCAAATTTCGCCGAAATTCGGCCGAATTTCGGTCGAATTTCGGTTTCGGTGGGTGACCGAAATTCGACCGAAATGGCCTATATCGGCCGATATTTGGGTGCCCTAGTTCAAAAACCGACCGAAATGACCGAAATTCTCGGATATTAATTCTCGGATATTAAACTTTCTTACCTGGAACTACTCTTTCTCAGAGAAGATACGTACTTAACATTCTTTCAAGAACTAAGAATGTCAATATGTAAACCCACCTACATATACATTGATCCTAAGGTACATTAAAATAATTCTCAAGTGCATCTTTCTCATATACAAAGATAACATGCTTCGGATCAGAAACGTCTCCACTGAAGCGTTGCAAGCCAAATACTGATATAACCTGAGCCTTATCCTAGGAATATATTCTTCTATAATAACATCCATCGTTGGCTTCTAAGAAAACAAAGATCTCTAGGATCTTTATTTTTCAGATATCGAGTATGTCGGTGCTCACAAAGATAGAAGGTCAATACCTGAATTTTCGAATCTTTTATCAATGATGGCTTAACGAGATCAAATGCAAGAAGCATGGTACAGTTTCCAAATATAGAGACAAGGGTAGGATTAAAATATAGGTCTACTGTCCAAATCGTATGTGAGTTTCTATGGGAGGGATCCCTGATTCAAAAATTCGATAGCTCGGTTTGAGAGTTTACTCTATATATTGTCATCATCAAGCAGACACCTTACTTGCAAATAATCCATCTTTCACGAACAACCAGAACATATGGAAGAAGATCACATGATCAAGGAGGTGGTTTTTCAAGGAAAGGTTTTCAATCCCTATATGAGAGCATAAAGAAGCAGTTACGAAGTATCTTCTCTCAAGCTCTCTTGCGCTTTAATCTTGTTAGTGTTAGTAATGTTCTTTCAAAGCATACTTGGTATATATGGGCTTACCGTGGACCGTTAAAAATGAAGAATAATCATACATTTCAGACAATGTAATTAAGAATCTGATCAAATAAAACTAGTGATGTGCATGATCTCATAAACAAATTTATTTGATACTCTGATGATTTTATTTTAGCTCTCTTCTAGTATATTCATATTGCTAATCTGTTCTAGCACCACCTAAAGAAGCAGGAAGCACTACTTATTCAATAAGATTCGAGCACACAATGACCCATACCTCATCTATAGACGCATCAAAACGAGCTGCAAGGATGTACGTGGTGCTATCAGAGATCCCACACCTCTTCAAAGATTCACTTATCTATAAGGAATACAAATAGCATATTTCAGCAGATTTTCAATAACAAAGAAACAAACAAGCTATCAGGATATGATTTCTTCATACATGTTTGGAACCTGAGTAGTTATACACAAGTTCCGAATGAAGCGTCCGTGTTGTAAGCAAACCTCTAGATTGTGATAAAAGAGCCTTATGAGCCGCCGCCAAGACAGGGAAAACATCTGGTATCTGCGACATTCTTTCTTAAGAATAGAATGAGTATCGTGGAGTACTATGGGAAAAAATATGATCAAGAATTAAAAACATTTCATCTCGATGCAGAAGATGAAAACAAAAGTATGTGTTTTACATAAAGTCAATGCTAAAAAACCATATGGAGTTATTGAAAAGGTATAGCCTCCAACACATTTTCAACTTTATAACTATGAAACAACCAACACACCACGGAAAAAGTATGAAAACTCACAAGACTTGCATTGAGAAATGCCACCTCCAATTCCAGTTTCCCCTCTTGCATTGACAGCAGAAGTTCCCTGGATACGGAAAGAAGTCTATTTCATCGCCAATATCTTGAAAAGAAACCTACAAGTAAATCTAAGAAGCAGCACGAAATTGTAAAAGATTTTCAACCAAGCATCACCCAATAACCACCAGTTTAATGCTGATGGAAACATGTGGTAGAATCGAGATAATTTAGTAATTACATGACGAATTATGTTTTGCAGATACAGTCCACTCGAACTTCCTTCCGTACACGGTTCATGGCTATTCTTGAAAACCGGATCCAACCAAGATTCATCTTAATCTGCTCATAAAAACTATATTAACGGGGGCAAGTTACTTCTTTCAACGATCTCAAAAGATGTTTACATGAAACCCATGATTGAGGGGCTCAAGGCTTTACACAAAACGAAACAAGCCGGAAAACAAGAGTATGGCCAACACTAAAGCGAGGTCTACCTCCAATTGGTTATTTTGGACACACGAACACTATTTCCACCATTCCCGCAATCGAGAGCAAGAATAAGAGATAGGTCAGACAGAGAGAGAGAAAGAAGCAAACTTGCTATTGGCGACATCCGAGAAGAGGGCGAAGGAGATGTTTTTGCTCGAGGTCACGTCGAAGGACCTCATCGCCGCCTCGAAGATCGATGCAAACCGGAGATGCGGAAAGGAAAGCCCTGAAGCGAGCGCGGGGTTTGGGAACGGTGCGGAGGGGAGGGCTTAAGCGGATCTTGTCTTCGGATCCGGATGTCCGCCGGGATATAGTTTCCAGTGTGGTGTACAAGTTTAGAGGGAAAAAAAGAAATAACGTAACCATATCTATTTCATTGTTATATATTAAGCATGAGTATAGTTGTTTTTTAGATAGTCAGGATCGTTTCCCTATTCTCATCTTTCGGTGTCTTGTTTTCTGATAGAAGGTGGAGGTTGAGGAATTCGAACCTTAGTCTTTTGTTGGAGGAGCCACTGCTCAATTACCAGACCAATTGTTGGTTGATTGTACATTAATATATGACAAAATATAAGATACGCGTTAATCATTGGATGCTCATGCAAATTTGAGTTCAGTACAGTTCGAGATACGATTTTCAATCTGATTCTCATACACATTCATTCACTTCTTTTAAATTTTCAGACATAATTCAATATCAAAAATGAAGTTAAATATACCACAACCTTGGAGGGTAGTGGTGTTAGTGGAAATTGTAAAGAATGAATAGGTGGGAGGATGGGGGTATTTGTAGGCTTTAGAATTGTAACCTTTGTCTGCAGTTATCGGCTCGTGATTGTGTTCCATGATTTTGATCAAAGCTTAACCTGAAACCTAAGACTTAAATTAAAACATTTCAGAAGGGTTATGTTAGCTAATGATACTTAGTTAACACTAATCATGATTAAATTTCATTAATCCTTGATTAGTATTCATTAAATGGTAATTAATAATCCTTGATGATTATAATATCTACAGTTATAACATGCTTAAAATTATGTCAAGTACACTAGAATAATTGATTCATATACTTCAAATTTACATAATTTACATCTTCTTTATTTCATGCACACAACAAAGAAAACCACTTAATGCATGATCTTTATTTAAACATCTAGTTATATTACTTATATAATAAGATTGCATTCATCACTAAATAGAACTTACGACAGTTACCTTTATAAAAAAAACTAATACCTCATATTAATGAAAAAAAAGGAAGAAATCTCATTATGAATATAGGTATTAAATGAGTTTTGAGCATTAAATCAAATCCAACACACAGGCTATGCAATTACCTTTCACATTTTATTTTGAGTTTTAACTTTTAGTGATTTTTGGTCTGGAATTGTAAAATAAGTAAATAAATATAAAAAATATTTTTTTATTTTTCCACAAAGTTTTTATATTTTTATGGTTTTATATTGCAAACAAGGACAAAAAGGATACTTTTTTATTTTTAATAAACATTAAAAAGCTTCAAATTACAAAATAAAAATACATGCGAGAATATGTGTACAATCAGGAAGCTACAACTTTTTTTGAGATTTTTTTGAATTTAATTGTTATTTAAAATAAATACAAACAATAGAGAGAAACTACACTATTGACAAGAGTATAAATGTAAATCACATAAAATTCGAGGGTCAAAGTGCAATTTCACCAAAAAGTTCTAACGTACATTTTAATTTTTTTTGTACTACAATGAAATAACCGAAGCCCCAAGGGCCCTCCTGCAAAAATGTCAGACTCACGTGGATCGACATGTGACCACACTAGTGGGGATCATAATGCAAATATAAGAAAGTTTGAGGGTTTATTTTCAATTTTACTAAAAATTTAGCACTTAAATAAAAAAATTTGAGACTAAACAAAAATATTTAGAAGCCTAAGGATCTGCTTGCAAAATTGCCACTTCACATGAGGAGTCATGTGAGGCAGGGATGAGCATTTTTTCGGGCCGACCCGACCCGAAGAAGCACGATCCAGGCCCGGGCCCGAACTATAAGCGAACGGGCTTGGGCTTAGAGTTTAGCCCGGTTCACATTTCGGGCCGGGTTCGGGCAGCAGCTGGCCCGAGCCCGAAGCCCGTGAGCCGGCCCGAGTAAGACCCCTACAAACCAAAATCTTAACCCACCCTACCTTCGAGCCTTCGAGTTGCCAGTCCGTTGTAGCCCTACCATTGCCCCACCTCGGCTACTCCTCACAGACCTCACCCTTCTAGCCTCCACTGCCCTTTCTCGCTCGAGTACTGTCGACAATTATTATTTTTAGAGAGAAAATGAGAATAGAATCTAATCAATAAGAATTTTTCTAACCTAAATCGTGGACAACAGATTGACCACATCTGGAAAAACGAGAACATCCATTCTTCGTAGCAACTTACACACAATGCTCTAATCCAAATGGGAGAGCATAATTTTTGTTCCTGGAATTCATGATTCACCTGAGAATCGCTTTTGGAATATCATGGATTCCCTCGCCGGCCATTGATAAAGGTGATTGGATTACGTGGTCCAACTTTGCCATGTTTGTTGAATCTTATTGGGATTTACTGCAAGCAATTTATTCCCGCTTTTTTGAGCAATTAGTTATTTTGTATTGCTTAAAGGACATATAAACTGATTTCAAAGTGTTTTTTAAGGTTGTCTTGAATCAATATTAGGTTGTATACTTAAACTAAAAATTCTGATGTGCATTTTTGGGGAGAAAAAAGATCAGGAGGTGAGGATTTATAAGACGACATGTATGTTCAGATTTCCAGCACCAAGTTTCTTTATATAGGAGGGTAGGCCCGGTCCAAGCCCGACCCATGTACTTGCGGGCTGGGCTCGGGCTTGGGCTGGGTTTTCAGCAAAAAACCAGGCTTGGGCCCGGCCCGCAGGCCCGCATAATTAAACTAGGCTCGGGCTGGGCTAGGATGGGCCCGGCCCGACCCGGCCCAATGCTCATCCCTAACGTGAGGTGACATGACACGGACATAAGATTAAAATGTCAAACGCTCGAGGATTCTTTTGCAGATTATACAAAATAATACAACTACAGATGAAAGTTTATAGTTCTAATATTAAAATATAAAAATTAGCTGGGCTAAGTTGCAAAATGCCCAACCTTAGGCGCAAACAGACGACGAGGATCCTCCCACTTATCAACGTGTCAAGCTCTAGTCGTGCGATGCCGGTTTGTGGATCAACGGCCAAGATCAGATGATCTCAATATGATGAATGGCTTTGGCATGTTTGATCCTACGATTATTATACATTTGGGAGGAGGCCTTGATCTGATGGCGGAGGGCACATGAGGAAGAATAGGGATAAACTCCGTCGAGGCGAAGTTGCCGAGCTCGATCCCCTTCCTCTGACGATCCCTAAAGCTCTAAAAAGGCCAGACATGCTCCTGTAGGGACCCTCTATGGATTAGAGGCTCCAAAAAGGTTCAGTTGTCATCGGAGTTCTCTTGTGGAGTCGGAGATGCCAAACGCCTCCAGGTACCTCCGATGATATCCAAAACAAGCCTCCAACGATTCTTTGGGCTTCAGACGTGCACATGAGGCATATGGGGTCGAGGGCAAAATGCCTCAACCCGATTAGCAGGGATGCGAAAAACGGGGGTGAGAGATGGATGCTCACCGGAGCGATCTCCGGCGAGGGGCCGATGGGGGTGATTGATCGAATAATAAATGAAGGAAAAGCAGGGGATGGATCATAAGACTAAGGCTACACTAGAAATGCAAGAAAATGCAAAAAAATGGGACCTCACTTGGTCGGAGCCAAGGAAGAAGAACATCAACGTCGATGACCGATGAAGGTGGTGGAGACTCCCCTAGGACCGCCTAACCACGCCTCCAAAGAGCTGGAGAGCTCACTATCACTTCACTTTATCCTGAGCTCCCAGTCGGAGGGCCAAAATGAGTCAAAGGGGGGTCAAAATAAGGAAGAAGGCGTGAGCAAGGTTTTGTACAGATGGTCGAACGACGAGAAGATCAAGGTGTATCTTGCGATGCAGTGGAGCAATCGTCGTGGAGACACATCGGCAAGCATGCTAGATGAACGAGGAGAAAAAGTCATGAAGGTAGCGTTTGGTTGGTGGGGTAAACTCCCCATGGGAGAGTTACCCCCCTTAACCCACCCTTCTTCTCTCTCATGTGGGCCCTACTTTCTTCTTTTTTAAAAAAATTAAATAAATCAATTTTACATCATCAATCCTATCATCAAATAATATATTTTACCATCATATCATATAAAAATTATAAACTACTCCACTTCTACTCACTTTTTCAAACTTCAATATAATCACGTCACAATAACTACTCATTTTTTCAAATTCGAATACAATCATATCACAACAAACCCACTTCTAACCCACCTCCAGTTTAACCCTCTATCCAAACACCAAAACTTAAAAACGGGTTACCCTCTACCAGTTTAACCCGCCTTAACCCACGTACCAAACGCACCCGAAGGGTTCGACATGGATTGGCAAAAGGAGCGGTGGGAAAAATGACAAGAAGAAGAGTCCAAACACAGGTCTGACAGGGGTGGCAGAGCAGGTCGGAGAGTTGACCGCGGGTCATCTCTCCTCGCCACTTGGTTAGTCCACGTGGACCAACTAGGAAAAATCCCTGGAAAAATTAGAAAAATCGATAAAAATTAGTAAATGAATTTATCAATTTCAGATTATAAAATAAAAAATTATTTATTGTATTCTAAAGAATTTTATTATAATTTTTATTTAATTTTTCGAGGTTTATAATTATACGTTACTTTTTAGGGGTACATTATAGGTATATTCATCTATATATTTTAGTCTTTTATTTTTATTTTGTATTTTTTATTTTATTAATTTATTTCATTATTTTATATAATTATAACTTAATTTTATACACTTAGATATATTTTTATTATATTTTTTTGATGTATTCTGTAGACTTAATTAAATAGATGTATTACTTATATAGGTATAGATATAGGTATTTCATATATATGTTTTCTTTTCATATTTTATTTTAATAAGTTTATAGTGTTTTATTTCTATTTTAATATGTACATTTATTATAAATAATATTTACACAATTATAAAAATATAAAATTATAAAAACAATGAATAATAAATAAAATGAATATTTTAATCGGTATTAACTATACAATAGGGGTCCAAAACCTAACTTTCACACTTTAACTCCAAAAAATTTGAAACCACCTTCATTAAATAGCTTTATTAAAAATTATATACAATTAAAGGTGATTTGATATATTTTGAGTTTTTGTTTGAGAGATATGGGTCTGGGAAGTTGGGATTTTGGAATCTTATTTAGACTGTATTTTGTACATTGTATATTATTTTTGTGTATACTCAATTTTGTTTTTTTATATATTATTATCTGCAACTTTCATGTCTGAAGTTTCTTTATTTGAGGTGGTAAAAAGTGGAACTAAAAACATGTCTAAAAATAAATAAAAATGAATAAAATAAAAGAGATTTTAATTGTATCTTGGCCCTTATCTCCCCCTACTTTATTCCTTGTCGACCTAATCATCAAGACGCCTAGGCCTCAAGGTTTAGAGTCATAAAATATTTTCAATATTTTATTCTTTTCTTTTCTTTTTTTATTCTATAATTTTGGCATTAAAAACAATATTTTGTATACTATTTATACATTGATGCATGAATGCTAAAATGGATGAATTAAGGGTATTTACATGCATTTACTAGGGTTTTTAAGGTCAAAATGATAGAATAAAGATTATGAAATAGAGATTCATCAATAACCCTGCGTAATCGTTATTTTATCCAGGACCCTTGATCGTGCTTAACTCTTATACCCAGAAATTTATGTTAACTTCCATCCAATATTCCATTAACTATAACTGTATCTATTAAATATTTTACATTTTCACCCTTTATATTTTCATTTTTACAAAATAAACCACTCCCCAATCCTCCTCCTCCTGTCGATCATCGGCTGGGTTGCTACTCTTTCCTCCTCCATCCTATTATCTCCTTTGTCAGCAGATATGGCGGTGATTGGATTCCTTTTCGCCAAATAACTCTTTTTTTCACCTTTGCTTTCTTACTCATCAGCATCTCTTTGTTAGGACTTGGGCAACGTATTCAAAAAGGATTGCAACAAGAAACAAAAGTTGAAGGAAAATCACATCACCCTCAGGTATTCCTAATACATGTACATCCTGCATACTGGAAGACCCAAAATAAACCAAAAATATAAGATCAATTTTATATTATCTACTTCAGGGTTTTTATCATTAAGTTTCGCATTTGATCATTGGGAGTTAGTATCGATCATATACTTTCTAAAAGCATATATCATAACTAGGTCTTAATCATATACTTTCCAAAATTATATATCAAACCTACAAATTCAGTCAAGCTTCCAAAGCGAGACCGTGCACTGGATTTGATTCTTCCCAATATCTCATGAGTGAGCTCATGTCTTCCGGGTCAATAATGAACCTGTATGATCCCTTTGAGAGATCGTATTACTCATATGCCCTTGCATACACACCAGCACGCCGGTGTATAGACCTTGTTTAGGTCATCAACCTATTATTCTGCCAAATGTACATACTTAGACATATAGTAACACATGTGTCTCCAATCAGAGGATGTGTTCCTATATCACGATAGCATACGACATAGGACTTTGGTTATTTCGATCTCGTTACGTCAACTCTTTGACCTAACTTATCTAACAACTCCGAATCTCCATTCCTATGCAGAGGACCTGCATCAAGAGGTCAGTTAGATATCATCCTTTAGAAAAAGGATTAACATCTCCTTCTCAGGATGGAAATCATCTCTTAATAATCATTTGACGATACTTGATGAGTCTGCAATCTAACTCCTTCGATATCTATCCAAGCACCAACCTTTATGATTCAATTATTGAATCAACAGCTGTATGATTACTAAGATGGCCGTGGTACATAAACCTAATTGTACTAAGGGCAATATTATGCAAATTAGTTATTCTTCATTTCAGATTAGGGAATGATATTCACAATAACACTTATTGCATAGTGGCTCATCGTGGGCTCGCATGTCCAACAATCTCCCACTAGCCCAACGAGCCATTAATGGGCCAATATTTAAACCCACACTCATGTGACAATCATAGACTATTTAGAAAAATAGCTAGGTAAGCTGACCAATCACTGTTTTCAAGAGACTACGCCAAGTCCTTTTACATCACTTGCATATCTCCTAGTAACAATGCTCGCATCCAATGCGAATGTTGCATATCATGCAACCAATACTCAATATTAATTATAAAGTCATTGATACCATAACTCAATAATCGTTATAACCATCATTTTCATAATCCTTATTAGAATACCTTTATTCTTGAAGATCTCTATCTCCTAAGATATTTGCAGTTAAGATCTTTTAGATCACCATCTATAAAGTCTTAATTTGTAATGACCCGGATCCGTGTGACCAGCGAAAGAAATAATAAACGACATGCCACGTCGGATCCGAGGGTTGCTCATGCATATCAAATCCACAATTAAGGAAGACAATTGAAAGGACAAAATAATAAACAACTTGAGATAATCAAGATCAAGTTCATCCCTCTAGAGATTTCATAGACAAAGACAATAACTAGACTAAACAACTCATAAAATGTTCCTTGAGTACATCTATAGCTAAGATAAAGAAAAGGAACTAGCACTACCAAAAGAAAGTGATAAGTCTTCAACCAGCCACCGAACTGCTTCCAAGTGCTACTCCTCCAAAGAATCTGCGGCAGGGCAAAACCACAGGAGCGGAAAAAAAAATGCTCGTAAGCCAAACAGCTTAGCATGCGAAAAGAGGAATACCAAAAACAATAAGAATGGCTTGATAAAATGGATAAGAAGCATGGCGATATCGTTATATTCACATAATTATGAGGGGTTCATACATTCTCAATAATGATCTTCTATTGTTGCACATATACACTTAACTCACTCTTATAGTTAAGTTAGTTCAATAATACCCTCCGCTGGCACTAGCGGTTTTCACTTGCACATTCGATCATACATTAAACACATCATGATGACATCAGCGCTGAGTCAATAGGTGGACTTTCCACTAGGTTCTACGGAACCTGACACCCCCGGAAGGTGTTGCCCTTTAGGCCATTGATGTCCGTATCAGACCCGGTATTCGGACTCTAGATGTGGCTCCCGCTATGAGGCGTAGCACTTAGCTCCGTTTACCGTTATTGTGCCATCAATCATATTAAAATGGGATATTTACACCCATAACCCTGAGTAACTTCGTAATTACCCCGGATACCCTCTATAATCCGGAATTACATCGAGAACCCTGAATAATGCTTAACCTTTACATGGTATAACCCCGTGTCAAGATCCGTCTTAACTGGCCGTTAACTGTGACGGGAAAAGTTATATAATGACCGTTTTACCCTTCGAAAGACATCATATTTATAGAATGATGCCATTTATAGATTAAACAAAAATGATGCACTTCCTGAAGCATCACCGCCCAGCTCCCTGGAGCCTCACCGTCGAGGAGCCCCCCCCCACTCCCTGGAGCCTTACCACTGAGGACCGAGCTCCCTGGAGCCTCACCGCCGTAAACTGCACCCACCCTGGAGCCTCACCGCCGAGGACCGAGCTCCCTGGAGCCTCACCGTCGCGAGCTGCAGCCGCCCTGGAGCCTCACCGCCGAGCTGCACATCGAGCCCCACCCACGAGGAACTCACTGTGCCCAACTCCTCGGATCCCACCGAGTTCCACCTAGAAGAACAACACCCCCCTTCCCCCGGCCCCGCCCTCAAGCCCCACCGCCAAGGAACCCCCCCGCGCCCAGCTCTCGCCCGCCTCCACCGACTTCCTCCTGGAAGCCCCCCTCGTCGTTCCCGAGACCCATTGCCGAGCCGCCGGCCTCCCCGCTCCTCGTTGAAGCCCCAAAATCGAGCCCCGTTGTGCTCAGCTCTGTCCATGGTGTCATCCCGCAACCGCAACAACTGCTAGTGAACCCGACCCTCTACCCTTCGCGTGCGAGCCGGCAACATCTTATCTTCCCCTTCCGATAACTCTTGAGCGCAGAGTACCGCATTGTCCAAGCACATGAATACCCCCTGAAAGATCCGATATCTTCCATCGCCACCTCAAAACCTGCACTTCCATTTCTGCAAGCACCCACCATCACCCCAAGCGACACCTCACGAGCCCCATCCGCCGGCACCCTACCATCAACCATCGACTGCACCTCTCTAGCCTCTTCCGCCAGCACCTCACGACCATCGACCTTGTCAGTGCCCCTCCCAACCCCTCCTGTAATCTCGAGACTTGGCCCCCGCGTCTAGACCCTCCATCCCGCGCGAGCTCGCAGGTACCATACCCCGCACCGGTTCGGGCCTCCTCCCCCCGTCGCTACCCCCGCATGCCCCAACTCGTGTGCCAGCAAGCTCCATACCCCCACCCCACACGCGCCCGACAAGCTGCAAGCCCCTCTGCGCACGCAGCTTCGAGCTCCGCCCGCCTACCTCGTCGCTGTCCGGCACCCTTCGTCATCGTCGAAGAGCCCATCGCCTGCTGCAAGTTAAAACTATTTTCTTTCTTTTTTTGATTGATCTCAACCGTTAGACTACTGAATGGTTAGATTAACTCAGCCATATGGTAAAGTTAATGGACTAAACTAACGGAAGGTTACATGTGTAAAACGG
This sequence comes from Ottelia alismoides, assembly GCA_037367405.1. Taxonomy (NCBI): domain Eukaryota; kingdom Viridiplantae; phylum Streptophyta; class Magnoliopsida; order Alismatales; family Hydrocharitaceae; genus Ottelia; species Ottelia alismoides. The sequence goes on along the minus strand of JAZKJV010000636.1, from coordinate 89,202 downwards.
AGCAATTATTCAGGGCCTTGGATGTAATTCAGGATTATAGAGGGTATCCGGGGTAATTACGAAGTTACTCAGGGTTATGGGTGTAAATATTCTAGATTTAGCAAATCACTTTATTCGTGTAGATTGGGGTTTGCATGATCCTGCTAATTTCATGAACCCACGTATTTTCTCTGACATATTTGTTACCTATGGCATACAATTGATATAAGTTTAGATTTACAATCGCATGATAAAGTTGAGACAATAAAATATACTACTGTTACACATAACCAGGGTATGGTATTGACTTGGAACAAGGAAGGTTAGTGATATGGATAACGTGTAAACTATTTGTTCACACCAATTATCGTGGTGAAATAGTCAGATAGATTGAAGTTACTATGTGAGATAATCCAAATGAGTTCCAGGAGATAAAATGACAATATAAAAGGCACATATTAGGATCAGGTAACTATAAAGTTCTTTGGTTATGTGCCTGTACAGTGACGGTGGCATAGTATCTTGAGGGTTCTCTTTCATGATTCTCACTATACAATAGCTGGAAATGATAGGGCTCCGAGTGTTTTGATATACTATAATTGGATGGTGAGAAGTTAATGGGTGTCTGTGTATTATACTAGGCACGTGTGCATGTAGTAAAACTAAAGGCTAAAATCTAACAATTTTTGAGACAGCCATATACTCATGATATTTTTTTTGATTTGGCTATAAGGCTCTCCTCAGGTTTCGAATATGATGACCGTTTAAACTCATATGTTTGGACTACAACATATGTATCTCATATTATATTTTGATGCATATGCCCATTCACAACAATCGTTGTCACATTAGATGGGATGGGTTCGATGGAATGGTTTTGACATACCGGTTTGATCTTTCTCTTCTTAACATTTATTACAGTCTGTGAACATATACCGGAGAAGGAGTGAACGTGCAGTCCGTATACTCCTCCCCAAGGTCGCAACCTTGCTTTGCCGATTATATAGATTTATGCATCATACAAGAATTCAAAGGAAATTAGTACTGTAACTACAGATTAGAGATAGCCCTTCAAGGTCAATGACAAGATGAACCTTCCGGATAAATCACCGGCTGGCACAGGGTATGAGACAAAATAATTACATACCTACGAATGATATATATATGTATATATCAAAAAAAATTATTGATATACGATCTTAAATCTTTGTGTATGGTATGGATATGGAAGAACTCCACGTATGAATGATTTGCAAGCAAATATAACAATGACATTTTCGAAGAGGTCAATCGGTGCATAGGGATGCAATAGACATTGTATCGAAGATGAATACTTGATACGAACAAAGAGTAACACATACCGTATCCGCAAGAGGTATACTCTGCAAGGGTTGGATCTAAATCGTGATTCTTCTCTTCCGATCACAACCAGCCCCGCAGCTCGAAGACGATGTCCCAACGGTGATGGCGGTTGCGTAATACTCGGCCAAAGAAGAAGAAGAAGAGGTTGATCACTAGACTTCTCTCCTCTCTTCCTCCCTCTCTTAAATAACAAGATGGCCTCTTGTGATCTCCAAGGATGGCACATACGGCTAGGAAGATGGAGGGTTCCTTGGCAATGCCATAATTTCTCCACTCCCCCTCTCTCTTCTATTAATTCTTATTAAATTATTATTAATATCTAATTGATGGTCTTGATTTCAGGTATTGATTTAGTGGCCGTTACATAATTTCTTGAAAGATAAAACTTTGAGATCACTATCTCAAAAAATCTTGTCATCTTTGAAGATATTGTTATTACTGCAATCAAGTGTTATATTTCCGTAGTAGGATTAGTAGAAATTTACTACTCCCACTGCATGGCAGACAACTAGCTTTTGTACACATCTAGCATATACTTAGCTTCCCAAAGCTGATGCACTAGGGCATATAGCTATTCACATCCTCAACTCCTTGAGGTGCTATCCCATTTGATAGGTCAGTACCATATCTTAAGGAAAGGAAGCCTTTCTTGGAATTTTCTAGAAAATGGAAATGTCCAAGATGTACCACTAATATGACGGTCCCAATACCCTCATTTCTTTGCTTCTGAACACCTTGAGAACTAAGACCCAAGAAGTGTCCCTGAGATCATATGTCAAGGTATGGAATAGCCAAACTATAAAACACTCATTATCATCCTTATATCATTCAAATGATTAGGTTATCATCTACATTTAACATGATGAACACAATGACACTTCCACTAAGCTTCATATGATTCATCAAGATTCTATCTGAAATCATAACATTTATAATTTCATCAAGTCTTATGTTCCAACTATAAGTAGCTTGTTTGAGTCCATAGATGGAAATTCCTCAGCTTTCACACCTTGCTTTCCTCATTCTGAAGCCATGGGGCTACTTCATATGAATATCCTCGGAAAGGTATTCATAGAGGAATGCAATCTTGACTTCCATCTTGAAGATGTCATAGTCAAGCTGTGTAGCTATAGTTAGAAATATTCTGATGTGTTTAAGCGTGGTTACTGAAGAGCAAGTCTCATTGCAAGCAAGTCTTCTCTTCGGTGTGTATCTCATGGCTACGAGCCATGCTTTGAAGGACTCTACCTTCTCATCAGATTCCCTCTTTCTCTTGAAGATCCATTTACACCTAACAGGTTTTGCCCTTAAAGGTGGATCCTCGAGGGTCCATATACAATACTTGTATATGAAGCCTACTTTAGACTTCATTGCTAACATCCATCTTTCCATGTCATGATCCTTAGAAGCTTCATCACATGAAGTTCGATCATTTTCACATTTCTCTGACACATGGAATACATCCTCAAACTCATTTGAAGGGGTGTTAGAGTTACATCTTTAATTGTCCTTTTAGTTTCTGATTTCAGGAGCCTCGTTATCTTCTCAAGATTAAATGGGTTCCTTTAGTTCATTTTCATCTTGATTCTCAAGAGTCTCATCCTCTAGGAATCACATTCTTAGAGATAAGATCTTTTAAGAATCTCAAGGTCATAAAGAAGATATCCAATACCATCCTTTATTTTCCTAATGAAGTAGCACTCTCATGTGCTAAATTCTAGCTTACTTGCATGGAACCTTATTAAGGATATATATTGTAGTATCTACTACAAATATATACCTGAAATCTAAGAGATAATTATGCTAAAATTAATCATTGATCAAATCAAGTAACACATGATCCAATTGTATCTCCCTACAACTCTATTGAGTTTAGGTTTATCAACAGGAACGGGGTACGAATGACATTCCTTTCTCCATACGGTATTCCACGAATTCATCTAATAGGTACAGACTACCTAGATTAGATCAAATTCATTTTCATCTTCCTTTAAACTTTGGTTCTAAACCAAAATTGTGAAATCTTCGAACATTTCAACGCTTTTTGAAGTAAAGGGAAGAAATATCATATCACAAATGATCGTTAATAGATATCACATAGCCATAATATTTATTTTGATATAGATGATCTACATACATCAATATGTATGAGATCTTGAATACCTCGACATCTAACACCCCTAGAGAAGGGTGTATTGGATATTTTACTTTGAATATAATACTCATTAGTATATACGTTTTGAAATTTTTGACATTCTAAAGTTTCATCTCTTACGAGTCTATTGATCTCATCAATAATATATGTCCAAGATTTGATTCCAGATCATTGTCAAGTGATCTTCAACCTCCTATTGATCTTTAAAGGTTTAATTTTCTGTAGTAGAAATCTTAATGAACCATTCATTAATTTTCTAATTTACTAGAGTCCACTAGATATTAGACTACTATCTGAAATATATCCATCATAACTTTCTATGATAGGTTTATTTCAGAATTCATATTTATTTCCAACACTTAAAAATAAACTATGAGTGTATTCTAATATCCAGGTCATAGAGACATTCTCTAAGACTAAGAACTCTCCCACTGAAAATATGAAGTCTATCTATCCAATAGAAATTATTGCGAAAATTGCGTCAATATCCATGCAGATGACTATTAAACCTGAAGACCAAATTTTCCAGTCTTTTAAAACATACGCAACCAGTTGCAAGTGTTATTAGAAGATTGAAATACGATTATTAGATTGTAATCTTATCAAATAAGCAAGTCTATTTTAATGATCAAATGTAGATATAGATTATTATGATACACTATCCGAGTCCTTCTCTAAGGATTCTAGATAGACTTGATAGTCATACCATCAACACATTAGCTTATTGCATCATTGACATTCATCCAACTCTTTGGATGTCATATGGAAGTCATAGAAGTACAATCAACTCTTTGACTTTCCTTCTCAACTTGGGTCTGACCCATGATTTCACTGCGCTTCCTTCATCTAAAAACAACCATTGCTTAAGACAAAGGATCTCTTATGTTGAATTCAAGAGATTTCAATATAAGAGTACTTCAACATTTATACATGCTTCATTCAATTCATATAATATGAATATTACGAAGCTTTATGAATGGCTAGAGTATAGATAGTAGAATGATGATACTCATCATATCTACATTCATCTAAACTCTGAAAGACTTTGGTTCATGTAGGTACTCATACAGCTTGAATACATCATCTCTTATAAAAGCCACCATTCTGCATGATGCAGTGAATCAAGTCATTCATGATTAAATGTCGAGAGCACATGTGCATGCCAGAACATCTTCTCAAGTTTTTATAAGGATTAATTGACAATTAGGTCATCATCGACATGTCACTTCCAAAGTACATTCAATGAAAGATCAAGACTATAGAAACATACAAACCCTAGGGTTGCAGTCCTATTGTCTATTTAATTATCATTCCTCATTATTATGAGGAAACTCGTACATTGCAACCACATAAAATATGTGTCCAACTACAAGTGCAACATCTTGATCATGAATCCAATTCATGATATTTTACTGGTTATTATTGAGTATAGTATTGAGTAGGTTTAACGAAGGCTTATTTGAAATAAGAAATTTGCATAAATATATAAAATATATATTTCTTTGATTTAGGAATTTTTATATCAAAGCTGTCTTGCCTTGTCAACACTGAAAGTTCATTCCCTTAATCACTTTTAATGTAAGACATATACTTACCATTATATCTCAGGCAAGATCTGGGATCTCCTTCCTTATTTTTATTACATCTCAATAATATGAGAACCTGTAACTCCGATAAAAAGAAGCGGGAACACATTCCGCATTGCAAGTCCAGCTTGCATTCTCAATTCGGTCTTTAACACTTGGGCCCATCTCCCCTAAGGTTATGTTGACCCATTGTTAATTGAATTAATCGTCAACAGGATTAGAACTCGCCATGCACAATCCAATATCGCCCCAATAATATGAGGACTCGATATTGGGGTCCCTATGCATACAACCTTACTCTTTCGAGAAGCAAATAGCCGATCCAAATGAGCTTGTATACATGAGCTATCACTTCGGACAGACATCTCCTACATATAATCCTTGACGACAGAACCCTTCGCCTTGACGGGAGACCACGGATGTCACTTATGTGATCCTCCAAATCATGTTCAAAATTTAATTAATCATTACGAATCGTATTCATTACTATTAATTCTTCCAAGGGAAATAACAACTCTATTCATAATAGAGTGTTTAATTTTAATTGGATTCCAATTAATCTAATCATATTAAATTACTCATCCAATTAATATCCAACAAACATTCTTTTATTGTTACTTGAAATACGGTATTATCTCAAATATGTATTATTCGAATTTTAATAATTAGAAAAATACATCGTGATCTCTCCTGCATTATCTTGTCCCTATATGTTATCATGGCCAGTGCCGACGGGAGTAGGACGGACTGCACATGATGCAACCTGTTACCCCAACTCTCTCCAACTAGACACCATATCCACCTCGGAAAAGGATAATGCAAAATTGATCATTGTGTACTTGAGATGATAATTGATTTTTCAGTCGAAGTTATATCATGTAATATTAATCAAAATAATTTTGATTAAAATTATAAGGAAATTTGCTAAATAAATTTCCAATCCTATTCAAGCAACTATGTTTATTGGAAAGTAGATCATGTAACCAATTTGTGATCTAGATCATATCTAATCAATTATTAGTTAAGGCAATGTCATTTAAGGAAATAATTATCATCAAATATTTCACAAATATTTATCCATAATTATTCGAGGAAATTAAACCATGTAATTTCACTAATTGATTGATTGACAATCACAAGGTTCTTGATTAGGAAAGTAATTTCCAGCAGTGACCCTCGCTTACTAAAATTAGCATCTCAATTAATTTAAATCCAAATCATGTAAATTAAGTTTCCAAAGTTTTCTAATTTGATTTACAACAGAACCTAAGTTATTTGCACGTATTTCTAGGCATTTCAAAACCGCAATTAATACTTAATTATGTTAAGATTCGCGGTCCCCGAAACAATGGATACATGTTCACTAAAATGATCATAACCCGAGCAAACGGATTTCAAATTACGTAAACTTAAATCTAACAGTTTCATTATTTAATGGGGAAAATAATCCAAGTGATATTTCTTTGGTTTAAATAATTCAAATTGGTCCTAAAATATTCACTAAATAGAGATGCAAAAATGAAATGCGAGAAAACTTTCGCAAACCCTAATGAATCCAAGTCGTCCGAGGTTTATGGATCGTATACAAAACCTCCGACCTAAGGCTCTGATACCACTTCAAAGATATGATGAGATCCTTAGGTGTATCATGGAAGCATGAGGATCGTATCGTATGCGATCAGGAGCGACTAATCGCACTAGTTGCTCGAGGCAGCGGAAATTAAAAAATTTTCATGCGATGAAATCACATGATCCAAGAACACTTCTCAGATCATTTCATCTAAACCACAAACAAGTATTAGGGCTAACTCTTTAAGCATGGTTACGATCGAGTATCTAAACAAAGAGACCTCCTGTCTCAAGTCCGGTCTGATAGAGGAGACGCTTGCGAGCGCGTTGATGAAACCCGTGCTTCTCGTGATCCATGTTGATGATCCAAGCGACGAATCTCCTGATCTCGTCACACGATATCCGATGTCTTATTCACGAGAAAGACGCATCGAAGGAGACGAAGATTCACGAGCAAATAGTCTGGTAGCATAATGGCAATGCTGCGGCGAGAACGACTTTCTCTAGGGCTCCACGGTGGACGGCCACAAGAGAGAGAGAGAGAGAGAGAGACATAGAGGGCATGTAGAGAATGAGAGAGAGAGCATATGAAGTTGTTGTATCCAACTTGTGTAACTTGAAGAGCATGGGTGCCCTTCTATTAAGAATATTTTGGGATCCATGGATCTCAATCCATGGACAACACAAATCCAATGGTTCACATTGATTTGTGTTTATTATAATGATTAAGATTTTGTTGTAAAAAATAAAATAATAATTAAGTTAATTTATATTAAATATATATTGATAAATCAATATATATTAATCCCAAATTAAATCAATCAAGCATGGAGATTGTGGAATGGAGATTGCCTCACCCTTTCCTAATGGAAGTTGATGGGAATCTTATGTAATCTCCTAAGATTACATTATTACATGGAAATCTCCAATGTTTACAACAACACTTGTTGTAAATTATTCTACAAAAATAATTCATAATTATTTTGTGGATATTGCATCTTGCCATTGGAAAAATGTGAATCACATTCACAACCCAAAATAAAATATGAATTACATTTACAATTAATTGTCTAATGTGAATCCAATTCACATCAACATTTAATTAACAAATGTAAATTACAAATAGCTCTCTCTTATATATTATAAATCACAATCATAATATATATGATTAATATGGATAGTGCTATCCTCATTATTCATATCCATGATAATTAGATCACATTTAATCATTTTGGATCCCTATTCTCATGTGCCCAAATAATATGAATCACATTCACATTATTCGTATCTTTGATAATTAAATCACATTTAATTATCTTAGATAACTCTCTTTATAATATAAATCAAATTCATATTATTCACGATAATTAAATCACACTCAATTATCAATTTTCTCAATGCTCAGATACATATATCAACAATGAAATTATCCTGACCTCTTTCAAGGATAATGCGATTTCTCCATGGATACTTGGAGATAAGGACATGGCGATTGTATTGTTCCATGTATAGTGACTTGTATATTGAGATCACATCTCAAATCCAAATCATGCGGACCTCTCATAGATGCTTGATTAAATCAAGATCGCAAACCTAATCTTCTCATTACATATGAATCATATTCATATCAATGTTCAATATTTGGATCAAGATCAGATTACTTCTCAACTGAGAGGAGTCATTAAAATGTAAACCCGTTTCATCACTCCCTATGAATGGAAGTGTCGTGGTTATACAACCATTTATGATCACACCACCCTCAGGTATTCCTAATACATGTACATCCTGCATACTGGAAGACCCAATAAAGCAGAAGTATAAGATCAATTTTATAGATCAATTTTATATTGTCTACTTCAGGGTTTTATCACTAAGTTTCTCATTTGATCATTGGGAGTTGGTATTGATCATATACTTTCTAAAAGCATATATCATATACCTAGGTCTTCATCATATACTTTCCAAAAGTATATATCAAACCTACAAATTCAGTCAAACTTCCAAACGAGACGATCGTGCACGGAATTTAATTCTTTCCAATATCATATGAGTGAGCTCATGTCTTCTGGTTCAGTAATGAATATGTATGTTCCCTTTGAGAGATCGTATTACTCATATACCCTTCCATGCACACCAGCACGCAGGTGTATAGATCTTGATTAGGTCATCAACCTATTAGTCTGCGAAACGTACATACTTAGACATATAGTAACACATATGTCTCCGATCAGAGGATGTGTGCCTATATCGCGACAACATACGACATAGGACTTTGGTTATCTCGATCTTGTTATGTCAACTCTTTGACCTAACTTATCTAACACCTACGAATCTCTATTCCTATGCAGAAGACCTGCATCAATAGGTTGGTTAGATATCAACCTTTACAGAAAGGATTGCCATCTCCTTCTCAGGCTGGAGATCGTCTCTTAATAATCATTTGATGATGCCTGATGAGTCCTCAATATAACTCCTTAGATATTCATCCAAGCACCAACTTATATGATTCAATTATTGAATCAACAACAGTATGATTACTAAGATGGTCATGGTACATAACCCTAATTGTACTAAGGGACCTATTATATAAATTAGTTGTTCTTCATTTCAGATCATGGAATGATATTCACAATAAAATTTATTGCATAATGGCTCATCGTGGGGTCACATGTCCAACAGGTTTAAGACGAGATGGAGGAGGAAGAAGGGGAGGGAAGCGAGCTGGAGGAGGAAGAAGGGGAGGGGGAGGCGGTCGGTAGGGGTGGCGCGAGCTGGAGGAGGAAGAAGGGGGAGGCGGTCAGCGGTGGGAGGGTGTCGGGGAAGATGCGGAGGGCAGAGGGCGGTATCCTAAAGGAGGGTAGAGGACGACAACTTGGAGGAGGAGGGCAGAGGGCGGAGGCGGAGGAGCGGGAGGGAGGGGAAGGGAGGGCGTCAGGCGTTGGAGAAGAAAGGGGAAGGAGGTTAGGGGTTTTTATTTTTGAATTTTGAATTTTTTTAATAATCATTGGATAGATCATGGGTTAGATTAACCCAATGATATGGTTGGGTTAACGAGAAAACGAATGGGAGGTTATGGGTGTGAGACGAATTGACTATCGGGGGTTTCTCGTGTAATTCACGATTACGCAGAGTTATGATTGTAACTACGAAATTACTCACGGTTATGAGTGTAAATGTCCCAAATAAATTTATTTAATATATTTTTTGTATCATATGTAAGTCGTTCAATTTATGTATGTTCAAGCCAATCTATGGAGTGATGCTAATATTATCCATATGCATCTAATATCCATATCCAAATCCGTGTTCTCGTTTAAAAATGGATAAGTATATGGTAACATGTATCCGTATCTGACTTTTTGCATCCCTAGATCCAACCCATGAGCTTCGACTCATGATCATGTTCCTTTCTTCATATGCTCAGCCTAAACTAAATAAAATGGATCAATCGAATCCGAACCCGATCACGTGTTGATTGGCTCGTGTCAGATAGCGAGATGGTGGGGATACAAAATCAGAGGTCCCAGGCAAATGCATAATCCATCAAATTATAGCACTACATCGTGCAATCCGATGAAGTCATACTTGGGCGAGATCCAACTTATGCTAGTTATCCATTCATAAAGATTATATCGTCCAACGAAGATACGATTTACGAGATCTAGCAAAGCATACAGTCGTGTAAGGAATAAATCACAAATTTACTCAATACTTGTTAAAAATGGTAACATGTACACAATAAATGCTAGCTTCGCTAAAAAAAATTATTACATAATTTAAGATGCCCATACATGTGCCATCAACTAGATAAATAAAAGGGGTGCATAATATGGTTGAATAAAAAGGAGAGCACTATTAAGAAAGACATCACCTCCTAAATTGATCAGCCTAATCATGCTCAGGTAATATATGATGCAAGTGATGCCTCTTCACTAAGATGCTTATATCTTAGATTGGTCGCAAAATAAAGAATAAGCTAACTAAGCAAATTTAGTGAAAAAGATAATATTAAAAGAAATTTAGTGTATATAAAGGTTCAACATGTGTATATAAGCAAATATAAACAGTAATGTGAAAAAACACATACTTGCATTCCAATTCTAAGGCTTATATCTGACTTGCATTATCTTAGAGTTCTTTAGCATAGACCTAGGTTGTAAAGTGAGGTTCTAATACAAATACACTAGGAGAGCGAAACGTACTATTGTGCACTTCGCGACATAAATTATGACATTATGTTTATTCGTATCTAGAGTATAGAAGAAGGATTATTCGACTTACGATAAGTATTTATCACCTTTATGGTTATAGAATACCCAATGAAAGCTCATGATTCAATTGTACTTCTCAATTGATGAAGATATTATATATATATATATATATATATATATATATATATTTGATTGTGGTAAAAGCAATGAAGTATATCGAGTCATATAATTTTATATTATATTTCACACAACTTTATCAATAAACAAGCATCAAGATATATTCAATCTATATTTATTGAATCATACTTCAAATAAATAATACCATCATGTAAATATTCACGTGGTTATATTGTAACATAGAAATAAATTAATCATGTAGCACTTTCAATCACAAGATAAACAATCAAAATACAAATGCACGAGTATTTAATGTGGAAACCTTCCTAGGTGAAAAGCGCAACTATAGTCTTCCTATTCGAGCTGTGAACCTTAGTCACACGAGTCTTTTCACTAACCTGAGTTGCTTATGGGGGCAACCCAATGGTATTACAATAAGTTGTTTACGTAGACAACTTACAAGTGTATTACAATTAATCAAAACATAGACATCTCAATATCAAAGTAGAATGATCTTACAAATGAGGAGCATGCCTATAAGATGGTCGCGGAGCTTCAAAGCTGCAAGCGTGAATCGTAGATCAAAAATTAGCTTTTAGAATTGTCTCTCATAAAATATAGTTGAAAGTAGAGCTAAGATACTTGTTGTTCTTGGTCGTATATTGGACAAGTAAGGTCTAAGGTCATATTTATAGGCCTAAGTTCTCCATAGCTATGGGAGGTAAAAATGGCAAGGAAAAACTTCTTGAAATATCATATGATCGATCATATACAAAATGTGATCAGTCGTGTTGATATGACCGATCATGTAAAGGATTGGTCGATCATAATTCAAAAAGTGGACGATAAGGAAAAATAGGATGATCGATAATTAGTAGCCATTAAGGGAAGGTTGGAATTTGAACATTAATCAATCACAACAAGGAGGTGATCCATCATGCAAAGAAACTGGTCAATCAGAGGTGATCGATCAGGGCAGAGTGGTTGATTGAACAGCTTGACTTTCTAATATGAATGTCAAAGTCAAAATCAAAGGTTTAAAATAAAAGATGTATGATACTCTTGAGGTTCTTTACATATTAAGATGAATACATTATGCAAAATCAATCAAAGAAAAGTCTTCAACTTCGAGCTTAAGTTCCTCTCCTCTCCTTGAGTTTGGTATGGGTTTCCCAGCTTTGAAATATGTTTAGCTTCTTAGCTTCTTCTTCGTGTAAGCCCCTCATGCTTGAGCTTGTCCTTGGTCCAATTACTTTTCTGCTCTTGACCTAACTTCGAGCTAACTGCAAAAGTTTTGTTATCGTCAAAATATGTACACTCATGCATGAACTAACACCATTAACAAATATATCTGATTTCACATTCGTAGAGGAGATGAGAATCGATAAGAGTAGTACCTTCACCAATCAAGTGATTAGAGGCATCTGAATCAACGATCCACTTGGGAGATTAAGTTGGAGCAATACAAATTTTTGTATGAGTTATTAACAACTCTCATTGAAGAAAAATCCATATATTGGAGGAGCTTGTCTAAAGAATGTTGAACAAATTTCATCCAACCCCTATCAGATGGATATTAGTCAGTTTGTAGTGTATGTAACGAGAAAAAATACATCCACTCCCATAACTAGAATCATAGTCTCTACCTCAAGTACCAAAGCAGTCTATTCCTCTACATGCTTCAAAGTTCGCAAGTGCGGACTCCCTATAGTGGGTGGTAGTGTAGGCTGAATAGCATCAAGTCGCCGAAGTCTGGCAAAGATAACACACAGAGAAGGAACTGCATCAATATAGAAAACCGACCCTTCGATGCATGATAGAGAGAACTCAAGTCGAAAAGAAACTTGGCCAGTTAAACATTCTCCTAAATTGTTCCCAACAACAAGCATGCTAGAAATTAGCCAACTCGTCGTAAAAGAATTGAGCTCCCATGCTAATCGAATATGAATATAGGTCTACGAGGCGTGACTTGCACATCTGTTGAATGTATATTTGTACAAGCTCTTCCCACATATCATTGGTGATCTTTTTGCAAATGAGATTCATCGCAACTTATTAGTCAACCCTATCGGGCAACCAATTCACAATAGAGTTAAGGATCTTCGAAGCAAAGGATCTTCTGATCTACCACCTGTTCCAGCATATATGTATCTATGCCCATCGATCTCGGTAACCAAAGATCGAACCGGAATCAGTATTCTTGCAACTGTCAAACAGAAATCGTTAAGCAGTCCTTGAATCATTTTCTATAACTGTAGAAAACAAAGAAGTAATGTTCACAAGAATTGGACTAATTGTTTTTCAGATACTATTGGAGGAATAATTGTTCTTGAAGGAAAGGAATAAATTTTACAATTACTCGTGATCACTGCAAAAAAAGGCGCATTCCCAACAAATACTAAACAGCTTATCATGAGAGTAGTTGAATGTCCTTGCAATCAATTCGTCAGGATACAACACTCCGCTGCTTGTGCAGAGAAGCGAATAGCGATGGGCTTTTAGGAAATCCTTCATAATGCATCGCGTGAGGCAATCCGACAGGCGATGGCATCAGCTAAGGATGATATTGCCAGTTCAATGTTGGGGATCTTGTAATGCTGAAAAGAATGTAAAGCAACCGCTTCCATCAATTAATCAAAAGGTGTGGAGAGCACATTGATATATGTTACACAGACTAATAACCTTTTGAATTTGCGCAATGTTTGCTCGTGCTTCCAACTCTCCTAAATCGACCTCCTTCCCTTGGATGAGCTCCTCCACGCATTTCATCTGTCCCAACAGAAAAGAAACCGCTTCAGTACCGTCATTTCATAAAAGTGACAAGCTAACACGGTGATGTATAATCATGCAAGCAATTGTCGTTTGATTTTCTAGAGATCCGCGTCTGTTAAAGATCTAGAGAATGATAAGGGATTTGTGGTGGTCTAACTAAGGATTTGATCAGAGTACAGAAAAAAAATCTGCAGGATCTATCGAGGGCTTGATTCGATCCTATGCTATATACCTTCATTTGTTTGATGATATATTCATATTTCTAACTTGTTCCAATGCCTCTCTATATACAGGGAATGTACTTAGTAGACAAGATCGACTCATTTTCATTAACACAATATCAAAGCAGGGTAGCTCAAATATGCCGATTACGAAAGACAACCTATGATCCTAAACAAATTTCCCAAGTAAAATTTAATAAATTTAGCTCGGCAATAGAAAGCAACGCTTTCTCAAAGAGAGCAGCAACTCATTTGGTGTTTAGCACGTGTTGCGACTCTGGTTCAAACGTTCAGTATTTGTCATTGTCTACGCGGATGGCCATTTCAATTGACAAGGACAAATTTGAATCAGAAAACAATATGGTATTTTTGGCTATAAGAATAGAGAGTTAATGAAGACTTACTCCCCAACATTCAGTATGTTAAACTTTCGAGGGGTACCTGATGCAATATTCAAAATATAGTACTGAATCTACTGTTGTTATTTCATCTGATGCTATATTTCCTAAATTGATGCTGATGTTATATTTCAAAATATTGTACTGATACTATATTTAACAAAATGGTGGGTCGCATCGAATTGAAAAATTACGAATTTACGGATTTTTCAAAATTAGGGTTTTTAGTCCTAAATTAGTTGGTAGTAAAGTTTATTTACACTAAATAAATTGAGAATGATTGCAATCTCAATCTTTTTAATAGATTCAATGAGTAAGAGTTGAATAGAGTCAATTAAGATTTTATTTAGTTTGAATTTGATTCTCTTTCTAATTTTGTAATCCCACACCTCTTATACAAAAGGGATGATAGTCTACTATAAGATGAGGTCATGTTATGAATTAAAAAATTGAATTTTGGTTTGGAGAGAGCCTCCACCATTATCTCCATTCTCCCAATTTCTAGGGTTTCCCCTCTCAACATCGTTCATCTCTCAACCACGTGAATCGCACCACGATCTTCTTCTCTCCTTTCTCTCATCCTCCCGATCTTCCGACTGCATCAATACCTAGCCTCTCCAAGCATTTCCACTTCTCCTCATGAATATCATTATTACTGTAGTCACATTATTCATGCGAGTTGATTCCATCCACAAAATGTATATGTTATCTCTCCCAAACATACATCCTTTATCTTTATTTTTTTCTCAAAGCCAGATAACTCATCCACCTTATTGGGGATAAATAAGTCTCTTATTACATCTTATTCAACAACCAATACAAAAGTCAAACTCGTCACACTCAATCCCTTACTTTTTTATACACCAACTATCAAACAGCAAATCACGTCATAGATAACCCGCTACTTAACCCTTTCCTATGAGTGCTCTCATAAGCAAGCTCACATATTTTATTTCTTTAGTTATTCCTTTCAAAAAAATCTTCAATTATAATTTCTCTCCAAAAGTCGTGGTCGTGAAAATATTTTTGAGACCAAAAAAGGGAGAAACACACTATAGTTCCCACCCCAAATATATTAAAAAAACATTAAAGGAAAGAACTTGCAGCAGCCAAGACTCGAGGAGAATCTAGGCATGGATAATTACATTGTCAAGATAGAAACAATATGAACTAAAGATAACTCCATTTCTAGCTAACTCGATTGCCCAAACAATGGAAGGAGGAAGGAATAGCTATGCTTTGGAGTTATTCTTTGCCACATGGATAGCGTCCCAGAAAGTATAAAAGTTATGTAAATTCACCCAGTTTGCATCACTCTCTCTCCAAATCAAGAATGTATTCTTACACTTGAAGAAAAGATGCGCAATTGTCTCATTCTTATTACCACATAGGGGCCAAATGGGAGGGATATTCAAAAAGATCTGATCGCATATATCCCTAGTCAAGATCTGACTTTTTCTTATCAGCCACATGAAACAACAATATGACAAAATAACGTTAGCTCCCAAATCAGTTTGCAATCACGCAATAGAGGATCGGAAAACACAGTTGAAGATCTGTCTATTACCTTATAGGCCTGATTCACTGAAAATTCGCCACCTCTCCAAGTCCAGTGGTCTCTTCCTCCTATTCGTCCAACCGAGTTGTTCAAAGAATCCAGAAGATTAAGAAATTCTGATAGCCTCTTATCAGAGAAACTCGTTAAAAAAGACGACATCTATCTACCTTCTACCCAATAATCCGCAACGCGTGCTTCTTTATCGGGTGTCAACATAAAAAAGGAGTGGGAGCTGACAGGTCCCCACCTACCCAGTTATCTGCCCAGATAACAAAAGACGAGCCATTCCTGAGAACAAGGTGAAAAAGTTCTGTAAATTGTGGCATTACATAACGGATGCCTCTCTAAAAAGCCGACAGGTAAAAAGTTGTGCGATGCGATAAGCTCTCATGTGCCGCAATACCATAGATTCTGGGGATCAGTCTCAGCACAAATCCTCGCCTTTTCCCCATATCCTGGCCACCCACTTCAGAAGGAGCGCCATGTTCAGTGTTCTCAGACGAATGACTCCCAGCCCAAGAGCCAGCTTTGCGAGAGTGACTATCTCCCAATCAACTAAGTGTACTCCAGATCCATCATGATTGTAGATTTTCCCCATAAAAATTTCCTTATAAGCAGCTCCAGACATCGACGTATGACAATCGGAAGGAGTGGCGATGACATGAAGAAAATCAAGATCATTACAAGCACAACTTTTACAAGCACTGGATGTCCTCCACGAGATATGGCAGCAGTTTTCCAGCCAGACGACTTCCTTTCCCTCTTCTCCACTATTGGAAGCTAGTCGGCAATTCGAAGCCTCCCACAGGAAAGAGGTAGTCCAAGGTAGCAGATGGGGAGAGACACGTAAGTTGTTCCCAGCTCCTCCCCACATGCTAGCGCCTCATCTTCCACCAGACCAAAAGGAACTGCAGTTAACTTGTCCTGATTAAGAACAAGCCCCGAAAGTTCACCAAATACCTTGGTGGTGAAAATTAATTCTCGGATATTAAATTTTCTTAGCTGGAACTACTCTTTCTCAGCGATAACCTTCTTTCAAGAGGTAAGAATGTCAATATGTAAACCCAGCTACATATACGTTGATCCTAAGGTACATTAAAATATTCTAAAGTGCATCTTTCTCATATACAAAGATAACATGCTTCGGTTCAGAAATGTCTCCACTAAAGAGTTGCTAGCCAAATACTGATATAACTTGAGCCTTATTCTAGGAATATATTCTTCTATCATAAATTATAATAACATCCATCTCTGGCTTCTAAGAAAACAAAGATCTCTAGGATCTTTATTTTTCAGATATCAAGTATGCCGGTGCTCACAAAGATAGAAGGTCAATACCTGGATTTTCGAACCTTTTATCAATGATGGCTTAACGAAATCAAACACAAGAAGCATGGTACAGTTTCCAAATACAGAGACAAGGTTAGGATTAAAATATAGGCCTACTGTCCAAATCGTATTTGGGTTTCTATGGGAGGGATCCCTGATTCAAAAATTCGATAGCTCGGTTTGAGAGTTTACTCCATATATTGTCATCATCAAGCAGACACCTTACTTGCAAATAATCAATCCTTCATGAACAACCAAAACATATGGAAGAAGACGGCAAGATCAAAGAGGTAGTTTTTCAAGGATAGGTTTTCAATCCCTATATGAGAGCATAAAGAAGCAATTAGGAAGTATCTTCTCTCAAGCTCTCCCGCGTTTTAATCTTGTTAGTGTTAGTAATGTTCTTTCATAGCTCAGCATACTTGGTAAGATGGGCTTGCAAAGGTTGCAGAAAGCGGTATCGGCGGGGTCATTGACTAAGGATTAATCGGCAGTCGGACGATTAATCGGATTTAGTCGGCCATTAGTCGGTTTTGATTTTTTTAATTATTTTAAATATATAAATCAATTTTTATACACATTCTTATATATTCACATTGATTTGTACATTTTTTATACTATCATAATAAAATAAAAGAAGTAATTATCTTTAAATATAACATTAAGCATATTAGAATAAGTTTGCTTTAAAAATCGAAAAACTAAAAAAATCTCTATGTAAAAGTCTGCCGACTGGGCCGACTAGTTAGCCCGATTAGCCAAGTTGACCGACTAATGACCGACTAGGCCTAGTCGTGTCGACTACCCCACCGATTTGACTAGTCGGGCCGACTAATCGGCCTAGTCGTTCGACTTTTACAATAGTGGCCTTACCATGGACCGTTAAAAATGAAGAATAATCATACATTTCAGACAATGTAATTAAGAATCTGATTAAAAATATTAGTGATGTGCATGGTCTCATAAAAATTTTTATTTTATTCTCTGGTGATTTTATTTTAGCTCTCTCCTAGTATATTCATATTGCTAATCTGTTCTAGCACCACCTAAAGAAGAAGGAAGCACTACTTATTCAATAAGATTCGAGCACACAATGTCCCATACCTCATCTATAGACGCATCAAAACGAGCTGCAAGGATGTACGTGGTGCTATCAGAGATCCCAAACCTCTTCAAAGATTCACTTATCTATAAGGAATACAAATAGCATATTTCAGCAGATTTTCAATAACAAAGAAACAAACAAGCTATCAGGATATGTTTTCTTCATACATGTTTAGAACCTGAGTAGTTATACACAAGTTCCGAATGAAGCGTCCGTGTTGTAAGCAAACCTCTAGATTGTGATAAAAGAGCCTTATGAGCCGCCGCCAAGACAGGGAAAACATCTGGTATCTGCGACATTCTTTCTTAAGAATAGAATGAGTATCGTGGAGTACTATGGGAAAAAATATGATCAAGAATTAAAAACATTTCATCTCGATGCAGAAGATGAAAACAAAAGTATGTGTTTTACATAAAGTCAATGCTAAAAGACCATATGGAGTTATTGAAAAGGTATAGCCTCCAACACATTTTCAACTTTATAACTATGAAACAACCAACACACCACGGAAAAAGTATGAAAACTCACAAGACTTGCATTGAGAAATGCCACCTCCAATTCCAGTTTCCCCTCTTGCATTGACAGCAGAAGTTCCCTGGATACGGAAAGAAGCCTATTTCATCGCCAATATCTTGAAAAGAAACCTACAAGTAAATCTAAGATGCAGCACGAAATTGTAAAAGATTTTCAACCAAGCATCACCCAATAACCACCAGTTTAATGCTGATGGAAACATGTGGTAGAATCGAGATAATTTAGTAATTACATGACGAATTATGTTTTGCAGATACAGTCCACTCGAACTTCCTTCCGTACACGGTTCATGGCTATTCTTGAAAACCGGATCCAACCAAGATTCATCTTAATCTGCTCATAAAAACTATATTAACGGGGGGCAAGTTACTTCTTTCAACGATCTCAAAAGATGTTTACATGAAACCCATGATTGAGGGGCTCAAGGCTTTACACAAAACGAAACAAGCCGGAAAACAAGAGTATGGCCAACACTAAAGCGAGGTCTACCTCCAATTGGTTATTTTGGACACACGAACACTATTTCCACCATTCCCGCAATCGAGAGCAAGAATAAGAGATAGGTCAGACAGAGAGAGAGAAAGAAGCAAACTTGCTATTGGCGACATCCGAGAAGAGGGCGAAGGAGATGCTTTTGCTCGAGGTCACGTCGAAGGACCTCATCGCCGCCTTGAAGATCGATGCAAACCAGAGATGCGGAAAGGAAAGCCCTGAAGCGAGCGCGGGGTTTGGGAACGGTGCGGAGGGGAGGGCTTAAGCGGATCTTGTAGTCGGATCCGGATGTCCGCCGGGATATAGTTTCCCGTGTGGAGTACAAGTTTAGAGGGGGAAAAAAGAAACGACGTAACAATGTCCATTTCATTTTTAATATTAAGCAATGAGTATAGTTATTTTTTTGATAGTCAGAGTCATTTCCTTACTCTCATTATTTAGTATCTTGTTTTGTGATATAAGATGTAGGTTGAAGGTTCGAACCTTGGTCTTTTGTTGGAAGAGTCACTGCTTGTAACATCCTTAAAATCTAATGACTAAGTAAACCCAAGATGATGAACCATTAGTGAACTTATGCTAAATTTGAGATGTTAATTGTGACTAAGTAAGATTAGAGACTAAGAATTGGTAGTCATTTATGAATTACTATTCATGGGTGGGCCTTGGTTACAATTAAGAGGAGTGGGTGGGGTTATGTTGCAATTTTTCACAAGGGAATAACTCCCATAGGCTCCCCTGTAGCCCCACTTCGTATTCTCCATCTTCCCCACTCCAAAAGCCATAACCGACCACTTCTTCTTCTCCATCTTCTCTCCTTGATACCCCACCCAAAATTCCACCAAATTTGAGTTTCTTGGGCTCAAATTAAAGCTGGGAGGAAGGAGCTTCTTCTCCACCAAGTACATGTTCAATCCAAGGCCAAGCTTGGATCGAAATTGGTGATAGAAGATTGGAGTTGCTGCTGTTCTTGAGCTGTTCTTGAGCAGTTCCTGAGCACTGTTTAAAGGTACAAATCTTACCCCTCTTTGTTGCCATTAAGATAGAATTTTCTCCACTATATGAGCCTTGTGTTGAGCTGCTATATCAAGGTTTTGATTGTGATTCTTGTTGGGATTTGATTTGGTTCGGGAGTGGCTTTTGATAAATGGTCTTGGGAATTTCCAGATCTGTTCATGCTTGATAAATCCGAGTTTTTTGGCCTGCTTTGGGGGACATTCTTGAGTTATTTTGTGGGCATTTGATTGCTGTTATATCCTCCATCAATTTGGCTTTAGATCCATGTGCAAATTTCGGATTTGTATGATAATTTTGGGGATTTTGGCTGCTGTTCACATGGACCTGCAACTGAAATTCAGATCTGTGTTCTTGTGATTTGCATGCGATTAATGCATGATTTTGTATGATATAAAGGCCATTTTCGAGTATCCTTGATGTTTGATCTTGTCTCCATCCTATTTACCTTTAATCCATGGCTTATAAGTGGATTTGAAGATGATTTGGGAGTGTTTTAACTGCTGCTATACTGCAGCTCAACAAATTTCAGAATCTGTGATCTTCCTTGTATTTGGATTATGCATAATTTTTGAGATGATCTTAAGAACCATTCTTCGTGGTTTGGATGCTGTATGAATGAGTATTATAAAACCCATGAGATCCATGCCTTTGGCTTAAGTTTTGGTGGTGATTTTGGGAAAGATAGCTGCTGTCCAAGGACTGTTAGCCAAATTTCAATTTATGCATGTTAGATCCATTAGCATACATCTTTTGTGGTTTTTTTAAAACATAAAATCATTGAGTTCTCCTCATACATGATATGAGTGATCATATAGTAACTCAACTCCTTAGAGGAAATGGATTTTTAGTTGAATAATTGATGGTTTTGGACTGATGGTTCACGGTGATACGTTGTTGTACACGCATGCACTTTCGTTGCTGAATGTTTGTGATTTTGAGTGCATAATAGCCACGGTTTTGTTATCCCTTAAGCATGAATTTATAGTAGATCATGTGTTGTTGGAAGCCATGAGTATGCATGAGAATTTGAGAGGATGTTGGGGCCTTGAACTGATGTGTGTCTGCTGCTATATTCACACAATACGCATAAACTTATATACTGAATATATGCATGGCTGGAATATGTAATGCTCTCTTAATGAAGTCCTTATTGTTGGACTTTAAGGACTATATGTTGCTTAAATTGGTGAAGGTGAATCCCATGAAGTTGGGTGAGAAATTTGAAAGGAATTAGATGCCTTAAATTGCCATGTGTGTTATTGTGCATATAACAGTGCACACGCATTTTACTACTATCGTGTGATGACTTTTGAAAAGGTAGAGTCTCTCTTAAGAACCATCTTAGAGTGGTGCCTTAGTCCTTTATTGATACTTAGGAAGGTGGGCTCGAATTCCATGATATTGATTAATAAATTGGGGACAAACTTGATGATAAACTTTGCTAATTGTGTGGTACTTTCATAATTCCATGTGACCGAATTGAATTGGGAATTTTAATAATAAAGAGACCAAGTGTTGGATTTTGTGAGCTATAGACTGATATATATATATATATATATATATATGGGATCACACATGAAAATAAGACTTTATGGAACTTGTATTTTTGGCATGATTGGCTCATATTGTGGGTTGTAGTATTGACTTAAGAAGAGTTCAATAATACATGTAGTAGACCACAAGTAATGCAAAACGTCATGTGGTGTGTGCACTTTAATGAGTACATGTGAGTTAGGCCATATTTGTTTTTGGTGTCCCTATGTATAAGACTTGTCATCTGACTCTAAATAAGATAAGGAGTTTAACTCCTCCAAAATATGAATTGATTTCCTGTTGCCTTAAGGTCTTTCTCTAGTTTGTAGCCAGATCTTTAGGTTTATTTACGAATCTTGCGGGACCTATGAAATGAAGAAGGTTCCTGATCTGGTAGCCAAGATCCTAAGATAAGATGTTCATCAATGAGAGATGAGAGAGAGACTAATAGCAGGTCTGTATCCCTGACCTTGGATCAATTGAGGTTCTTATAGAACAAGTTCGGTCTAGGACTGATAACTTGTAGATGTGAAACAAATCAGAGAAACCATAGTCACTTAGGGTGAAACATGGCAATAAATGAAATGGTGATGTCACATATGGCCAATCGTGGAGATTCATACTCCGACTGTGCGAGGGCGTGGTGACCCTCCCCTGAGCAGGAGATGAGGTCGCTCAGGCTTGGGTAGCGGACACTGAGAGCATGGGTCTAGGATCCCAGTCTTTTTCACGTGTTTTCTTCGAGCCGACTCGGTTTTTACGCTTCTTTGGGATCCACGAGTTGTCTAGACCATTCCGCTGACCCAATGGTTTTTCTTTGAGAGCCTAGGTTGGGGGCTCTCTGCTGTTAGATACGAGCTCGTCTGGTTTTTACTTAGCTCTTCTCCTTCAGGAGTTGAGCAATGAGAGAGGAAGTCGGGTCCGGCAGGCTTACCTCTTCTCTTTCCTACCTCTAGTGGCGTAGTAGTCGTACTACAACTGCCTTTCCCTTGGACCACACTTCCACTGGGATTGGCGAGAGCAGACGAATCCCTTCGGGGGTTTCCTCACCGCTGAGATTATTACTTTTCCGCCAGGCTGGTGTCTTGGTGATGGGGTAGTAATCGATAGACATGTGATAGTTCACCAATTACCCAGTAAAGATTTCCCATTGAACACTAATAACCCCTTTAATTACCTTTCCGCCAGGCTGGTGTCCTGGTGATGGGGTAATGGTTAGCAGACACTGAGGATTCCACTTACCTTTCCGCCAGCTGTGACCTCATGATGGGGTAAGAGATGAGTGACTTTTTCGCTAGGGGACTAGTGACGACAGTTCCGTTAGTAGACGCTAACGAGGGTTGGGTGTTGAGAGAGTTGTGAGTACGGTTCCTCTTATACACCTTCGTGAGCGAGCTATCACACGTGTCAACCAAGGATCAATGAAAGTTGAGAGAACAAGCTAGAAGGAGTGTTGGGAACTTAGTTATGATGCAAGACACCACCACATGCCTACGGAGGCACCCCAACCCTGAGGCGTACATCATACCTCAGAGTCATAGTGTGAGGTTCAACCTGGACTATGAAGTCCTATCCGGATGACGAGGTCCTAACCGGACCAAGACCACAGACTTACTTCTAGGCTTGAGTTGTTGTTGGGTTAGTTCCATTGATCGAGGGAGACACGGTGTGATAATGAGCGAGTGTATTTTTGTTAGACTTCAGGAAGCAAGTGAATAATTTAAAAGAATCAATTAACCCACTTTTACTTGCTAGCTTCTTTTGTACACTACAGTTACCTTACGGTTTTCTAGCTGTTCTAGACTGTGCTTACTACTTTCCTTAATAGAACTGTGTAGAATTTGTACTCGACAACTTTGTGACAGATACTTGCTTGTTCCCTTTCTACTTGTGGCAGGCAAGGGCCCAGCGACCGAGTAGCCGACGTAGTTTGGGATGCTGTTATTTCTTTTGGTGCTACACTTTCAGAACAGGTATATCCTTTTGAAGCTCATTAGACAGTTGTTAGTTGTGTTCTCTTTTGTAGCCCGATCTTTGGGGTATTTACATGTATTTTGAATGTTGTGGAACTTCAGCATTTTATGTGAATGAAATGAAAATGAATGGATATCCTTTTTGTTCAGTTCTGGTGTACTACTACTTCCGCTTTTAGTTTTCTTGTGCTTGCTTGCATAGCCAGATTTAAATCTTGTGAATGTTATGTTTAAAAAGCAAAAAATTTCCTCAGGGTTTCGTAACAACGGATTAACTCTAAGCTGATTAAGTAGGCGAATAACGTGTTTGACGGGTAACCTAAGTTCCTCGAGAGGACAGGGTGTCACAGGTTGGTATCAGAGCAAAGTTACCCCGATACACGCATTCACATAACTTAATAGCAAGAGTCATCTGATTTCTCATGAAGCCGAATGGGGAAAATTTTTGACATTCATAAGATTTATGTAACTACAAGTCACCAGAACATTTCATTCATATAAGTATCCCAAGAGGAGAAATAGTACAACTGATTATTTCCTAAAGTATGCTTAACTATGCTATGATCCGATACAGGGAGGATTAGCATGGCACCACGAGTAGCTCATGATCAGCCAGGAGAGATGGCACAGGTACTAGCAGCACTAGCTGATCTGCAAAAAAGACAGGATCAGATACTTGCCCAACAGACTGAGATGGCAGAGCGACAGACTGAGATGGAGCTGAGGATGGAGGAGCTGTCTGACTCCTCATACCACCCATCCAGGGATGAGTCCGCTAGAGCCGAGCATCTGTTCTATGAGGAGTTTCCCCAGCATTCCGAGGCAGATATTCTGAGGGAGTCAGGATCCGACAGAGCTGAGGTAGGCCAAGGGTCTGCAGCAGGAGTAGAAGTGACAGGGTTTGTTCTTCCTACTGCACCGAGATACCATGACGTCTTCACATCCTACCAGAGAGCTGGAGTACCCAGGTTCCAGGACACGGGTACGTCTGACGAGTCTGAGCAGTGGCTCAAGACGGTGACGAAGATGTTCAGGATGATACATGCACCTCCAGAGTCGTGGTTACCCTTTGCAGAATTCTCAGTTACTGGGTTTGCAGAGCGCTGGTGGGAGGCTACTATGTCCGAGATGGGGCGTGTGCCGACTTGGACAGACTTTGAGACTCACTTCAGAGGCCACTTCTTCTCAGGGAAGTGGAAGGAGACACAGCGCAGGTTGTTTGCAGAGCTGAGACAGGGCAGGATGACAGCGCGAGAGTACTTCGTGCGCTACACCGAGTTGTCACGTCACACATCTTCTGCAGCTGCTTTTCCAGATGAGAATCTGGGAAGTTTGTTCGTGGCATGAGGGAGGACGTTCAAGAGAAGTTGGCAGGGCTGAGACTGACCACCATTGCTGAGGTTACTGATGCAGTAGAGCAGATTGAGGACGTCCGCGAGAGATATTTTGGGAGTACTTTTAGACCGCCACCAGTACCACCGAGGTCGTCTGGACCTATTCGGTGGCAATTCCAGCCACAACGGTCAGCACGACGCTTTCGTCCGACAGGGACGGTTTCTTTTGGCAGTGTTCGCTCGACCCCGACGACTACTTTGGGAGGAGCACTGGCCAGTAGAGGTTTTGAGGCAGCGCGACCATCTGGGTCGCAGAGGTTTGGAGCACAGAGCGCGAAACCCGCAGAGAGTGCCGGTCCATCTTCTATGCCGAGTAGGGCGATCAGGTGCTACCAGTGCCAACAGATGGGACATGTCAGGTCCCAGTTTCCACAGCTACAGACTCCACCACCTCCACCTCTACCACGTTCGAGAGCTGCTGGGAGGAGCTCCTAGTACAGAGGTCAGCAGAGACCAGCTCAGAGCGCAGCAGGATCCAGTGCTGGATCTATACGCCAGGGACAGATTCACGCAATTACAGCTGAGCAGGCACGGTCCGCGGCCACGGTCGTGAAAGGTATGTTTTCAGTTTTGAGCCATCCTTTTCACGTGTTGTTTGATTCTGGTGCTACCCATTCGTTTCTTGTTGTGAGGCTTCTAGCCACATTGGGTAGAGTCGCGGAGGATGTAGATCCTTCATTTCACATTCGAGGGCCAGGCGGGCAGTTGCTCGTGATTTCAGAGATAGTTAGAGGGTTACCAGTGTCCATAGGTGGTCACGAAATAACTGCGGACTACCTTCTACTATAGCTTGTTGAGTTCGACATGATTTTGGGCATGGATTGGTTGTCTACACATCACGCCTTAGTCGACTGTTACAGGAAGATTGTTATCTTCAGGATCCCCGGCTTGACAGAGTTCACTTTTGAGGGGACATTGCAAGACTCCAGGATGGAGTATATTTCAATACTGAGAGCACAGCGATTGGTTGATCAGGGATGTGACACTTTTCTGGCCTTTGTTTAGGAGGTTACAGACAGAGAGTGGATGACTCAGGATATTAGAGTTGTGTCAGAGTATCCCGACGTGTTTCCTGAGGAGTTACCAGGACTACCTCTAGTTAGAGAGATCGAGTTCGAGATCTCGTTGCTTCCTGATACACAACCGATATCTATGGCTCTGTATCGCATGGCACCCGCAGAGCTGAGAGAGCTAAAGGTGCAACTACATGAGTTGCTTGACTTGGGCTTTGTGAGGCCGAGTACTTCACCTTGGGGCGCTCCTGTACTTTTTGTTCAGAAGAAGGATGGAAACATGCGGTTGTGCATTGACTACAGGCAGCTGAACAAGAGGACGGTGAAGAAACGTTATCCTCTGCCACACATTGATCATCTATTTGATCAACTACAGGGATCTTCGGTGTTCTCGAAGATCGACCTCCGCTCGAGTTACCATCAGTTGAGGATTCGGGAGACAGACATCCCGAAGACAGCCTTTTGAACTCGGTATGGCCACTACGAGTTTGTAGTGATGCCATTCGGACTGACGAATGCCCCCGCGGTATTCATGGACATGATGAACAGAGTATTCCGTCCTTACTTAGACAGTTTTGTTGTGGTGTTCATAGATGATGTGCTGATTTATTCGAAGAATGAATGGGACCATGAGAACAACTTGAGAGCAGTGCTTGGTACCCTCAGAGAGCATAGACTGTATGTCAAGTTGAGTAAATGTGAGTTTTGGCTACCTCAGGTCTCATTCTTGGGACACGTCATCTCAGAAGCAGGTGTCTCAGTGGACCCTGCGAAGATAGATGCAATGATGTCTTGGGAGCTGCCTAAGACAGTGACACAGATCCGTAGTTTTCTTGGGTTGGCAGGCTATTACAGACGCTTTGTCAGCAACTTTTCGCGAATCGTACTACCCTTGACGCGTTTGACGCAGAAAGGAGTACCTTTTGTTTGGGATAGTTCGTGCGAGCAGGCCTTCAAGACACTGAAGGAGAGACTTACTACAGCTCTGATTCTTTCTCTACCGTCAGGTACACAGAACTATGCGGTTTACACATACGCGTCAAGTGATGGTTTGGGAGTAGTGCTGATGCAAAGGGGGCATGTGATTGCCTATGCTTCGAGACAGTTGAGACGGCATGAGCGGAATTACCCCATGCACGACCTTGAGTTGGCGGTAGTGGTCTTCGCTCTGAAGACCTGGCGCCACTACTTGTACGGGGTTAACTTTGAGCTCTAAACAGACCACAAGAGTTTGAAGTACATATTTGATCAGAAGGAGCTGAACATGAGACAACGTAGATGGTTAGAGCTGCTGAAAGACTACGATTGCACGATCTCTTACCATCCTGGTAAGGGAAATGTGGTTGCAGACGCCCTCAACAGGAGAGCGCACACGGAGGGTACAATGAATTGGCTACGCACTTGGGACTTACTTGCAGCACTGATGGACTGGCATCCGCAGGACAGTACGTCTTCTCCCATCTCTGTACCTCCTAGGTACAGCAGCCTTTGGGACCGTATAGTGTCAGGTCAGCAGACAGACCTGTGGATTCACGACAGATACATGCGGGCAGTGAAGGATGAGTTTGACGACTTTGTTGTCTCAGAGTCGATTCTGTGGAAGGCAGGTCGGGTAGTGGTTCCCAACGACGAGCAGCTACGTAGAGATATACTTGACGAGGCACATCGTTCGCATCTTTCCATTCATCCCGGCAGTACGAAGATGTACCACGATCTTCGCAGACATTTCTGGTGGGATGGGATGAAGAGGGACGTAGCTGGGCATGTCAGTAGGTGTTTGACTTGCCAGATGGTGAAGGCGGAGCACAGACGACCACCTGGTTTACTACAGCCTCTCTCCATTCCTGAGTGGAAGTGAGAGAGCATTTCGATGGACTTTGTTACGGGATTGCTAAGGACACCGGGAGGCCACGATTCCATTTGGATCATTGTTGATAGGTTGACGAAGTCAGCCCATTTTATACCTGTCAACATGACTTATACACCTTCTCAGTTGGCCAGATTGTATATACGGCACATTGTGAGGTTACGTGGCATACCCCACGAGGTAGTGTCTGACAGAGATGCGAGGTTCACTTCCCATTACTGGCAGCAGTTCATGTCAGCATTACAGACCGAATTGAAGATGAGTTCAGCATATCACCCTCAGACGGACGGACAGAGCGAGCGTACGATACAAACCTTGGAGGATCTTTTACGCGCTTATTCTCTAGAGTGGAGGGATCCTGGAAGGATCATTTACCTCTTGTTGAGTTCACGTACAATAACAGCTATCATTCGAGCATCGACATGGCACCATTCGAGGCTCTTTACGGGCAGAGATGCCTTACGCCAATCAGTTGGCGCGAGGTAGGCGATCATGCGTTGTATACCGTGGATCTCTTGGAGAGACCGCGAGGGTTGTTGACTTGGTGAGGAGGTTGCTCTTGACGGCACAGAGTCGCCATAAGAGCTATGCAGATCGACGTCGCCGACACTTGGAGTTTCAAGTTGGAGATTTTGTGTTTCTACGTGTATCTCCCATGAATGGCATACAACGATTTGGAGTTCGTGGCAAGCTGGCGCCACGCTTTGTTGGGCCATTCGAGATACTTTCACGTGTTGGGAAAGTCGCATACAGACTGGCACTTCCCCCACGTTTGGCGGCTATACACGATATATTCCATGTGTCGAACTTGAGGAAGTACATGCACGATCCTCGGTACATCATCAGCTATGAGGGCCTTGACATAGCAGAGTTGACATACGAGGAGGAGCCAGTGCAGATACTTGATTTTGCGGTCAGAAGGCTTCGGAACAAGGAGATTCCCTTGGTCCAGATCCTATGGCGCCGACAGGGTGTTGAGGAGGCGACATGGGAGACCGAAGCAGCTATGCGCGAGAGATACCCGCGACTCTTCTCAGGTATTTTCGTATTTTAGTTTATCAGTTCTCTGTTTGGCAATTCATTTCACTTTCTGGGTAAAAACCTTCTTTGAAGTTTTTATGGGTTAAAAACCTTTTGAGGTTTTTATGGCAGACCGACGAACCCAACTTAGAAGTGGAGTCTCGAGGACGAGACTCTCTTTGAGGTTTTTATGATTGTAACATCCTTAAAATCTAATTACTAAGTAAACCCAAGATGATGAACCATTAGTGAGCTTATGCTAAATTTGAGATGTTAATTATGTCTAAGTAAGATTAGAGACTAAGGATTGGTAGTCATTTATGGATTACTATTCATGGGTGGGCCTTGGTTACAATTAAGAGGAGTGGGTGGGGTTATGTTGCAATTTTTCACAAGGGAATAACTCCCATAGACTCCCCTGTATCCCCACTTCGTATTCTCCATCTTCCCCACTCCAAAAGCCATAACTGACCACTTCTTCTTCTCCACCTTCTCTCCTTGATACCCCACCCAAATTTCCACCAAATTTGAGTTTCTTGGGCTCAAAATAAAGCTGGGAGGAAGGAGCTTCTTCTCCACCAAGTACATGTTGAATCCAAGGCCAAGCTTGATCGAAATTGGTGATAGAAGACTAGAGTTGCTGCTGTTCTTGAGTTGTTCTTGAGCAGTTCCTGAGCACTGTTTAAAGGTACAAATCTTACCCCTCTTTGCTGCCATTAAGATAGAATTTTCTCCACTATATGAGCCTTGTGTTAAGCTGCTATATCAAGGTTTTGATTGTGATTCTTGTTGGGATTTGATTTGGTTTGGGAGTGACTTTTGATGAATGGTCTTGGGAATTTCTAGATCTGTTCATGCTTGATAAATTAGAGTTTTTTGGCCTGGTTTGGGGACATTCTTGAGCTATTTTGTGGGCATTTGATTGCTGTTATATCCTCCATCAATTTGGCTTTAGATCCATGTGCAAATTTCGGATTTGTATGATGATTGGGGATTTTGGCTGCTGTTCACATGGACCTGCAGCTGAAATTCAGATATGTGTTCTTGTGATTTGCATGCGATTAATGGATGCTTTTGTATGATAAAAGGGCCATTTTCGAGTATCCTTGATGTTTGATCTTGTCTCCATCCTATTTACCTTTAATCCATGGTTTATAAGTGGATTTGAAGATGATTTGGGAGTGTTTTAACTGCTGCTATACTGCAGCTCAACAAATTTCAGAATCTGTGATCTTCCTTGTATTTGGATTATGCATGATTTTTGAGATGATCTTAAGAACCATTCTTTGTGGTTTGGATGCTGTATGAATGAGTGTTATAAAAACCATGAGATCCATGCCTTTGGCTTAAGTTTTGGTGATGATTTTGGGAAAGATAGCTGCTGTCCAAGGACTGTTAGCCAAATTTCAGTGTATGCATGTTAGATCCATTAGCATACATCTTTTGTGGTTTTTCTTTAAAACATAAAATCATTGAGTTCTCCTCATACATGATATGAGTGATCATATAGTAACTCAACTCCTTAGAGGAAATGGATTTTTAGTTGAATAATTGATGGTTTTGGACTGATGGTTCACGGTGATACATTGCTGTACACGCATGCACTTTCGTTGCTGAATGTTTGCGATTTTGAGTGCATAATAGCCACGGTTTTGTTATCCCTTAAGCATGAATTTATAGTAGATCATGTGGTGTTGGAAGCCATGAGTATGCATAAGAATTTGACAGGGTTTTGGGGCCTTGAACTGCTGTGTGTCTGCTGCTATATTCATACAGTACGCATAAACTTATATACTGAATATGTGCATGTCTGGAATATGTAATGCCCTCTTAATGAAGTCCTTATTGTTGGACTTTAAGGATTATATGTTTCTTAAATTGGTGAAGGTGAATTCCATGAAGTTGGGTGAGAAATTTGAAAGGAATTAGATACCTTAAATTGCCATGTGTGCTGTTGTGCATATAACAGTGCACACACATTTTACTACTGTCGTGTGATGACTTTTGAAAAGGTAGAGTCTCTCTTAAGAACCATCTTAGAGTGGTGCCTTAGTCCTTTATTGATACTTAGGAAGGTGGGCTCGAATTCCATGATATTGATTAATAAATTGAGGACAAACTTGATGATAAACTTTGCTAATTGTGTGGTTCTTTCATAGTTCCATGTGACCGAATTGAATTGGGAATTTTAATAATAAAGAGACCAAGTGTTGGGTTTTGTGAGCTATAGACTGATATATATATGTGTGTGTGTGTGTGTGTGTGTGTGTGTGATCACACATGAAAATAAGACTTTATGGAACTTGTATTTTTGGCATGATTGGCTCATATTGTGGGCTGCAGTATTGACTTAAGAAGAGTTCGATAATACATGTAGTAGACCACTGATGAATCCACATTTCATCATCTTTATTCTATCATTTTGGCACCTAAAACCCTAGCAAATGCCTGTAAATAGCCTTAAATCAAGCATCTTAGCATTCATGCATGTGCATCTCAACAGTGTGTAAATTACTGTAATTAAGGCCAAAATTATAGAATAAATAAAGAAAAGAAAAAGAATAAAATATTGTAAATATTTTATGACCCAAAACCCCCGAGACCTAGGCATCTTGATGAATAGGTCGACAAGGAATAAAGTAGGGGGAGATAAGGTCAGAAATACAGTGTAAATACCTATATTTTTTTTATTCATTCTTTCTTCATTTTGGGACCTATTCTTGGTTCCACTTTTTGTACATCAAATAAAGAAACTTTGTACACAAAAGTTTGTAGATAATTTAATAAAGAAAAATACAAAATTGATTTCACAGAAAAATAATGTACAGATAAAAAGTTATGGTCTGAATAAAAATCCAGAATGCCAACTTCCCAGACCCGTATCTCACAATTAAAAACTCCAAATGCAGCGTACTCACCTTTAATTGTATATAGAATAAAATAATCTATTTTATGGTGGTGGTTTCGCATTTGGAGGAGCTACGGTCTGAAAGTTGAGTTCTGGACCCTCATTGTATAAGTGTACAGATTAAAATATTCACTTTATTCTTTATTCATTATTTATCCAATTTTATATTTTTATAATGTTGTAAATATTATTTATAATAATTATGTACATTAAAATCAGAATAAAAATGTAAATAAAACTCAAAATCAAAACACTTGTATAAAGAATACATAGGTATATTACCTGTACTTATACCTATACTTTCTATATGTATATACAAAACAATTCATAAAAATAAAATAAAAATACATTTGTGTATATAAAAGTATTTTATAATTTTAGAAAATAATAAACAAAAATAAGTAGATTAAATACACAAAATAAAAATAAAATACTAAAATACATAGATAATATACCTATATAGGGGTATAAATGCAACTTGTAAAAATATATTTCATAAAAATAAATAAAAATCATAATAAAATACTACATAAAATAACGAATATTTTTTATTTTATAATCATTATTTAATAATACCATTTCCTATTTTTAAAGTAATTAATAAAACATTTTATTCGGGATTTTTCCTGATTGGTCCACGTGGACCAATCAGGAGGAGGCGCCAGTTGACCTCGGTCAACTGGTCGTCCTTCGTCCTTGAGCTCCGCGCGCCTTGTTTTTCCCCCTCTTTCACCCTTTTTTCGAGGCTGCGCCGCTCGTCCTCTCCAGCCGCTTCCTTCTTGGAAGTTGATCACTGTAGATCCATCTCCATCGCCGACTCCTCAGATCGACCCATGTCTCCTTCTACCACCCGTGATCTCGTCTCGAACTCATGCGATTTTCACCCTTCAAATACAACCCCCCTTCTTCCTTTCTCGGGTTGAACCGCGAATCACCAGTGAACCACCCCCCTTGGTCCAGCCATCAAAGCCCGAAGGTGACATCTTCGAGCTCAGCGCATCCAAGCGGCGGGAGAGGGTCGATAGCGCCGCGTGTTCCAACCTCCGGCGACCGCCGTCGAGGTACCTTCCCTCGCCTGATCTGGGCTCGAGGTCGTGTGTTACTCCTTAGTTTTTCTCCGTAGTTGCATCCCTTGCGTTTCCAGCTCCATTATCCCCCGATCATCCACTTCATTATCGCATCGATTCGCTAAGTCGATTGCTCACCGGAGACACCTCCGGCCACCATCACCACCGTTCATCTATCGCGCACCCCCACGCCTCCGCGAGGCCCAGGCAATTTGCCCTGGGCCTTCTCACCACTTTTTGCAGGTCCTAGCGCCAGAAAGACCCCATCTGGGGGGTCGATTTTGAGGAACCGTGCTACCTGGAGCCCCCTTTCGTCCTCAAGCTTGCGGCGGCGCGCCGGAGCTTTCCCGCCCATTTTGGCCTCGCCGCGAGGTTGGGGGACCTTCCAGGCGTCGTCAGGAACCTCCAGCGACGAGAACCAAGGCCGGAGCAACGCCTGTGAGCCGATCGAAGTTCGTGAGGGACGGAGTTCTTCCCTGTTCTAGCAGGGGAGGTTCCAGCCGTCCGATCCGAGGGACGCTCCAGCTCTTGCTGTGGCCGTTGGATCTCCATCAGCCTCGGCCGTCCGATCACGCAAAGAGTTCTAATCGCAGCTGTAGGCAACGAAGAGGTATCGGCGCGCGAGAGAAGGACACGTGTCTAAGTGAAGCGATATCAGCCGTCCGCTCCCGCTTTGGCGTGGGTATTTTGCTACAAACCCCCGCCCATTTTTTGTAATATTTTAATAGTACCAAAACCTTCCTCGGCAGTTTAAATAGTTTTGTAATATTTGCACGAAGGCCCCCTTTGTTTACTTATTTGCACTCGGGTCCAATCCACGTCACCTCACGTGCCCGTGCGCGTGAGGTGGCTGGGTATTTTGCAGGGACCCCCCTAGGGTTTGTTTATTTCGGTTTAGTCCCAGAACTTTTGTATTAAGTGTTAAACATTTGGGATATTTGCATACAAGCCCCTGATAGTTTTGGTTATTGCCTTTAGGTCCCTGCCAGGCGCGTGTTTCGCACGTGTTCGGCTTGGGCATTTTGCGCTAAGGCCCCTCCGGGTTTTGTTATTTATATTTAGTCCAGTAAATGCAAGTTTTAGTGTAATATTTTGTGGAAAATTGCATGTATGCCCCTGGATGTTTCAATATTTGCACTTATGCCCTTGCCAGGACTGTTTAATGTTTGGATACTTGTTCTAATTGTTTAAAATATCACATTAAGTCCAAAAATTCCACAAAAAATAGACTTAACTTCCTGGATATGTGTACTTTAACGCTACCTAGTTAGTTTTTGATTTTATTTTATTTTCATATTTATTAAAAATCAAAAACTCTCATTTTGTGTACTGTCTACCTTAGAAAATACCAAAAAAATATCAAAACACCTCCAAAAATTCCAAAAAAATCACCTAGTGTCTATTTTATTATCTTTTAGTGTCAGTCCAAAAATCACTAAAAATCTCAAAAGAAAAACACTAAAAAAATTCAAAAACACTCAAAAACTTTAAAAAAATATAGAAAATCAAAGAAAACTCCAAAAAATATAAACTCAGCTTCTGTTTGTCCCTTATTTTATTCCCTTTATTAGAAAAATAGTGTGAAATATTTTTGGTACTGGTTGCTATTTTCAAATCTCATTTTTGTCACAGCCAGCCCTATTCCCACTGTTTGCCTTATTTCAGACTTTAAAAATACCAAAAACATCTTGAAAAATCCCCAAAAATCATAAAAACAGTAAAAAACCTTAAAAATACCAAAAACATTTATTTTCTGAATTTTGGAGCATTTTTGTGCATTTTTATAAATATTTTATCTTGCCTTATCTCATATTGCCTTTACTTTCCAATATTAAAAAAAATATATATAAAATATAAAATATAAAAATCAGAAAATCAAAAATCAAAATACAAAATT
Source organism: Ottelia alismoides (assembly GCA_037367405.1). Classification (NCBI taxonomy): domain Eukaryota; kingdom Viridiplantae; phylum Streptophyta; class Magnoliopsida; order Alismatales; family Hydrocharitaceae; genus Ottelia; species Ottelia alismoides. Next base: position 54,128 of record JAZKJV010000636.1, on the reverse strand, counting down.
AAAAATTAAATAAAAATAAATAAAAAATTTAAAAATTAAAAACCCACAAAAATTGTAGTTGCTTGCTTAGTGTAGACACATCACACACTCACACACTTAGCTTCTGCTAGGACTACATTGTTTGCTCCCTGTGTTCGAACTCTCTGCATACTTGCCCTTTACATCATTTGTGCAGAGTTAAAAATAAATTTTAACTCCACATTGTTTCTAATTTATTGATCTTAGTGTGGGTTAATTGTTGATCAAACTCGGATTTTGATTGGTCGACACTTCGACTGAGTTCACGCTTTGTGTTGAACTTAAGGCCATCGAAATCCGTGTTTATCAACCACAAGTAATGCAAAACGTCATGTGGTGTGTGCACTTTAATGAGTACCTGTGAGTTAGGCCATATTTGTTTTTGGTGTCCCTATATATAAGACTTGTCATCTGACTCTAAATAAGATAAGGAGTTTAAATCCTCCAAAATATGAATTGATTTCCTGTTGCCTTAAGGTCTTTCTCTAGTTTGTAGCCAGATCTTTAGGTTTATTTACGAATCTTGCGGGACCTATGAAAGGAAGAAGGTTCCTGATCTGGTAGCCTAGATCCTAGGATAAGATGTTCATCAATGGGAGATGAGAGAGAGACTAATAGCAGGTCTGTATCCCTGACCTTGGATCAATTGAGGTTCTTATAGAATAAGTTCGGTCTAGGACCGATAACTTGTAGTTGTGAAACAAATCAGAGAAACCATAGTCACTTAGGGTGAAACATGGCAATAAATGAAATGGTGATGTCACATGTGCCAGTCGTGGAGATTCATACTCCGACTGTGCGAGGGCGCGGTGACCCTCACCTGAGTAGGAGATGAGGTCGCTCAGGCTTGGGTAGCGGACACTGAGAGCATGGGTCTAGGATCCCAGTATTTTTCACGTGTTTTCTTCGAACCGGCTCGGTTTTTACGCTTCTTTGGGATCCACGAGTTGTCTAGTCCATTCCGCTGACCCGTTGGTTTTTCTTTGAGAGCCTAGGTTGGGGGCTCTCTGCTGTTAGATACGAGCTCGTCTGGTTTTTACTTAGCTCTTCTCCTTCAGGAGTTGAGCAACGAGAGAGGAAGTGATGAATCTCCATTTCATCACCTTTATTCTATCATTTTGGCCTTAAAAACCCCAGCAAATGCATGTAAATAGCATTAATTTGTTCATATTAGCATCTATTATTTATTAATTGTACATAAAATAAGGTTTTTAATGCCAAAATTATAGAATAAAGGGAAGAAAAGAAAAAGGAATAAAATATTGCAAATATTTTATGACCCCAACCCCGAGACCAAGGCCAGCATGGAATTGGTCGACAAGGAATAAAGTAGGGGGAGATAAGGGCCAAAATACAATAAATACCTCATTTATTTATTCATCAATGCATTTTTGACACCTATTTTGTACATAATTATTTATTCATCAAATAAAGAAACTTTGTTCATAAAAGCTGTAGATAATAAAGTAAATAAAAATACAAAATTGAGTTTGCACAAAAATAATACTCAGTGTACCTTTTATACCCAGAATAAAAAGCAAAAATCTCAACTTCATAGACCCATATCTTGCAAATAAAAACTCCAAATCACCCAAACTCACCTTTAATTGTATATAGCATTCCATGAACTATTTGATAAAATTGGTTTCATATTTTTTGGAGTCCATCTGTGGAAGTTAGGTTTTTGGACCTCCTTGTACATAGTACCTGATTAAAATATTCATTTTTATTCAATATTTGTCATTCTTACAAAATTATATTTTTAGAATCTTATGAATAATGTATATAATACATGTACATAATAAAACTAAAAGAAAACCAAAAAGAAATTGAGAAATAAAATAAGCCTATGTAATATATAGGCAAAATACCTATGAGAAGGATGTACATAAATGAAAAGAGAAAAGCATTCTTTAATTATTTCATTCTTTTATTTCCTATAATAATGTATATATTTAACCTATTAAAAATACAAATCCATAATAAAAACAAATAAAATTCATTAAATAAATAAAACATATATAATATATAGGTAAAGTACCTATAAGTATACGTACATATACGTAGACCTGTTTATTTAAATATGTAAATAAACTCATAAAAAGTAAATAAAAATATATTTATACTCACAAAAATAAATCATAAATTTATAAAATAAGAAAATAAAATAATAAAATAAAATAAACAAAATAAAAATAAATGTATATAAATATACTTATAAATACATTATTTTAATAAAACCGTAATAAAATACTTCAAAAAAAATAAAAAAAAATTATAAATAAATATTACATTAATTTATAAACATTTTTTATTTTATAAGTAAATTCTAATTAATTCATTTAATAAGTTAAATAAAAGGGTCAAGATCTGGTCGATTTGGACCAATCAGGGGCCAGGGAAAGTTGACCTCCGGTCAACTCCCCCTGCGCCTCTGACTGGTACGTCTGAACTGTCTTGTCCCCCATCTTCTCGCCTTTTGCCCGCTCGATTCGTCCATCAATCGCCATCGAATCCTTCACGGATTTTATTCCCTGTACATCCCTCTCCCACGCCGTCCTCTTGGATTCTTTGTACATAGCCCATATCGCCCGCTATGGCCCGGTCAATAAGGGTGCCCTTTTCGTCTATAAATAATCCTCCTCCGCCTTCCTCCCAAGTTTGGTCAATTTCCCTCCATTTTCTTCCTTGCATTCGGTCCCAGGTACGCTCCTCGTGACAGGGGGATGCCGCCGGCACCTAGAATCGGTTGGAGATGGCGGAGGTTGCACCCAAGGCCGCCGCTCCGGCGAGGCCTCTGCTCCTTGGCGTTTCGCCAGGTACGAGCTGCGCTTTTATCATTTTTAGGTAGTTTTTCATTTATGCATTTCATTCTCGCTTTTTATTTCGCATTTAGATCTGTAGTTTAGCGTAATTTAGGTGATTCGTAGTTCGCCGGAGCTCCGCTCCGGCGAGCTTTTCACTGTGCTTCCGACTGTGCCCCGACCACTTTCCACTGCCATTTCATTCCCCTACGCCTTCTCCATATCCCAGCCACCTTGTCCAACCGGATTCGCTTCTGAATCCGCGAATCGAAGCTCCTCCACCACCCTTCGCCGGAGCTTCTTCGCCCACCTTCATCCCTGTGCTGTCAGCTTCAAACCCCGGGTCGAGGGAGACGCCCTCGAGCCCCTCTATCTTTCTGTGCAGGTTAGGTGCCCCAACGCGCACCAGGAGTCGATTCCAAACGCGGCGGAGGTACCTGGAGCTGCTATTCTTGTTCGAGCTCGTGGCGACGCTCCAGGGTACCTCTGGCCGACCTGAGACCTCCAGCATAAAGAAGACCCTGCCAGGAAGCTTTGTGGACCTTCAGGAGCGGCGAAGACCGGCAGGAGAGCGAGATCCAGCCGGAGGAAGCTCGCCCCGGCGAGTGTTCTTCCCTGTTCTTCCACGCCAGCTCCCCGCCGTTGGATGAAGACGAAGGCCCCAGTTCTAATCACAGCCGTTCGATGGAGCGCTGCTACGACCGTCAGATCTCACGCGAGATCCAATCCTCTCCGCTCATCGGCGAAGCGTTATCGGCGCACGTGGAGGCGCCACGTGTCAAGTGAACGAAGATCAGCCGTCGGATCAAGCGCCTCTTTTGGGGGTAATTTGCATATCCAGCCCCCGCCTTTTTTGTATTTATTCTTTAATTCTGTAAATATTTTTGCACGTTATAAATAAATTGTAAATTTTGCTGATAGGACCCCGAACTATTTGACATTACATTTAGGTCCTTCCGCGCCTCACGTGCAGTCCCACGTGAGGCGCGTGAATTTTGCATGTATGCCCTGGTGGTTTTTGTATATTGTAGAATAGTTCTAAAAATAAAAACAAATGTTTATTTCTGTTGTATTTTTGCACTGATGCCCCTGTAACTTATTTTATTTGCAAAAATACCCCTGCCAGGTTGTTTCATTTTTGTCTCTTTATCTATTTATTAAAAATACCTAGATGGCTTCTAAAAATTCAGAAAAATTAGGGTAGATGCTCCATGCAATGCTCTTCCACGCACATATTTTATTTCGCATTTTTCTGCATTTTCCCTAATTATAAAAAAATGAAAAGAAGCCCATTTTTGTACTGTTTAAATTATAAAATACAAAAAAATTAGAAAATGATTTTGAAAAATTCCAAAAAAAATATATATATGGTATAATCATATATATATTGAGTCCAGAAAATGAAAAACAAAATAAAAATTACAAAAACAAAAAGATATAAAAAAATTATAAACACCAAAACCCACTAAAACAATAATTGGACATGATCATTGGATTGAATAATTACACAACATTGCATACAACCATTCGCCTCCCAGTGTTCGACCTCTACCTGTACTTACACCTATACACATTTGCATGTAGAGTTATAATAAATTTTAACTCCACATTTTTGGATATTTATTGCATATATTTATTGTGGGTTAATTGACGATCGATTCGGGTTTCGTGAGCGGTCGCTCAGCGACACTGTAGACCCGCCTTGTGCGGGCTATCTTGACCCTCGCGAAACCCGAGTTATCAAATGGCGCCGTTGCCGGGGAGGCAACGGATTTTGTATGATTTTGTGAGCTTATTTGTTCATTCATCCAATTGTTTGCTCATGTCCATGATTCAGTTATTTGTTTGGTTTTTATTCCTATTTGATATTATGTTGACTGCTCTGACCATTTCTTTCCTTTGTCTTTGATGCGAGGGACCGCCAAGCGACGGAGGACCTCCTAGGAGGACCTATGCACCCGAGCAAGGTGGAGTTGGCGTTTCTAGGCCAAGCCAACAGGAGAGAGCATCCATGACAGAAGAAGGAGAATTTTTGCAGACAGTCTCTATTTTTATGCATTTTATATTATTTCATTTTATTAGGTATATTTATGTGGGAGAGTGACACTTAGAATTTTGTAATAATACAGGACTCTCACAGGTACACTCCGACTCCCGAGGTCCATTGCCCGAGGGATTGTTCCCTTGGGGGCCTCGACGGTTTTGACGGTTTTTCTTTTTTTTATTTTTATTATTTTGTGTGAATGAGCCCTCGCTTAGGAATTGTTTGCCGATAGATTAGGTCCAAACACCCTAATATATTTGCATGTACCTATAGTGCGTTTTGGACCTAGTCAAATCTAAACAGTCGATTCATTTATCTCTTAACCCCCGTGCCGTGAGCGAACCCCATCAAGCGCTACTCCTGAACTCGAGCGTGTCGAGAAGAGGAGGGGTGAGCCAAGACCGGACTCTTCGGTTGAGAATAAGTAACCGACTTAAGGTGCTTCACGATAATAGCAGTTACTATCCTAGGGCGATTTCTTCGGCTCGCATTTGCATATAGCATAGGTTTCAATTCTGTTATGCATCCCGCATGGAGAGAGCTGGGAGGCACTGTAAGTCTTCTTACTTAGCATGCATCATCGATTTCCGACTTGCATGGCTTTTCCGACTTCTCCCTCTGTTTTTGACCACTTAGGATGCTTAATGGAAATTGGAACCCCGATAGGCACGTGCATTGAAAATACCCAAAAACAGTGATAACTCAAATAAAATCGGGACTGCTAACTCTATTGACCTAACAATAAAATGTAATGAATTCCTGGTCTTGGGGAGAGCAACCCCCTCATTGTATGCGTTTTAAATTGCTTACGTACACACTAAGGAGTAGAGCCCAAATCCTATCAAGCCTCCTACGTGATTGTACAATTTTTGTGATTCTCTCCTAACTCTAAAATTGAAAAGATAAATGACCGTCACCTGATGGTCTTCACTGTGTTGAGTAGGTGAATTGGGGGTGTTGCCTTGTGTATTGATTGTGACTTGGAGTTCATTGTGTTTTCCATTCATTATTAGAGTAGACGGTCCCGTTCGTGTGAGTCATGCATTTTTCATCTTTGAGTCTCTCTATCTCTCTTATACATATATCCCTTCATCTTGCATCGAGTCGTGATATTGGCGCTTGAGCTCAATCATACTTCGCCAAGTCCTTTGTTTCCCTCTTCTTCATCCATCTTCTTCGTATCCACCGTATCATCTTCTCTGGTTCAGGGAGAGCACTCTCCTTGACCCACCATTTTGATGGTGTTCCCGTCTTGTGTGGAACACCCAATTTTGTCTATGTCCCAATTTTCTCGCCCGCCCTCCTCGTACCCTCTGTATCATCTCTCTCTTTATCTCCGGGAATGCTGTGCATATTGATGAGGCCCGCATAGAGGATTATTTATACAGATTATTTGTGTAAGTCGGGCATGATATTGCGGATGCTGAGATTGATTTGGTGGATTTGACTTTTGATGCATGCATATGTACTTCTTGAGGATTTTTGAAGATGCATGATGATTACGTATGATTCTTTATCGAGGATTTAGATCTTGCACACCGGATTGAGGATGTAATGAGCTTCAGTGATTTGAGGATGATATCAGGATGTTTCTATTGTTTTATCCATTTCGAGGTTCCTACCATCTGTGATTTCTGGGCTGAATAGACTATCTTGATATATGCTTCATGATGACGATGATTGGAACCCACATGATTTCTCTTCTACATGAGTGACCCATCCTCGCTCTCCTGACTTCATTATCCACCTTTGGCACTTTGAGGATTCCTGATTATCTATTATGCCATCTCAGCATATTTGATTCACCTGAGGGACAGTTTGTGATAGACCTGATTATTTTCTCCCTCAAATGATCTTATGCCCTCCTGATTGATGAATTCACAATATTTCGAGGACCTGAGACTCTATGACAGCCTTCCCATGACCTTCATTGACCTAGTTCGCATTTGTCCCCGAGGACTACCTGCGGGAAAATGCGGCAATTTCTTGGACTACGGTTTCATTCACCACTTGGTCGCCATTGTGATGGGACCCGAAACCGAGTCAGATAATATGCTTGATTGGCCTCCCTCTGTGACCGGTGCCCGATCTGTCGGCACATGAGGCTAACTGATAGATGGCTCGCCTTGACGGTCCTTGCAAGGTAGAGCTCCACTTTTCTGATTATTCCATGCCTGGTTCATAGCTCTCCGAGGGTTATCTGCGAGGGGCTATGACACATTCTAGCTCTCTTGGTCTCTTCTGCTGGTAGGCGGTCTGTCGTCTACCGAGACCAGATTCTCTATGGGTCCGGCTGATGGACCCGGCTCCTTTGAGCCCTTTTCTCTCCTTGACGACCCTCGCAAGGATGAGATGCACTCTGATTATTCACTATGTAGCTCACATCACTTCCCGAGGACTATCTGCGGAAGGATGTGACACTTTCTTTACAATCGGCTTCACTTATTTCTATTGTCTCCTGTCTGTTGGAGCACGCAGCCGAGTCGTCTGATTTGTGTTCTCGGTCTCCATTTCTGATTACGTGCCTGACTTGTAGAGGCATGAGACCGATTTGCTCAGACTCCTATGAGGCCGCTCTCCTTGATGGTCCTCGCAAGGATGAGCTCATTTCTGACCATTCTTTGACTAGCTCGTAGCTCCCCGAGGGTTATCTGCGGGAACCTACGACATATGATTGGTCTCTTCTGATGATAGCCGATTTGTCGACCATCGAGACCACTATGTGGGTCCGTCTGATGGACCCGGCTCCTTTGAGCCCTTCTCTCTCCTTAACGACCCTCGTAAGGTAGAGGCACATTCTGACTATTCCCTGCCTAGATCGCAGTACTCTCCGAGGACTATCTGCGGGAGGCTGCGACACTCTTTTTACGCTCGATTTCCCCTGCTGACTGTGTCTCCGATCTGCGGAGCACGAAACCGCGTCGCCTGAAAAACTTGATTTTTGGTCCCATCTTGAGTTGCCTATCCGATCTATGGATCATGGGTACCATCTGATTAGACTCCTTTGAGTCTGCTCGCCTTGATGGTCCTCGCAAGGTCGAGCTTCTGATATCTGCTAATTATCATGCCTAGCTGGCAGCACGTTCCCCGAGGGTTATCTGCGGGACGCTGCCACAATTTCTAGATTTGTCGGTCTCTTCTGCGGGTAGCCGATCTGTCGCCTACCAAGACCGTTTCTGTGATCCGTCTGATGGATCAAGCTCTGTTGAGCCCGCTCTCCTTGACGACCCTCGCATGGGTGAGCTTCTGTTCTGATTATTCATTGATCAGCATGTACCGCTCTCCGAGGGTTATCTGCGGGAGAGTACATCATTTTCTAGGTACACGGCTTCATTTCTGGTGTCTCCCAGTTGGGGGAGAACGAAGCCGAGTCTTCTGATTATCCTTTAATTTTGCTCACCTTGACGACCCTCACAGGGTTGAGCCATGCCTTGCGGCATTGGGTGTCTGTCTCCGATGATCTTCCGGCCTCGTAACCACCGAATGCAACACTGTCTCCTACTCTCTATCTTCCATATCTTATCGAGACTCTGATTGACCGGAGGACGCTGTACTGTTCTATCTTCCTCCCGATCTTACGGTATCGGCTTTGTTTCCTCATGATGACCTTAGGAGCCGATCACCTGCTTCATGCTATCGATCTATGCTTTACTTCTGATCTATTGTCCCCGGTAGCCAACACCCACCTGATTGCATATTCGGGTGTCTTTTCACCTGCTGACTGCGTCCTCGTTCTCACAAGGAGACGACGACAAGAGCACGGTATGCACTTGTCAGATACCGTCCTGTACTTCACCAGTCTCTTCACCGCTTGTATATATGTGTATTCTGTTCATTCTTTCTCCCGCATGTTACGTGTGTCCTAGATCTATCGCCATATCTTTGTGTCTATACTTAGGACGTACTTTGTCCTAAGTATAAGGGGTACACACCGCATTGTTCTTTCGTCGTTCAGTTTCGTCACTCCTGTTGTTGCCTATACTTAGGGATATCTCGCCCTAAGTATAGGGGGAGTGATGCGTATATTCTCCATGATCTTTTCGTCTATCTGTATACATCTCTCTTTTCTTCTTTTCTTCTTTTCCTTGTCTATTCTCTTTATCTATCAAAAAGGTGTCGCCCCTTGTAGACAGTTTTCTATACTTAGGACGTACTTTGTCCTAAGTATAGGGGGGTTGGCACCCCGAGTATCTCCATTCTTTGATCCTCTCCATTGTCTCCTCTTCTTGTCTATACTTAGGGATATCTTACCCTAAGTATAGGGGAGACAATCTGAGTACGATCTGTTCATTCCCACCCTTGACCCTCCCTGCGTTGTGAACAGTCTGCTATACTTAGGCTTCTTTGATCCTAAGTATAGGGGGGACGGTCATCTTCTTATTCATTTATCTCGTCATTCTTTCATTCTTTCAGTCGTTGTAGTATAGACTTTTCTATACTCAGTACGAGTTATGTCTTCTCTTTCTCTTTTCCGATCTATGAGGACATAGCTCCTGCTAAGTATAGGGGGGTCGTATATACTCTGTATATACTTTAGCCATAACTCGTACTTTCGTGTAATTATTAATAAATATGGCTAAAAATAAGAGATAATTCATTAATAATGCTTCTTATTTCTCAAATTCTTTGTGTATATATTGATTAATAAATCAGGTTAAAAATACTCTTGCAAAATGATTTGAAAAATGGTGTAAACTGTTTGGAAAACTTTTTGTGAAATATTTTCAACCTTTGTAAAAACATTTTGATTGCAAAATTTTCTATTTGTGTGAAATAAAGGATTTGAAAACCTATTTGCAAATGATTGTGAAAACATTTTTGTAAAAATATTGTGAAAATGTATATATAGTGTTTGCAAAATCTTTGTAAAATGGATTTCAAATGATTGTAAATATTTGCAAAAATCATTTTGTACTATAGTTTTCAAAAATGATTTTTCAAATAAATTTGAGGAATAAAAGCATCAAAATAAAATACATAAAATTCTTTATCAATTGTAAATACACCTAAATAAAAACACTTAGTTAAAATCTGTAAATTATCTAAGTCTTGTAAAATAAAGCGGCACGCCCGTGTAAATAGCTGTACATATTTTATACTTTGAGTGCCAAAATTATTTACAAAAATTTCTTTGTGTAAAAATTCCTCTCTTTGTTTTCATGTTCTTTGAAAAATTGCATTATTCTTTGCATATTTGTAAATAGCATTCATATTCTTTTATTGAGCTTGATGATTGAACTAGTCCAATAAAGTCGAAGATTGGAGCTTGGTTGGACCTTACTGCACCTAATTGCACTGGAACCCTACGGGAACTAGGTTTAAGGTACTTCAGGTCTATTCAGACTTAATTCTTTGAGAAATCAGGGCTAGGTTCAAGTCACCTCAGTGGACTAACTAGAACTTTTCGAAACACACGCATGACTCTTGTCGGCCGTGACCTAACTTGGACACTTGCACCTTTCACTTGGATCAATTCAGTTGGAGTGGTGAGGGGGTTGGATTTGCTAGTCTGAGACGCACACGGGTGGAAACATTCGTCCTCGTCTAGGGAGGGAAGTGCACCCCAACCTGGTCTAGTTTCAATGAAGTTGAATGACAGGAGAGTGTGGGTTGCAATAAAGCTTCAAAAGAGGGATAGTCTTCTGGCTCAAGAGGAAAAAGTCCTTATGTAAATGCTGCTGTACATAGTATGTTGAAAAAAAAAATGGACAGGCTTGAAAATAAAAAAATAAAAGTGCCTGCCGGAGAATGTATATATGTTGTATAGAAAATAAGCAAGCTTGAGCATCAAAGTTACACCATGTGAGCCTGCAGCTGGATGACTTGACTACACTGGTCTTGCATCCCCAGGATTGGTAGCTACACTGGCTACTGTCCATTTTTCTTTTCTTCACCCCCCCTCCTCTTGAGTTGGATGCCACTTGAACTTAGAAGGAAATACCCCGCTCCTTGACGGTAGAGGGCTGGATTGGGGAATCATTGGGTTGTCATTCTGGAGAAGTCAGTTCCTTTGTCATTTCAGCTAGGGAGAGCCACCATCACTTACACCGTACCAGTCAGCTTCATAGTCATAAGGGTTTGCGTATGACGTAGGCTAGTTCTGACCTGGCTATTGAGGTAATTTGAACCAAGTTCTGTGACTATCGAAGGCTGTTGTGTTTTAAATTTGGTTCCCTACCAGGTTCCACACACATTCTCACACCAAGGTCTAGCCTGAGCTCCAAACTTTGATTTTGTACAGATGAGTTTAATAATCATGATCAATTCAATTTATTCTTTGAATTCTTTATTTTGGCTTTTTCTTTTCTTCTTATTCTTTATTCTTTTGGTACTTATTGCATAAGTATTTGCTAGGGACTAGCAAAGGCAAGTATAGGGGGGTGATGAATCTCCATTTCATCACCTTTATTCTATCATTTTGGCCTTAAAAACCCCAGCAAATGCATGTAAATAACATTAATTTGTTCATATTAGCATCTATTATTTATTAATTGTACATAAAATAAGGTTTTTAATGCCAAAATTATAGAATAAAGGGAAGAAAAGAAAAAGGAATAAAATATTGCAAATATTTTATGACCCCAACCCCAAGACCAAGGCCAGCATGGAATTGGTCGACAAGGAATAAAGTAGGGGGAGATAAGGGCCAAAATACAATAAATACCTCATTTATTTATTCATCAATGCATTTTTGACACCTATTTTGTACATAATTATTTATTCATCAAATAAAGAAACTTTGTTCATAAAAGCTGTAGATAATAAAGTAAATAAAAATACAAAATTGAGTTTGCACAAAAATAATACTCAGTGTACCTTTTATACCCAGAATAAAAAGCAAAAATCTCAACTTCATAGACCCATATCTTGCAAATAAAAACTCCAAATCACCCAAACTCACCTTTAATTGTATATAGCATTCCATGAACTATTTGATAAAATTGGTTTCATATTTTTTGGAGTCCATCTGTGGAAGTTAGGTTTTTGGACCTCCTTGTACATAGTACCTGATTAAAATATTCATTTTTATTCAATATTTGTCATTCTTACAAAATTATATTTTTAGAATCTTATGAATAATGTATATAATACATGTACATAATAAAACTAAAAGAAAACCAAAAAGAAATTGAGAAATAAAATAAGCCTATGTAATATATAGGCAAAATACCTATGAGAAGGATGTACATAAATGAAAAGAGAAAAGCATTCTTTAATTATTTCATTCTTTTATTTCCTATAATAATGTATATATTTAACCTATTAAAAATACAGATCCATAATAAAAACAAATAAAATTCATTAAATAAATAAAACATATATAATATATAGGTAAAGTACCTATAAGTATACGTACATATACGTAGACCTGTTTATTTAAATATGTAAATAAACTCATAAAAAGTAAATAAAAATATATTTATACTCACAAAAATAAATCATAAATTTATAAAATAAGAAAATAAAATAATAAAATAAAATAAACAAAATAAAAATAAATGTATATAAATATACTTATAAATACATTATTTTAATAAAACCGTAATAAAATACTTCAAAAAAATAAAAAAAAATTATAAATAAATATTACATTAATTTATAAACATTTTTTATTTTATAAGTAAATTCTAATTAATTCATTTAATAAGTTAAATAAAAGGGTCAAGATCTGGTCGATTTGGACCAATCAGGGGCCAGGGAAAGTTGACCTCCGGTCAACTCCCCCTGCGCCTCTGACTGGTACGTCTGAACTGTCTTGTCCCCCATCTTCTCGCCTTTTGCCCGCTCGATTCGTCCATCAATCGCCATCGAATCCTTCACGGATTTTATTCCCTGTACATCCCTCTCCCACGCCGTCCTCTTGGATTCTTTGTACATAGCCCATATCGCCCGCTATGGCCCGGTCAATAAGGGTGCCCTTTTCGTCTATAAATAATCCTCCTCCGCCTTCCTCCCAAGTTTGGTCAATTTCCCTCCATTTTCTTCCTTGCATTCGGTCCCAGGTACGCTCCTCGTGACAGGGGGATGCCGCCGGCACCTAGAATCGGTTGGAGATGGCGGAGGTTGCACCCAAGGCCGCCGCTCCGGCGAGGCCTCTGCTCCTTGGCGTTTCGCCAGGTACGAGCTGCGCTTTTATCATTTTTAGGTAGTTTTTCATTTATGCATTTCATTCTCGCTTTTTATTTCGCATTTAGATCTGTAGTTTAGCGTAATTTAGGTGATTCGTAGTTCGCCGGAGCTCCGCTCCGGCGAGCTTTTCACTGTGCTTCCGACTGTGCCCCGACCACTTTCCACTGCCATTTCATTCCCCTACGCCTTCTCCATATCCCAGCCACCTTGTCCAACCGGATTCGCTTCTGAATCCGCGAATCGAAGCTCCTCCACCACCCTTCGCCGGAGCTTCTTCGCCCACCTTCATCCCTGTGCTGTCAGCTTCAAACCCCGGGTCGAGGGAGACGCCCTCGAGCCCCTCTATCTTTCTGTGCAGGTTAGGTGCCCCAACGCGCACCAGGAGTCGATTCCAAACGCGGCGGAGGTACCTGGAGCTGCTATTCTTGTTCGAGCTCGTGGCGACGCTCCAGGGTACCTCTGGCCGACCTGAGACCTCCAGCATAAAGAAGACCCTGCCAGGAAGCTTTGTGGACCTTCAGGAGCGGCGAAGACCGGCAGGAGAGCGAGATCCAGCCGGAGGAAGCTCGCCCCGGCGAGTGTTCTTCCCTGTTCTTCCACGCCAGCTCCCCGCCGTTGGATGAAGACGAAGGCCCCAGTTCTAATCACAGCCGTTCGATGGAGCGCTGCTACGACCGTCAGATCTCACGCGAGATCCAATCCTCTCCGCTCATCGGCGAAGCGTTATCGGCGCACGTGGAGGCGCCACGTGTCAAGTGAACGAAGATCAGCCGTCAGATCAAGCGCCTCTTTTGGGGGTAATTTGCATATCCAGCCCCCGCCTTTTTTGTATTTATTCTTTAATTCTGTAAATATTTTTGCACGTTATAAATAAATTGTAAATTTTGCTGATAGGACCCCGAACTATTTGACATTACATTTAGGTCCTTCCGCGCCTCACGTGCAGTCCCACGTGAGGCGCGTGAATTTTGCATGTATGCCCTGGCGGTTTTTGTATATTGTAGAATAGTTCTAAAAATAAAAACAAATGTTTATTTCTGTTGTATTTTTGCACTGATGCCCCTGTAACTTATTTTATTTGCAAAAATACCCCTGCCAGGTTGTTTCATTTTTGTCTCTTTATCTATTTATTAAAAATACCTAGATGGCTTCTAAAAATTCAGAAAAATTAGGGTAGATGCTCCATGCAATGCTCTTCCACGCACATTTTATTTCGCATTTTTCTGCATTTTCCCTAATTATAAAAAATGAAAAGAAGCCCATTTTTGTACTGTTTAAATTATAAAATACAAAAAAATTAGAAAATGATTTTGAAAAATTCCAAAAAAATATATATATGGAATAATCATATATATATTGAGTCCAGAAAATGAAAAACAAAATAAAAATTACAAAAACAAAAATATATAAAAAAAATATAAACACCAAAACCCACTAAAACAATAATTGGACATGATCATTGGATTGAATAATTACACAACATTGCATACAGCCATTCGCCTCCCAGTGTTCGACCTCTACCTGTACTTACACCTATACACATTTGCATGTAGAGTTATAATAAATTTTAACTCCACATTTTTGGATATTTATTGCATATATTTATTGTGGGTTAATTGACGATCGATTCGGGTTTCGTGAGCGGTCGCTCAGCGACACTGTAGACCCGCCTTGTGCGGGCTATCTTGACCCTCGCGAAACCCGAGTTATCAGGAAGTCGGGTCTGGCAGGCTTACCTCTTCTCTTTCCTGCCTCTAGTGGCATAGTAATCGTACTACCACTGCCTTTCCCTTGGACCACACTTCCACTGGGATTGACGAGAGCAGACGAATCCCTTCGGGGGTTTCCTCACCGCTGAGATAATTACTTTTTCGCCAGGCTGGTGTCTTGGTGATGGGGTAGTAATCGATAGACATGTGACAGTTCACCAATTACCCAGTAAAGATTTCTCATTGAACACTAATAACCCCTTTAATTACCTTTCCGCCAGGCTGGTGTCCTGGTGATGGGGTAATGGTTAGCAGACACTGAGGATTCCACTTACCTTTCCGCCAGGCTGTGACCTTGTGATGGGGTAAGAGATGAGTGACTTTTCCGCTAGGGACTAGTGATGACAGTTCCGTTAGTAGACGCTAACGAGCGTTGGGTGTTGAGAGAGTTGTGAGTACGGTTCCTCTTATACTTCGTGAGTGAGCTATCACACGTGTCGATGAAGGATCAATGAAAGTTGAGAGAACAAGCTAGAAGGAGTGTTGGGAACTTAGTTAGGATGCAAGACACCGCCGCATGCCTACGGAGGCACCCCAACCCTGAGGCGTACATCATACCTCAAAGTCATAGTGTGAGGTTCAACCTGGACTATGAAGTATTATCCGGATGACGAGGTCCTAACCGGACCAAGACCACAGACTTACTTCTAAGCTTGAGTTATTGTTGGGTTAGTTCCATTGATCGAGGGAGACACGGTGTGGTAGTGAGCGAGTGTATTTTTGTTAGACTTCGTGAAGCAAGTGAATAATTTAAAAGAATCAATTAACCCACTTTTACTTGCTAGCTTCTTTTGTACACTACAGTTACCTTACGGTTTTCTACCTGTTCTAGACTGTGCTTACTACTTTCTTAATAGAACTGTGTAGAATTTGTACTCGACAACTTTGTGACAGATACTTGCTTGTTCCCTTTCTACTTGTGGCAGGCAAGGGCCCAATGACCGAGTAGCTGACGTAGTTTGGGCTGCTATTGTTTCTTTTGGTGCTACACTTTCAGAGCAGGTATATCCTTTTGGAGCTCATTAGACAATTGTTAGTTGTGTTCTCTTTTGTAGCCTGATCTTTGGGGTATTTACATGTATTTTGAATGTTGTGGAACTTCAGCATGTTATATGAATGAAATGAAAATGAATGGATATCCTTTTTGTTCAGTTCTGGTGTACTACTACTTCTGCTTTTAGTTTTCTTGTGGTTGCTTGCATAGCCAGATTTAAATCTTGTGAATGTCATGTTTAAAAAGCGAGAAATTTCCTCAGGTTTTCGTAATAACGGATTAACTCTAAGCTGATTAAGTAGGCGAATGACGTGTTTGACGGGTAACCTAAGGTCCTCAGAAGGACAGGGTGTCACACTGCTCAATTACCAGACCAATTGTTGGTTCATTGTACATGAGTATAGGATAAAATATAAGATACGTGGTAAAATGTAACAGTCCTAAATCCTAATGACTAACTAAGTCCAAGATGATGAATCATTAGTGGGCTTGATGGGATTTTGAGATGCAATTTGTGTCTAAGTGGGATTAAGTGGCTAAGTAAGGATTTGTGACTAAGTATGGGTTACTATCCATAGGTGGGCCTTAAGTGCAAATATGAGGAGTTTGTGGGTTTATGTTGCAAATTGTCCTAGGATTAAAAACCCACCTAAATGTCCACTTTGGCCATACTTAATCTCCTCTCTTCATCTTCTTATTCTTGAGAACTTAGATCTCCTTAGCCATGGCCGACCACCCTCTTTGCTCCACCTTCTTCCTTTGATCCACTCCCCATTTCTCATCCAAATTTGAGTTTCAAGAGCTCAAATCAAAGCTGCGGAGGAGAGGATCTTGGATCTTGCATTGCACGTAAGATCAGGGGCCAATAAAGAAGAGAAATACAAGCTTGAAGCCCAAAGTGTGGACTGCTCTACACTTGTTTTTGGAGTGTTCTTCTTCAAGCCCTTGAAGCTTGAATTTGAAGTACAAATTATGCCCCCCTTTGCTGCCATTTTGTGAATTTCCTACCACTTATAATCCAGGTCTTGAATTAAGTCTTTGTTTTCGGAATTTTGTTGATCAAACTTGGGTTTTGGAGGCTATGAGTGGACAGTTTTGTGTATGTCCAGATCTAGTTGTTGTTCTTCAAATTTGAGTTGTGCATGTTTTTTGGGATTTTTCTTGAGCCCTCTTTAGTGGGATTACTTGTTGATTAATACTCCATTAAGTTGGCCTTTCATACTTGGCTTTGGATTCGAAATTGCATGGGATTTATGAGCCTTATTGATTGATGTTCATGGACGGTTTTGAATGTGTTCAGATCTGTCCTTGTTAAATTATAGCTGAATTCATGTTAATTTGGGGAGGATTTTTTATTTCCCTTGAGTTGTTGTTGTTATATGCTCCATTAAGTTGACCTTCCATCCATGATTTTGGACTTGAATTTGCATGTGATTATGAGCTTTTATGGTTGCTGTACGTGGAAGATTTTGCTGAATGTTTCAGATTTGTTTTGCTGAATGTTGGCTAAGATTTTTCATGATTTGGGGATCTTCTTTGAGTTTCCTTGAGTGGATTTGCTTGCTGATTGCATCTCCACTAAGTTGGCCTAAGATCTATGGTTTTTATTTCGAAATTTGAGGTGAATTTTGGAAATGATTTGGTTGTTGTTCATATACAAGTAGCTGAATATTTTCAGATATGTCCATGCACTTAAAATCCGAGATTCATGATGGTTTTGAGGAGTTTCTGTAACGACCCCGTTTCCCGAGCCGTCGGATCCTCCCATATCTGGATCTGGTTACTCAGGAATAATTTATTCAGCAATCACAACTAACATTCAGAAATAGACTGCAAATAAAAATACTCAGAAGAAAGTATTTCAACACTTTTCCATTCACAAAATAAAGTTCAGATAATACACTGTACCACTATAACCATTTACATGTACATCAGCTTAAAAGGGAAATATACAAAAGATTACTAACTACCTTAAAGAAAGTAAAGCTACTGTGGCTGGCTGGATGTCTATTATGTCAGCTGGATGATTTTTTTAGAGTCTTTGCGATGGCTCACCGATACCTGTTGGGTTTTCCATAAATCATAGGATAAAAATTAGCGAATGCTAAGTAACGAAGAAGAGAAAAGAAAACAAATTGTGTAATTTTTCAAAATTCATTGATATCACAAAAATTTTATTTCTTTTTATTAATTTAAGTCCTATTCCTTTATATTCCACATCAGGGATTAGTCCAGGGGAATCCCACCATTCTTGGACTCCGAAGCTGTGGATGCTTCAGGATTGGAGATTGTGTTGATCTTGGTAAGCTTATGCTGCCGCACGTCGCCTCAACCAATCCTCCAATACTACCCTGACAATTTCCTTTTCATTTATTAAACAAGGTCTCAACCCTTAGCCTAGAAAAACAAAAGAGCACACCGTGCTCGAGGACTCGGTTGCTTAAAACCTCAGACTAACATTTAATTATATAACCTAGCGGCTTTAAATACATGTTATCGTGACCCAGCCGCTATTGAACCACCCGTGCCTCCACATGGCACGACCACATCTTCCGTCGTTCCAATCCGAATATATTGGCTCCCAGTACCACGCGTTGCAAAATCTTCATTTCGTGCGCATTTATCATAACAGGGCAACCGTGTACCACCTAGGTAGGGAAACGCCAATACGGGTTCCTTCCGACAAACCTACAGGTTGTATGCCCGACCTGTATTTCTACTCCCAGTCATCCTTAACGTGACACATTATCCTTTTCAGGATCCATCTCAAATCACACCAATTCACATGATGTAATTCTTTCGTTAAGTCTTTGATTTACCTAAACCACAATATTTAGTATCGACTCACATATATATTATTCATAACCATATGTATACTCCTATTTATACCTATTTTAACTCCCAAACCCTAACTTTCAGAGCCAACGCATCAATTTGGTGCGTAAATCTTATTTTAGTGGGAATTACAAAGCAATTCTTCAGACTTTTTTGAAAAATTACCAAAATTAGAGTTTTTCGTAGCAAAGAACACAAAATCATGAATTTCAATAATTTCATATGAAAACCCAACAGCAAAAGAAAGGATTTCGTTACCAAATCGAGCTCTCTCTCGTGTATGCAAGGCTTTATCGAGTTTCGTTTTTAGAAAGGCTATTTTAAGGCTCCTGAAAAGATCGAATTTCATTTTTCGTATCAAAATGCTAAGAACATGTTAAGAACGCGAAGAACGAACGAAGAACACGAGAACGCGAAGAACACGAAGAACGCCAAGAACATATTTTCTCTTAAAATTTTGGCAGAGTTTCCCTTATATCGGGACATATTTCTCGGAAAATTTCGCCAGAGTTTCTCCTTATATCGGGACATATTTCTCAGAAAATTTCAGTAGAGTTTCCCCTTATATCGGGAAATATTTCAAAATAAAAACGAAAAGAGTTTCCTTTATAAAATCAATCGAGAGAAATATTACAACGAAACTGAAAAAAATATACTCAACAACAAGAGATGAAGAACCGGTAGACACCATACATCTTAGGTGAGTGAACGTGTGACGAATCACAGGGTCACTGACGTGCATACCCGCCCGCACCTAAGTAGGGTATTACACAGATTTCTCCGTCAAAATAACTATAAAAGCATAATATGAAGAATAGAAACATAAACGATGGAGAATCGGTAGACACCACGCGTCTTAGATGAGTGAACGTGTGATGAATCACAGGGTCACTGACGTGCATAGCCGCCCGCACCTAAGTTGGGTGTTACACAGATTTCTCCTCAAACCACAACAGGAAAACGAATCGGAAAGAAATATGAATCAAAAACAAAACTTCGAAGAACAAGAGTATGAATTGAAAGCCTAGCTTACGAAGCAACTAAGAGAGGATCATACCTTTCTCCTCCTCGTTTTCCCGGCAGCGCTTCGCTAGCGCTCCTCCCTCGCCTCCCACTCCTCCCAACCTCTCGACCCTAGCCCTTGGGGTGGTGGTGGTAGTGGAAGTTGTAGAGAATGAATGGGTAGGGTGGGTCTATTTATAGGCCCCAGAAAACTACTAACCATGGTTAGAAAACCATGATTTAGACCTTAACCATGGTTTAGCGGCCCATGGTTTTGGCTCATGGTTTTAGCCAAAACTTATCCCAAACTTGGAGCCTAAGTTAGAACATTCTAGAGGATTCTAGATTCGCTAATAACGCTTAATTAACACTAATCGTGATTAACTTTCACTAATCGTGATTTAACTTTCGCGGCTTACGCTTATCTTTTGTTAACTATTGATTAGTGTTTACTAATGATCATTAACGGCTTTCAATCGTAATTAATTTCTTTAATCATATTTAATTAGTATTAATGACAGTCATTATGGATTAATAACTTCTCTTTCTTCGGAAAATCATAACAATTCGAAACGAAGTCCGATTCACACGAAACAAATTTCATTGGTTTTCTCTTGACGAGCCGGATCTTATTATATAGGATCCGAGATATAACAAGTTCAAGGCTTTACAATTATAACAACCTTAAAGGAAGTCTCGTCCTCGAGACTAAAAATGCAGGCATAACATCCTTAAAGAGGATTGAAATCATAACAACCTTAAAGAGAATGAACGTCATGTCATTTAAAATGAATATATACATAATACATAATGTTATCATTCAAACAAGTACGGGTATTTCTCTCTCATTTCTGCCTCAGGTTCCCATGTGGCTTCTTCAAACTCTTGGTTTCGCCGTAATACTTTAACTAGAGGCATCTCTTTGTTTCTCAACTTCTTGATATCCCTTTCAAGTATTTGCACATGTATCTCTTGGTATGTCAAGTCTGGCTCAACATGTAAATCATAATAACTTATCTTATGCTCTGGATCCCTAATGTACTTTCTCAGATTTGATACATGAAATACATCATGTATTGCTGAAAGATGTGGTGGAAGTGCAAGTCTATAGACAACTTTTCCAATCCGTTGAATAATTTCAAAGGGATCCACGAACCTGGGTGCTAACTTCCCACGCAAGCCAAACCTCTGAACACCCTTCATAGGTGATACTTTGAGAAATACAAAGTCACCTACCACAAATTCAAGGTCTCTTCGCCTGGTATCACTGTAACTTTTATGACGACTCTGGGCAGTTAATAGTTTTTTTCTAGCAAGTTCTACAGCTTCCCGTGTCTCCTGAAGTCTATATGAATCATAAAGGTTTTTTATTCCGACCTCTTGCCAACACAAAGGAGTAGTACACCTTCGTCCATATAATGCTTCAAATGGTGCCATGCCAATACTTGTATGGTAACTATTATTGTAGGTGAATTCCAAAAGAGGAAAATGTTTAATCCACGATCCCTTCCATTCTAAGGCACATGCTCGTAGCATATACTCTAGTGTTTGAATCGTACGTTCTGACTGACCATCTGTTTGTGGATGATATGCTGTACTCAAGCATAGTTGTGTACCTAGGGCTTTCATAAAGTTCTCCCAATAGTGTGAGGTGAATCGTGAATCTCGATCAGAAACTACTTCCTTCGGGATACCATGGAGGCGAATCACATGTGTAATATATAACTCATCCAGTTGGTCTGGAGTGAAAGATAAGCTTATCGGAATGAAGTGTGCTACCTTTGTCAGACGATCTATTATAACCCAGATACTATCTTTACTACCAGTCGTCTGAGGTAAGCCAGTAACGAAATCCATGGAAATGCTTTCCCATTTCCATTCAGGTATAGGGAGGGGTTGTAATAATCCCGGTGGCTTTTGATGTGAAGGCTTTACCTGCTGGCAAGTGAAACATGAATTCACAAACTCAGCAACATCTTTCTTCATTCCCGACCATCAAAAGTATGAATGAAGATCCTTATACATCTTCGTAATTCCTGGATGAATAGATAATCTAGAACAATGAGCTTCTCGTAAGATGTCTTTCCTTAGTTCAGGTGTGTTTGGTACACAAACTCTGTGATGATTATACAGTAAACCATCTTGTATCTGGAATCCCTCTATCTCATTCTTCTCAAGTTGTTGTTTCAAGTCTTTAAGGACTGGATCATCCTCCTGTCCCTTCTTTATTTTATCCCATATTTCTAGTTTGTATCGATGAGGAATAGTTATAGTATCAGCACTACTATCAAATGGTTTCCATTCACTTAACGTTGATAGTAAACCCCAGAAGTGGATAGCACTCACTAAACCGGGTGAATAAGTTCTTCTGCTAAGTGCATCTACTACGACGTTCCCCTTACCAGGGTGGTAGGAGATAGTGCAATCATAATCTTTCAACAACTCTAGCCACCGTCTCTGTCTCATATTGAGCTCCTTTTGATCAAACAAATATTTCAAACTTTTATGATCGGTGAAGATTTCAAAAGTAATACCATACAGATAGTGTCTCAATATCTTTAAAGCGAAAACTACGGCAGCTAATTCAAGGTCATGTGTTGGGTAGTTCTTCTCATGTGTCCTGAGCTGTCGTGATGCATACGCAACTACCTTATGTTGCATAAGAACCGCCCCAAGTCCTTCTTTAGATGCGTCAGTGTACACTGTAAACCCTTCACTTCCGGAGGGTAGAGTAAGGATGGGTGCAGATGTTAGGCATTCTTTCAGTGTCTGAAAACTAGCTTCACATGTATCAGACCATAAGAATGGGACCTCCTTTTGAGTTAGTCTAGTCACTGGCAATGCTATTCGTGAAAAGTCCTTCACGAATCTTCTATAATATCCAGCTAAACCCAGAAAAGATCGTATTTCTGTGACAGTCTTCGGGCATTCCCAACTCATCACTGCACTAACCTTTGTAGGATCAACTGATATACCTTCCCCAGAAATAACATGGCCTAAGAAAGATACTTCAGATAGCCAGAAGTCACATTTGCTATATTTAGTATACAATTTGTTCTTTCTTAGAGTTTCAAGTGCCCGCCTGAGATGGTGTTCATGCAGATACTTATCCTTGAAGTAAATAAGCACATCATCAATAAAGACTACTACAAAGTGATCTAAGAACTCCTTGAATACTCTATTCATGAGATCCATGAAGGCTGTTGGGGCATTTGTTAGTCCAAAAGGCATAACTAAGAATTCATAATGTCCGTATCTAGTTCGAAAAGCTGTCTTCGGAATATCTGTATCTTTAATTTTCAACTGATGGTATCCAGATCTTAAATCAATCTTGGAATACACAGTTGAACCTTGTAACTGATCAAAGAGATCATCTATTCTTGGTCGAGGATACTTGTTCTTTATTGTCCTCTTGTTGAGTTGTCTATAGTCAATGCACAACCGCATCGACCCATCCTTTTTCCTAACAAATAAGACAGGTGCAACCCATGGTGAAGTACTAGGACGAATGAATCCTTTATCTAACAGTTCTTGCAGTTGTACCTTTAACTCTCGTAACTCAGCTGGTGCCATCCTATACGGAGGGATAGGGATAGGCTGAGTATCAGGTATGAGAGATATTTCAAATTCAATCTCTCGCTCAGGTGCTAATCCAGGTAGTTCCTCTGGAAATATATCAGTAAACTCGCACACTATAGGCACATCTTCTATCATTTTTTCTGACCATGATATAGTGGATACATAAGCTAAATAACCTTGGCACCCTTGCTCTAACAACTGTTGTGCCTTCAATGTAGAGATATATTTGATATTATCATTGGATGTCTTTCCAATGAACTGGAACTTTATCGAGTTAGGAAGGTGAAATGTTTCTGTCTTCTGGAAACAGTCAAGACATGCATGATGCCTTTCTAACTAATCCATTCCTAGTATAAGATCAAAGTCCTCCATTTCGATTAGTAGTAGTGAAACATGTAACTGATGTCCTGCTATCAGTATTATACAATTATCCAGGATTTCTCGGATTATAAATACTTCTCCTCCTGGTCCCTTTATCAGATAGGACTGTTGTACTTCTATTGGTATCTTACCCAAAGTGGGTACTAACCGTCGAGCAATAAATGAATGTGAAGCACCGGAATCAAATAAGGCATGTACTGAAAAGCCATGAATAGTAACAATACCTCGTACGATTGTGCCTGAATTGTAGGCTTGTTCCTCAATAATTGCATTTACCTGGCCATTAGGAATAGGCAAACTAGAACCCGCAACACTTCGTGGTGGTTGTTGTGTAGGAGATGCTCCTTGTGAGCCTCGACCTCTACCATGTCTTCCTCTGTGTGTTGCTCCATTGCTCGAGGTGTATGTTATACTGTTAATTGGGGTTGATTTAAACCCTGAACCTCTCAACTTCGGACAATCTTTCTTGATGTGGCCTTCTTGATGACAGTAAAAACACACACGTGCTCCCTTTTGAGCTGAAGATCCCAGCACAGAGGTGATAGCTCCTGCTGCTGAGTTGCGAGGATATAGTGGAGGTCTAGAGAAATCCCTTCTTCCAGATAATTCCTGGCTCAAATTCTGTGGCGAGCTTATATTAGACCCGACTGGATGATAGCGACGATCTCTATGGTTATAATGTGACTTGTTTTTGGATGGTCCACCATTAAAGTGGAAACTTCTTCTTTGGCAGTTTTCATCCCTCTCCATCTCAATACGAGAGGTGATGTCCATTGCTTCATCTACGGTTGTGGCTCTAAAACCAGCAAGCTTTTCTCGTAGATCTCCCTGAAGATCGCTAACAAATTTGATAAGACACTCTTGTGGTGAAGCTTCTAGAGATGGTGAGTACCGTAGTAGCTCAGTAAAGTGGATATGATAATCTCTTAAGGTCTTAGAACCCTGATTCAGAGAAGCCAACTCTCTCCTCTTTAACTCTTCCTAATGAGAGGGACAGAAATGAGTTCGGAACCTCTCTTCAAAGATATCCCATGGAACAGGATCTGCTAATTTCTTGGAAATGGCTCTCCACCATCGTCTTACATAGTCTGCTAAGGAGTAATCGGCAAAGTGCACCCAAGTATCTGCTGGTGCGTGTATTATTCTCAGCATCCTACTGACGTCATCAAGCCATAATTCAGCCTCGGCAGGTGTCTCTACACCTTTGAATCGAGGAATTTTTCCCTTTCGGTAATTATCTAGTAATGTTTGGTGTCTAAGAAGGGCCTTCTCCATTGCTCCTTCAACCGGGGTAGGAGCAGACTCAGTTGAAGGATGGTAACTAGATTCTTCCTCAGAAAGATGGACAGAACCTTCAATCCTAACATCCGCAGGCTTAGATGCCTCGGGTCTGTCAGCCTGTGCATTGAGCCTCTCCTCCAATGCTTGTTGCCTTTGCCCCATGTCTTGGAGCATTGCCATCATAGCCGCTAATTGTCTAGACATGTCTTGATCTGCCATGATCCTAGGATGAGTCAAGGTCAAAGGTCAGATCCTATATGTCATAGCATGATGTACATAAGGGACAAGGACTTGTTAATGATACTGCAGTCATTTATTAAGATCAAAGGATCTTAATACAACCTTAGTTCCTGAATACCGTTCATAGTTATTAATTACTAAATAAATTACTGGAGTAACCATGCTCTGATACCAATCTGTAACGACCCCATTTCCCGGGCCGTCAGATCCTCCCATATCCGGATCTGGTTACTCAGCAATAATTTATTCAGCAATCACAACTAATATTCAGAAATAGACTGCAAATAAAAATACTCAGAAGAAAGTATTTCAACACTTTTCCATTCACAAAATAAAGTTCAGATGATACACTGTACCACTATAATCATCTACATGTACATCAGCTTAAAATGTAAATATACAAAAGATTACTAACTACCTTAAAGAAAGTAAAGCTACTGTGGCTGGCTGGATGTCTAGTATGTAAGCTGGATGATTTTTTTAGAGTCTTTGCGATGGCTCACCGATACCTGTTGGGTTTTCCATAAATCATAGGATAAAAATTAGCGAATGCTAAGTAACGAAGAAGAGAAAAGCAAACAAATTGTGTAATTTTTCAAAATTCATTGATATCACAAAAATTTCATTTCTTTTCAATAATTTAAGTCCTATTCCTTTCTATTCCACATCAGGGATTAGTCCAGGGGAATCCCACCATTCTTGGACTCCGAAGCTGTGGATGCTTCAGGATTGGAGATTGTGTTGATCTTGGTAAGCTTATGCTGTCGCACGTCGCCTCAACCAATCCTCCAATACTACCCTCACAATTTCCTTTTCATTTATTAAACAGGGTCTCAACCCTTAGCCTAGAAAAACAAAAGAGCAAACCGTCCTCGAGGACTCGGTTGCTTAAAACCTCAGGCTAACATTTAATCATATAACCTAGCGGCTTTAAATACATGTTATCGTGACCCAACCGCTATTGAACCACCCGTGCCTCCACATGACACGACCACATCTTCCGTCGTTCCAACCCGAATATATTGGCTCCCGGTAACACGCGTTGCAAAATCTTCATTTCGTGCGTATTTATCATAACAGCGCAACCGTGTACCACCTAGGTAGGGAAACGCCAATACGGGTTCCTTCCGACAAACCTATAGGTTGCATGCCCGACCTATAGTTCTACTCCCACTCATCCTTAACATGACACATGATCCTTTTCAGGATCCATCTCAAATCACATCAATTCACATGATGTAATTCTTTTGTTAAGTCTTTGATTTACATAAACCGCAATACTTAGTATCAGCTCACATATATATTATTCATAACCATATGTATACTCCTATTTATGCCTATTTTAACTCCCAAACCCTAACTTTCAGAGCCAACGCATCAATTTGATGTGTAAATCTTATTTTAGTGGGAATCACACAACAATTCTTTAGACTTTTTCAAAAATAACCAAAATTAGAGTTCTTCGTAGCAAAGAACACAAAATCAAGATCAATAATTTCGTATGAAAACCCAACAACAAAAGGAAGGATTTCGTTACCTAATCGAGCTCTCTCTCGTGTATGCAAGGCTTTATCGAGTTTCGTTTTTAGAAAGGCTATTTTAAGGCTCCTGAAAAGATCGAATTTCATTTTTCGTATCAAAATGCTAAGAACATGTTAAGAACGCGAAGAACGAATGAAGAACGCGAGGAACGCGAAGAACGTCAAGAACATATTTTTTCTTAAAATTTCGGCAGAGTTTCCCCTTATATCGGGACATATTTCTTGGAAAATTTCGGCAGAATTTCCCCTTATATTAGGACATATTTCTCAGAAAATTTCAACAGAGTTTCCCCTTATATCGGGAAATATTTCAAAATAAAAACAAAAAGAGTTTCCTCTATAAAATCAATCGAGAGAAAAATAACAACGAAACTGAAAAAAAATGCTCAACAATAAGAGATAAAGAACCGGTAGACACCACACATCTTAGGTGAGTGAACGTGTGACGAATCATAGGGTCACTGACGTGCATAGCCGCCCGCACCTAAGTAGGGTATTACACAGATTTCTCCATCAAAATAACTATAAAAGCATAATACGAAGAATAGAAACATAAACGATGGAGAATCGGTAGACACCACGCGTCTTAGATGAGTGAACGTGTGACGAATCATAAGGTCACTGACGTGCATAGCCGCCCGCACCTAAGTAGGGTGTTACACAGATTTCTCCTCGAACCACAACAGGAAAACGAATTGGAAAGAAATATGAATCAAAAACAAAACTTCGAAGAACAAGAGTATGAATTGAAAGCCTAGCTTACGAAGCAACTAAGAGAGGATCATACCTTTCTCCTCCTCGTTTTTCCGGCAGCGCTTCTCTAGCGCTCCTCCCTCGCCTCCCACTCCTCCTCCCAACCTCTCGACCCTAGCCCTTGGGGTGGTGGTGGTAGTGGAAGTTGTAGAGAATGAATGGGTAGGGGGGGGTCTATTTATAGGCCCCAGAAAACCACTAACCATGGTTAGAAAACCATGGTTTAGACCTTAACCATGGTTTAGCGGTCCATGGTTTTGGCCCATGGTTTTAGCCAAAACTTATCCCAAACTTGGAGTCTAAGTTAGAACATTCTAGAGGATTCTAGATTCGCTAATGACGCTTAATTAACACTAATCGTGATTAACTTTCACTAATCGCGATTTAACTTTCGCGGCTTACGCTTATCTTTTGTTAACTATTGATTAGTGTTTACTAATGGTCATTAGCGGCTTTCAATCGTCATTAATTTCTTTAATCATGTTCAATTAGTATTAATGACAGTCATTATGGATTAATGACTTCTCTTTCTTCGGAAAATCATAAAAATTCGAAACGAAGTCCGATTCACACGAAACAAATTTCGTTGGTTTTCTCTTGACGAGCCGGATCTTATTATATAGGATCCAAGATATACCAAGTTCAAGGCTTTATAGTTTCTTCATGTCCCCTTGAGTGGATTTACTTGTTGATAGATACTCCTTCATGTTAACCATCAATCCATGGGTTTGGTTACAAAATATGATGAGTTTTGAGGAGTTTATGACTGTTGTTATTATACTTGCCACTGAATGTTTCAGATTTGAAATTGTTGCATTATGGATGAGGACATGCATGATTTTGGAAGTTTTCTTAGAACTCCCTTGGTGAATTTGATTGCTGGATATATGGGGGATACAATACCCATGAAATCCATGTATTTGGATTGGTTTTGTTGGTGATTTTGAGACCAAATTGGCTACTGTTCATGGATCTTGCTGTGGCCAAATTTCAGTTGATGAATGCATGTTTTGATCCAATTTTATGCATCCTTTGGTGGGTTTTAAAAAATCTCAGGTCCCCAAGTTCTCCCTATATTAAAATGGATAATCAATTAATGATTTAATCCCATAAAGGAGAGGGATTTAGAGTGGATGAATTGATGGTTTTGGCTATTGATGCACTGTTATATGATACTGTGCACACTTGCAATTCATTGCTGAGCATTGATGATTTTAATTGGATATTGACACTGTTTTGATGATCTTTAAGCATGGATTGTTAGTGGATTTTGTTGTCTTGAGAGCTATAACTTTGCTTGAGTAATTGAGAGAATTTTGATGCCTTGAATTGCCTTATGTTTGCGGCTATATGATTGCTGTACACATAGATTTATGTGCAGAACAGATGCATGATTGGAGCATGTGGTGCCCTCTAAATGACCCTATAAATGTTGGACTTTAAAGTCAATTGAGTGCTTAACTTGTGTCTTTGAAGCCCATGAAGTTGGGTGTGAAATTAAAAGGATTAGATGCCTTGAATTACTATGTAGTGTACATGCACATTGCCATTGTTTTGGTATGATAAACTTTGAAAGGGTAAACCCCTATTAGTAACCATTTTAGAGTATGCCTTAGTATATTTGTTACTTATAAAGGTGGGTTTGAAGCACATGTTATGGGTTATGAAATTGGGGATGAACTTAATGATATATATGTTGTTATCATACATGAAAATAAGACTATATGAACTTGCCATGTAGCAAGTCTTCCTCTAATAGGTAGCCAGATCTTTGTGGGTGTTTGTGAATCTTTTGGGACGTAGGAAAGAAAGATGTTTCCCGATAAGATAGCCAAGATCATAAGATAGATGTTTTTCAGTGGGAGCTGAGAGAGACTATCATAACAGGTCTGTATCCCTGACGTTAGATTAGTTGAGGTTCTTATAGAACAAGTTCGGGTCTAGGATTCGATAACTTGTAGATGTGAAATAAGTCAAAGAAATCGTAGACACTTAGTGTGAAACATGAAAATAAAAGAAATGGTGATGTCACATGTGGCCAGTTGTGGAGACTCATACTCCGACTGTGCGAGGGCGCGGTGACCCTCACCTGAGCTGGAGATGAGGTCGCTCAGGCTTGGGTAGCAGACACTGAGAACATGGGTCTAGGATCCCAGTCTTCTGTACGTGTTTTCTTCGAGCCAGCTTGGTTTTACGCTTCCTTGGGATCTACGAGTTGTCTAGACCATTCCGCTGACCCGATGGTTTTTCTTAGAGAGCCTAGGATGGAGGTTCTCCGCGGCAAGTTACGAGCTCATCTGATTTTACTTAGATCTTCTCTTCTGGGAGTTGAGCAACGAGAGAGGAAGTCGGGACCGGCAGGCTTACCTCTTCGCTTTCCTACCTCTAGTGGCGTAGTAGTCGTACTACCACTGCCTTTCCCTTGGACCACACTTCCACTGGGGTTGGCGAGACAGACGAATCCCTTGGGGGGTTTCCTCACCGCAGCAGTTGTTACTTTTCCGCCAGGCTTGTGACCTGGTGATGGGGTAGTGGTCAGTAGACATGTGACAGTTCACCAATTGCCCAGTTGAGTTGTAGTTCCGTTAGTAGACACTAACGACCCCTTTACTACCTTTCCGCCAGGCTTGTGGCCTCGTGATGGGGTAGGAGACGGGTGACTATCCGCTAGCCGCCTAGTGACGACTTTTCTGCTAGGAGACTAGTGACGACAGTACCGTTAGTAGAGACTAACGAGGGTTGGGTGTTGAGAGAGTTGTGAGTACGTTTCCTCTTGTACACCTTCATGAGGGAGCTATCACACGTGTCGAACGAGGATCAATGTGAGTTGAGAGAAAAGCTAGAATAAGTGTTTGGAACTTAGTTAGGATGCAAGGTACCATCGCATGCCTATGGAGGCACCCCAACCCTGAGGCGTACACCATACCTCAGAGTCATAGTGTGAGGTTCAACCTGGACTTTGAAGTCCTACCCGGATATCGAGGTCCTAACTAGACCAAGACCACACACTTTCTTCTAGGCTTGAGTTGTTGTTTGATTAGTTCCATTGATCGAGGGAGACACGGTGTGGTAGTGAGTGAGTGTGTTCTTCTTGTTAGCCTTCTGAAAGCAAGTAAATAACTTAAAAGAATCAATTAACCCACTTTTACTTGCTAGTTCTTTTTCTGTCCACTACAGTTTACCTTTCTGTTTTTCTAGCTGTTTCTAGTCTTTTCTTTACTGCTTTTCCTTAGTAAAACTGTATAGAATTTGTACTTGATAGTTGTTGATAGATGCTTGCTTGTCCCCTTTCCACTTGTGGCAGGAAAGGGTCTGGCGACCGAGTAGCCGACTTAGTTGGGGCTACAGTTGCTTTTTTGTGCAAACACTTTCAGAGCAGGTTTGTCTTTTGGAGTTCAGTTGTACAGCTGTTAGTTGTGCTCTCCTCTGTAGTCTTCTTTCTGGTGTATATATATATATATGGGTGTTGTGGAACCCAACATGTAAATATAAATGAAATGAAAAGGAATGGATATCCTGTTGTTCAGTTTTGGTGCACTATTTACTTCCGCTTTTAGTTTCCTCGTGGTTGCTTGTTTAGCTTAAATAAATCTTGTGAATGTCATGATAAAAAGCAAAAATTTTCCTCGGGTTTTCATAACATCGGATTAACTCTAAGCTAATTAAGTAGGCGAATGACGTGTTTGACGGGTAACCTAAGGTCCTCGGGAGGACGGTCATGACATAAATATTGGATGCTCATACAAGTTTGAGTGTGATGCGGTTCGAGATACGATTTTCAATTAGATTCTCATGTACATTCGTTCACTTCTTATAAATTTTCAAACGTAATTCGATATCAAAATGAAGTTAAATATACCCTAACCTTGGGGGTAGTGGTGGTAGTGGAAATTATAAAGAATAAATAGATGAGAGGATGGGGGTATTTATAGGCTTCAGAATTGTAACCCCTGACTGCAATTATCAGCCCATGATTTTGGTCCATGATTTTGGCCAAAGCTTAACCCAAAACTTAAGGCTTAAATTAGAACATTTCAGAAGGGCTACATTAGCTAATGATACTTAGTTAATACTAATCACGATTAAATTTCATTAGTCTTTGATTAGTGTTCGTTAAATGGTAATTAATGATCCTTAATTTATCATTAGTTTCCTTAATAAATATATCATTAACTCTTAATGATGGTCATTATCGTTAATGATATCTTAAGCCTCCTTACTTTTCTTTTTTCAGAAAAATAACAATTCGAAACGAAGTCTAATTCACACGAAATAAATTCTGTTGGTTTCCTCTTGACGTGTTGGATCTTATGATATAAGATTCAAGAAAGGGTCAAGTCCAAAGCTTTACAATTATCATAACCTTAAATGAAGTATCATATTTGAGACTTGAAGTGTAGGCATATGTCAAGCCCCTAAAACCCGAACATGGGCTTAACTGCAAAATTCAACTGGGTCTGGATTTAATTGTAATTTTTGTACTTATACAGCATCTAAAAAATTCATTTGAGAAATCCATCGCGTAGTGCTCGTTGATACCTTTCTAGCGAGTCTAAGAATGCAAAAATTCGAGTTTGAGAGCCTAAGTTATGGTTATTTTAGCTAAGAGGGGTATGGGTCTTATTCGGATCCGAAGCTGGATACGAATCCGAGTCATAACCCATATACCCCCTGCCCCATCTTGTCCAAAACGCCCAAACCCTTGCCCCTTCGACATGCATCTCTTCCTTCTCCCTCTCCCTCACCGGAGCTCATCGGAGTGCATCGAATCGACAATCTGAAGTTGAAATCATGTAGAGAAGGTCCGTATCACCCTCATGTGCGGTTCTTATCGTGAATGGAGCGTTGATCATGTCGTTCTTCATGGGCGGAGTAACAAGGTGAGGGAAAATTTGATGTACAATGTCCGCATCTCTTGTTACCTTTTCCACATGATTTTTGACCTAAATACTTTCTCACTTAAAGCCCTTGTGATTTGGTGGCATGGGTACCACATGAAAGGTAAAAACGCCCATATGAAGAGCCTTTGTCATTTCTTGTTTCTAGGAGATTGGGAAAATGACTCGGGATATTTTTTTTGAGATAGTGATTCGAGCATAGGGTATTCCACGGATCAAAGCCTATAACACCTATCTTATGTACTTGTCTTCTTATTATTCTCAACTGAGTTGGGGCTAAAGTAGAAGAACCTCTGGAGTTAGTAAAGAAAACATGCATCTCGAGGTAAAATGCAAAGAAGTATTTAATAGAAAATATGTTCTGTTGATTGTGAGGTGATGAGCGGCCTCTCGACCAGGGTTAAGTATCAAGAAATATCAAGCTCGTTACGACCCCAATCAATAAGCTGAGCTCAATCAAGAAGAATAAACCACTCAGAATAGAACAAACAATCAAGCACAAATGTAAGTGGTTCGCTATTTATTTTACATGGTATAGCAACCATTGTCGAACACAAGGAGCACGAGAAAACCTACGAAGTAGTCAAATCTCAGAAAATAAAATATTTTTGCTAGTTTTCAATTTTGCAAATTTTTTATTTTTAATGAGGAAATAAAATCAACAAATACGAAAACAAGGTAACACACAAATCTTTTTGGACTTTTTCATTATAGTTAAAAATGCTCAGAATATTAAGATAAAGATATTTTTGGGCTTTCAAAGCTTTAAAGTATTTTTGATAACTTTTTAGGATTTTGTAAATGTTTTTATAATTTTATAAAAATAAAATAGTGACTAAAAAGGTAAACAGTCACAATCAGGATTGAATTGCAAGATAAATATAACTAAAATGTCCTAAAATCCTAGAGAGCAATTTTATGATAAAGTATAAAGGAAAACCTACAAACATGAAGTGAAATGAGTTTTTTTTATTTTTCTTGAATTTTATATGATTTTTATAAAATTTTAGGTGTTTTGTTATTTTTAGGCTTTAAGGAATTTTTAAACAAATTTGCTATTGTAGATAACACACAAAAACACAGTAACAGGATTTTTTTTGGAATTTTTAAGATAGTTTTTCAAATTTTTTTATGGATTTTTAAAGATAGACATGACATTTTTATGGTTTTTTTATTTTTCAAAAATAATAAATGCAAAGAAATTAACCCATAAAAATTACACTAAATACCAACAGGAGTTGATGGTAATTTTGGAGCTTTTTGGATTAATTTGATAATTATTAAGTTTGAAATACAAGATGTAATTAGGTACAATTTACAAGGACCTACGTGCAATTATAATAAAGTTCTAGGCTAAACAATAATACAGGTAAAAAGAACAAGGTCGAAATTGCAAAAAGTCCAACCAAGCACATGCGCTACATGTGATCCAGACTCACAGGGGTATAAGTGCAAATATCAAAAACATGCCATTCAATTCATAACATATAAAAAGTATAGGGCATGCAGTGCAAATAACCCAAAAGTCACGTGTACATCCACATGTTACACACAGAGAAGGATTGAAATGTAAATATCAAAACTGCGAGGTCCAAAATGTTAAAGTTCATAACTACAACATTTATTTAATGGGAAAAAGCTAAATAGCGAGGATAAGATGGAAATATACCGCTTGGGGCATGTGCGTAGCACGTGGGACCACTGACGGTGTTGATCACCTCTACCAAGATGATCTTACGACTCTGATCCGTCGGCTACGTACATGTTAGATGCTCCAGAAGGTCTGATCTAACGGCCCCAAAAGATGCTCTGTCAGATGGTCGTGATGGAATTTGGCAGAGGCGAGGTCATCCAATGACAGAAGGAGGGTTTGGAAGAATATCCCCTTAGGCGACTTTCAATCGACCAATGGAGGCGATCCACTGCTCCGATGAGGTCACCAAAGGGTCCTGCAGTGTCGCGAGGGTGCTCCGCTTCCGATGGACGGCTTCGATGGAGGTGAGGATGATCGGATGGGTACGGTGATGAAGCTCCTCCTGGAGCTACTCCGCCTTAGCATCAGGGACTCCAAAATGATCCCAGGCATGCTTGCAAACCTGCAAGGGGAAGAGAGGGCTCGGGGCTATTCTCTGACCCTGGTTATTACTTCAAAGGGGTAAGGGAAGCAGCGGTGGATGGTGATCGACCTCCAGCGAAGGTGTGAGAAGGAGGTCTGAGCCTAATCTCGACCCGATCGTCGAGTCTCAAGATGGTTGGGTTGCGTGAGAGGGTGTGGAATGAGATGTAGCGTAGATCGGAGCGGGTAGATGTAGGGAACGAGACTCCGACTAGTTGGTTGGAACAAGTGAACGTCAGCGGAGATGGAATGAAAAGATGAATCGGAGTGAGAAATGCAATGGATATGAGCGATTCCTGAAGCTACTGAGGTACTCAGCAAGGTCAGGCGAAGGTGGGTGGTCGGGTCTTGGCCTCAACCAAGTTGTGGTTGGCCGGGAGGCTTCACGCGGTAGAGCTCCAGCCACGTCGTGAGCTACAAGTCTCTAGGTACTTCCCAACTAATGGGTTCCTCCGCTGGCTGTCACTTCAACAAAGGTATCTAGGAGGGAATGGGAGCGCAAGGGACCAGCTACTCAGCTGTGGAGGCGGAGGCGATGTTT
Organism: Ottelia alismoides; assembly: GCA_037367405.1. Taxonomy (NCBI): domain Eukaryota; kingdom Viridiplantae; phylum Streptophyta; class Magnoliopsida; order Alismatales; family Hydrocharitaceae; genus Ottelia; species Ottelia alismoides. The sequence continues at coordinate 19,202 of JAZKJV010000636.1, read as the reverse complement.
TATAGGCAACTCTAAGGGCCTGGAAAGATCGAGCAAGAATGCACAACCCTAGGAGGATCTAGGGATCCACGAAGATCACAGATCCTAGGAGGAGGCTTGGGCAAGAAATCGGGGCACAAGGCGACCGGAGTCGGGCGGGGAAATAGGAAGATGAAGGTTTGACTATCACGAATTGGGTCTGACCCGGCCGGAAGGGAGGGTTGACCGAGGTCAACGAAACCTCTTGGACCAATCAGAAAATTGGAATATACAAACTAAATAAAAATTCAATAAAAAATAACAAATGAATACAAAAAAAGTGTGTATAATGGGAAAATATTTATTATTTTTCAAACTATTTTTTTATTTTTAAGTAGTTTTATGAAAAATAAATTAATGTATATACAATATATAATATTATATACATGTATAGTATACCTATGTACTATGTACAAGTATTTTTATCTTATTATTTTTACATACTCTTATTTTATATTTTATTTATTTATAACGTAATTTTTAGGAGTATAAATTAATTTTTATTTGATTTTTATAAATTATTTATGGGTATATAATATACAGGGAATGTGATATGTATGAGTGTATTTTGTACAATGCGTGGATGATTTTATTCTTATTTTTATTTAATTTTTTGATTTAATTTTATTTTTATATTATTTATAGAAATATGTACAAGGGTGTAAGGATAATAATTTTATTTTATTTTTCAAAAAATGTATAAATATAGGTAGTATGCACAACCCATAGCGAACCCTATCTCTCTCTACTTATTTGTTTTGCGATCAGGTCAAGGCTTGACCTTCTCTTGGGGTTTGGGTCACTCTGTATTTATTCTAAATACATCTTTTCTTTTTCTTTTCCTTTATTCTTTTATTTAACCAAATACATGCTAATTATGCATTATTAACAAGAGCATGCACATTGCTAAGTTATTCTATTTACAAGTATTCACATGATGTTCTGCCAAGAAAAAGAGCTAAAATAAAAGAATAAAGAGTGAGAATCTGGGATTCATCATGAGGTAAACTAAGATACTCTATACTGGGTTTTTTTAGAAAGTGCAGCTCCTGAAGAACACAAATATCCCTTTCATTGTATTGGCCCAGTGCTACAACTTTACCCAAGGGAGAACTATGTATGTTATCCATGGTTGGTGAAGTTGGTCCGCGCTTCCAGGGGAAACATTTGAGGCATGAATTTATGTACTTGGAGGAGTGTGTTGAGAATAACTGACCCTAAGAGACCTTAGCCCAAATTTTCCTAGTTGGACACCCATAGAAGAATCCCTATGGTGTGGATATATAAACAATCTGATAGCCTGCAAAGTACATGTGATAACAATTAGCTTGCGGGATTCATTTAGGTCGCACCATAGAAAAACAAAATCAGCCTCACATATCATGTGTTTACCCAGGAACATAGTTCCTGGAGCCACAAATTGTCAAAAACGTTGAAGTAAACTCTAGCGATGTTTCTGATGGTCACAATTCTGCTCCTTTTGGTGATTAGATCCACCATGGAATTATGCTGATATTAAATGGAACAACCACTTGATTTTGGTTGAACTTCTCCAACCTTTAATATGGCTTCAACTTGAACAAAACCCGCGGCCTTGTTTTCTGTTCATTCGTATTTGTGTAACTAATTCAACATTTGCATCTCATGCTTGTTAGCATCAGTTTTCAAACCTTGTAATGCAAAGCTGACAGTCCCATTTGTCTCTTAAAATTTCACTGTTATTCATGACACAACTCAGTGACCTCTTGGTCACACAGCTACATCTGCATAATTGTGGGGGAAATGATGCATATGCATGCTTGTTTGAGCATTGTGTTGGTTGGTAACATGATTGTAGTGCTGACTATATGCTGCTACTGGATATTTTGTTCTAGGACTAGATGTAGTTCGTTTAACTCACAAAAAAAGGTGTATTTAAAACAAAGGTTCCCAAATGTCATCATGAAGTGACTATGGCAAAGACCATGTTGGAGGCCACTATGCAATACAATTCGGGTCAAGTTAAAGCCCAACAACCCCAGTCTCCCAGTGTGGATAGTTCTCAACAATCAGACACTTCCTCTGCAAAGGCTAATCGTAAATCTGTATCAGATGGGCATGGTAGAAAGATGGGATTACCCTCCAGACCCTTTGGTATTGGTAATGATTAAACTTGATGAAGCTTGTCTATTATAATTGTTCTGATTATCATGGCGAACGGGTAGTGGAGTAGTTGCCGCCAATGGAGGCACATGCACCTTCGAGGGTCCCAAGTAGAAGCCTAGATGACCATGATCCCAACTGCTACTGTAGCTGCGATGGTTGGGGGATATGTTGCTTGGCACGCTGAGGTGCCAATATGACGATGTTGGCCTCGGCACTTGCATGCTTTAGCATGTGCTCAAGCACGAGCCAAATAGTCATGTTTGGTCGGCTAGTGCTTCACTTATCACTTAGAGTCAACACTCATGTACATGCTACTGTAGGCCACATTGGTCGGTATTCCGAGAGGAAGCATTAAAAGGGGAGTTTCCGGGAAATGTGGTTATTGAAATTGGGAATGATATATGGTTATTCTATGTATGAGGGGGATTTGTTACTCACGATGATTCGCGGGTTGGAATCTAAATTGTGAAGTGGAGTTAAGTGGACGTGTTGGGAACTTAGTTATGGTGCATTGTACCCCACCGCATGCCTACGAAGGCACCCCAACCATAATGCTTTCTTTTGCCTTATAGTCATAGTGTGAGATCTCAACCGGACCAAGACCACATACTTTCCACAAAGCTTGGTTACTCATTCCATATCTAATAATAACAATTAAAATGTAATCCTTTGTGAGATCAGTTTACCCAACTAGTTTCTTTTGCACACTTTTAATTATATATGCAAGTTGTATATATTTTTCGTATTGAGCAACTTTGCTCATGATGTACATTTATGTGGATTCACATATTCTCAAAAGAAGCCGCAATAGTGAGCAACACTTGTTTACGTAGAGTTACTTCTTTTTGCGTGGCTACACTACTTCTATTTTTTATGGTACAATTACTGGTAGCTTTTACTGCTTTACTTTGCTTGTAGGTTTTTGAGAGATATGGCATGTATACTGTACGATTGGACACACTTTTTGTATGCATGCATGCATATTTTTATAGACATGGATGGAAAAGTGAATGTAATGATGGACATGTTATGAATGAGAAGAAATTTTAAATTCTTATATTTGTGCTATTTTATCATGCTTATATGTATATCATGTGATTTGAATGTGGAATGTATGTGCGTGGAAATTGGTTTGCCAAGTACCTGGATCCTAGGGGGACGTGCGTGATAACTTGATATCATAGCATTGGTACTTTTTTCCATTCCACACATGTCATTCCTCATTGGTGATCAAAATACATGATAGTGTTGGAAGTATTCTAACCTGACACTTGTCCAAAGGAGAATAACATGATTGCATCCATGTCCATATGACTCTCTTAATGTCTCTCATGAGGAAAGCAAGTATTAATGCCCTGGTTCTTTATGCAGATCCATGACGCTTCGTGTAGGTCTAGATGTGGTGCAGTAGTTGGCTTTCCTTATATTGGTTGTACAGAACATCCAACAACACTAAGAGGCGATTGAGCAATGACTCCAGCAACAGGACGATCCATCCTACCATCCCTCTCACGACGGGGAGGAGAGCGTCAACTTATCTTTTTCCCTAAAGGCAGAACAGACGGAGGATATTGATGCCTTACAAAGGCATCAAAGCACATGTGCGGCCTACCAACGGGCGATGGTACCATAGTTCTTTGGTACCACCACCCTTGACGATGCAGAGTTGTGGATAACACAGTTGGTCAAAATTTTGAGGGTGATACACGCACCCGAGGATACTTGGATGTCTTTTGCAGAGTACTCTCTTTCCGTGTATGCAAAGCGGTGGTGGAATGTCACCAAGGAGAACCTGACTGAGCCCGTCACTTGGGAGATCTTCTTTGACGAGTTCCGTGCAGAGTTCTACCGAGACCATTTGATAGAGGATCAGAGGAGAGAGTTTTCTGAGCTGACACAGGGGTCGACGGCGACCCAAGAGTACATGATCCGATATATAAAGTTGTCTCACGATTCCGCTACTACGATTGCTTACCCATATGAGAACCTGCAAAAGTTCATACGAGGGATGCGCGCAGAGGTTCAGGACAAACTTTCCACCTTGGACCTTACCTCCATCAAGGAGGTTACTACGAAGGTGACAAAGTGGGAGGCTACACAACACTGGTTATAGGGAGGTTAGTCTAGGGATGAGCATCGGGACGGGACCCACCTAGCCCAGCCCGAGCTCGATTTCAATTTACGGGCTTACGGGTCGGGCCTAGGCCCGTTGAATTTCAAAAATTGCAGTCCGAGCCCGGCCCACAAGGACATGGGTCGGGCTCGAGTCAGAGCGGCCCACTATATTTAAAAAAATTTAAAACGTGAATATAATACACATTTAATATGTAAATATACAAATTGAATATGTATTTCTTCAAAATAAGAAAATATTTGATGTCTAAATAGCATAGTATAATGGTAATTTAAGAAGGAAGATTAAATGTGATATTAGAAATCATAAATTACATATGGAAAAAAACATCAGGCTTATATACGGGCCTACACTCGGGCCTATACTCGGGTCGGCCCACGGGCTTCAGGCTCGGGCCCAAGCTTGCCCGAACCCGGCCCGAAAATTGAATCGGGAAAAAAATAAGCCCAAGCCTGCCCATTTACTGTTCGGGCTCGGGCCGGGCTGGCCCTACCCAATGCTCGTCCCTAGGTTAGTCACAGTTACCTCCACCCAGCCTAGCAGAGTTACACGTCGGGACTTCTCTCGGTTCCGTAGAGACCGTCACCACCACCCGACAACGACTACACCACCCACTAGCAAGTTCACACCATCCACTACCGTGGGGTAGGCCTTGGCAGGATGCAGTCTAGTTTCTTCTCGTCCCCCTATGCAGACACAGAGTCGTAGGCTTGGGGGTGGTAGTTTTGCTTCTGACGGGAGTTTGTCATATGCAGACATCCATACTTGTTAACTTTGTAGATAATAGGCCACCTTAAGGCCCAATGCCCTTTGTGTGCCAGCAAATCAAGCATGCCGCAACGATAGAGTGTAAGACCAGTTGGGTCTTCCGACTAGTTTCAGATATCAAGATCCCGTCGAGATGGTCGTGACTTCCGGTGAGTCCCACAACAGATGCTCAGTGTTGTGGGATATAGCACCCCTACGAGGACAACTGAACACGGTGACATAGAAGCAGTCCATGCTTCTGGATCGGTCGTCAGAGGTATGATTTCAGCCCATGGGATCACTTTACATGCATTGTTCGGTTCAGGGGCTACTCATTTCTTCATGGCACATCAAATTGTGTCCACATTAGGAAAGTCGGGGATGGAGGTTGCTTCCCCGTACTACATCATGAGTCCAGAGGGCCAATTGTTTATCATCAACTAGGCAGCGAAGGATGTAGCCATACGAGTAGGTGGGTATGAAATGCATGCTTTCCTACTGTTGATCAAGTTAGAGGACTTCGACATCATCTTAGGCATGTACTGGTTGGAGAGACACCACACATGCTTAGATTGTTTTGGGAAGACAATTTCCTTCATTTCAGTTTGATGAGCATGCATCTGATGGAAAGATCGTGTGCATCCCCGCCTTGAGGGCACATCAGTTTCTCAGCCATGGTTGTGTAGGCTACCTTGCCTACATAATAGACTCAGCAGCATAGGATCAGATGATCAGGGAAGTTAGAGTTGTGCGTGAGTTTCCAAACGTATTTCCAGATGACTTACCAGGACTACCCCAGTAAGGGAGATAGAGTTTGAGATTACGCTTGTCGGATATACAATCGATCTCCATCCCTCCATATAGATTGGATCCTGCTGAGCTCAAGGTGCAGTTGTAGAAGCTGTTGGAGAAGGAATTCATCTGCCCCAGTACATCTCCATGGAGAGCACCAGTTCTTTTTGTGAAGAAGAAGGATGTATCCTTGAAGCTATATATATATATATATATATAAACACACACACACACACACACACTACAGACAACTGAACAAGAGAACAGTCAATGACCACTACCCACTTCCATGGATTGATGACCTCTTTGATCAGTCGCAGGGAGTAGTAGTGTTCTCCAAGATTGACCTGTGGTCGGGATACCACCAATTGAGAATCAAGGATGAATATGTGATGAAGTCTGCATTTTGCAATAGATATGGTCACTGTGAGTTTTTGGTAATGCCCTTTGGACTTACAAATGCACTTGTCACATTCTTGGATTTGATGAATATAGTCTTCCGTCTATACTTGGAAATGTTCGCGATCGTATTCATCGATGATGTTCTAGTCTACTCTCATGATGAATACGAGCACGAGTCTCATCTCTGCACTGTGTTAAAGACACTTCGAGAGCACAAGTTGTGTCAAATACATCAAATGTGAGTTCTGGCTTTCTGAGGTGGCATTTTTGAGCCATGTGGTTTCAGGGGTGGGGATGTCAATTGACCCTACCAAGATAGAGGCAGTGGTGTCTTAGAAGCATCTTAAGATGGTTATAGAGATCCGCAGTTTCCTTGGCCTCGTTGGGTACTATAGGAGATTTGTCAGAGGGTTCTCCCAGTTGACCCTACCCCTCACCCAGCTGAAGCAGAAGGATGTGCCATTTGTCTGGAGTGACAAATGTGAGTTGAGGTTATGTACGCTCAAGGAGCAGTTGGCTTCCGCACCCATCCTTACCCTTTCTTTTGCTAACATAGACTTCATGGTGTACACTGATGCTTCCAAAGAAGGGGTGGTCACTATATTGATGCAACGAGGACATGTTGTGGCATACATGGAAGACTGTATCGATATCGATATCGTTTCGGTCAGTCTGAAAAATGGATATATCAGGATATATTGACGATATATCGACGATATCGATGGAAATGTCAAAAATGGCAATTTTTTGACATTTTTTTCAGAAATTAGGATCATCCAAGATATTAGAACAACAAATAACCTACAAATACACACTTATATCACACATATCGGTCAGTTATAGACAATATATCGCACATATCGGTATCGCACATATCGGTCATCTCGATGTTAATGTTGATTCTTGACTTATAAATATTGGAAATGGATTCCATTCAATTTCTTATAACATGAAATACTGCAAATATACACTTCATAACACACATAGATAATCTATGAAGACTATGATCCTTAAACTGCACATATCGGTCATATCGATTCGAATATATCGCTGATATTGTTAGTTGTTGACCTATTATATATATTGAAAATGGAGTCCATACAAGTTCTTTGATCACTAAATAACTTCCAAATGTATTCTTACTCTCTTACATCAAATGTGTCAATAATGATTAACGAGACAATCATTGTTTGGTATAAAGATTTATCTATTTTCAGGTGACAACAATAAATGAAAAATATCCAAATCAGTTTAACATTGTAAAAGAGATGACCTAAAACCAAGAATTCCGCGATGGATCTAAATCGATCCCTTGTCTTGTTGTCTCTCATAGCGGATTACAGACTCAATGAACTCGCAATAGTTTTCCCATGTCATGTACGAGTACATGGCCTTATAATCCATGATATATTGCATGTATTGATGGTCATCAATCCCTATGAGTATCCTGAGTTGAGGATAAGCATTGCTAGATCCGATATCACTAGGTGCACGTTGAGAAGTACTAGATTGAGATCCTCAGGATGATGACGACCGAGTAGGAGAATATCTCTACTGAGGAGGAGGACCTGGAGGAGGAGCGTAGTACTCAGGTAAGAAACCGAAACTTTCACCACCAAAAAGTTGCCCTGGCTCTGCTTGGGTTGCCTACCTTTGTAGTTCTCACCGTTGTAGCTGTCATATCCTCCATAGTACCCATTGTTGCTACCATATCTATAAGATGGAGAAGTATGCGCCTGAGGAGGAGGAGGTCCAGGTAGAGGAGCATGAAAATATTCAGGGAAGACGCCAAATGATCTTTCATTTTGTGAGGTTCCATATCCGCCCATGGGACTGGGTGTTCCTCAACGGTATGGGTTGTCAATGTCCATGCAACTCAACGAACCTACAGATGATATAAAATCATCCATGTATCTATCTGTAGGATGATGGCTGATAAACACAAATTTCAATGGAGTCTAAATTAGTGTCTCACACAAGGCGGAGACAACCGTCGCTGTGGCGACTCACAAGTGAATCCCGTATTTAATCAACAATCAACCCACACTAAAGATCAATAAATTAGAAATAATGTGGAGTTAAAATTTATTTTTAACTCTGCACAAATGGTGCATAGTGCCAAGTATGCAGAGAGTTCGAACGCAGGGAGCAAACAGGGTAGTTCAGACAAATGTGCACAAGTGAATGTGAAGTGTCTACACTAAGCAAGCAAGCAAAGGAATTTTTGTGGGTTTTTAATTTTTATATTTTTTTATTTCTTTTTTTTATTTTAATTTTTAAATTTGTATTTTGATTTTTAAATTTCTGATTTTTATAAATTTATATTTTATATTTTTTTCTTTTTTCAATATTGGAATTTAAAACAATGTAATAAAAGACAAGACAAAATATGTATAAAACTATGCAAAAATATCCACAAATTCATAAATAAAATGTTTTTGATATTTTTAGGATTTTTTTACTGTTATTGTGATTTTTGGGGATTTTTCAAGGTGTTTTTGGTATTTTTAAATACTGAAATAAGGGAAAACAGTGGGCAAGCTACTGGCTGGAGATAACACTGGAATTAAAAATAGCAAATCGCCACAAAATTTGTCCACACTATTTTTCAAATAAAGAGAATAAAGTATAGAACAAACAGGAACTGAGTTTGTAATTTTTTGAGTTTTCTTTGATTTTATAGATTTTTTGAAGTTTTTATGTATTTTTGAATTTTTAAGGTTTTTATTTTGATATTTTTAGTGATTTTTGGATTGACACTAGAATAGGATAAAAGACACACTAGGGAATTTTTTTTGGAATTTTTCAAGGATTTTAATATTTTTTTGGTATTTTCTAAGCTAGACAGTAGGCAAAAGCTTGTTTTTTATTTTTAATAAATATAAAAAATGCAAGAAATATGAGAAATAAAAATAGGCCGTTACACTACTATGCAACAGGACACTACTGTGATTTTTGGGAATTTTTTTGGGGTTTATAGATGCGTGCACAAATTACTAGAAGCATAAAGAAACATCATGCATGCAAGGGTATTTACGCAATTAGCAAAACTTCCAGGGCTCAACAGTAAATTTCCAGACAATTATATAGCTTGTTCAAAAACTTCCTGGACCAACTCTTAATACCCAGAGTCGCGAGGGTCAATTCGCAAAATTCGCCAAGGCGCGCGTGATGTGCACGCGCCTGGGAAGGATGAACTCACAATTAACAAAACTATCGAGGGCTTGAATGCAAAAGTCTAAAAGTTTTTATACTGCAGGCTATTGTTTTAACACTAACAGCAAATGCTCAAAAACACTAGGGGGTCCCCTGCAAAATCGCCGGGGCCACATGCGGAGCACGCGACCTGGCGGGGACCCACTCGCAATTACCAGAAAGTTCGAGGTGCTGTTTCGCAAATGTTTCAAAAATTTTAAACAACAGACAAAGGTTTTAAACTAAAAATCTAAATCCAAAAATCGCTGGGGTGGATGTGCAAAATTGCCCGACCTTAGGCGCGATCGAACGGCTTTGCGCCGTTCACTTGGACACGTGGCGACGCCTCCACGCGCGATGACGCTTCGACTTCAGTGGCCCCGATTAGATTGGGCGTGGAGATCAACGGCTGGGACGAGGACGAGATCCGATGGCTGATGTGCTTCCTGGAGAGGTGCGATGATCAGACGACACAAAGGGGGGGGCTGGAAGAACAGCTCGAGAACTCGGCTGAGCCGAGTTTCAAACGCTCCTCCGGCGCCCCTCCGACCACCTAGGGACGTGAGAACAGGGGCAAAAATGGAGCTTGAACTCCTCCGCGTCAGCAGACCGCTTCCGAAGTGGCGTTGGAGGTCCGATGTCCTCGCACGGGTGCAAGAACGGCCGGTTCCCACGGTGCCTTCGATGTCACAAAAATCGGCGTCAAGAGATGCCCGTGGTCTCCAGAACCTGCAGAGATTAGCGCAGCAACACAAAAGCAAGAACTGGAGGCCTATTGGTAATGGTGGATGGTTGATGATGGTAGGGAGAGAGCTCACCGGAGCTTACTCCAGCGAGGGGTAGATTAGGTAAAAAGGTGAGCGTAACTCGAAATGGATGAAGGAGAATGATCTCTGCTACCAGAAATATAAAGAAAACAAGAAAAAAAGGAAGAAGAACGGACCTCAAGGGGCTGTAGACCCGAGGGATAAATCTCGACGGCCAAATGGCTGGAGGTGGCTTGGAACACGCCCGACGAGCTGTTGATGCACCTCGACAAGATTGCGGACCGTCCCTCTGTCACAGGGGGTCCAGCAGAAGCTCTCGGAGGGATTGGCTCAGGCCAAAGGACGATTCAAAATTCGAATGGGGCGATGGGTTTCTTTTGAAACATGGCCGAGGCGCGACTTTCAAGGGAAGATTGCGAGCAGGCGAGAAGATCTGGGTGGATCTATTAGGTGGGCGAGCTAGGTGGTTGTATAGGGTACAACTTTCATGAAGGGTCAACTCTTCCTCGAGCAACGCATCATGGCGAAAAAAATCGAGGAAAAGCGGGTCACGGGCATTCTGACAAGGGCTACAGGGCTATGGTCAGGGAGTTGACCGGCTGGTCAACATCCCAGGCCACCTGGTTGGTCCACGTGGACCAACCAGGAAAAAAGCCCCAAAAAATGTTTATAAATTCGTTTTAAAATAATAAATGAATTATTTAGATTTAGGTTATTTAATAAAAAATATTTATTATTTTATAAAGTATTTAATTCCGATTTTTAATTATTTTTATGAATTATATTTTTACAAGTAACCTTTATACCCCTATATAGGTATATTATCTATATACTTTAGTATTTTATTTTTAATTTGTGATCTTAATTTTATTATTTCTATTTCTTATTTTATAAAATTATAAAATAGTTTTATGTACACAAATATATTTTTATTTTATTTTTCTGATTTATTTTGTATATTTAATAAATTATAAGGGTATGTTATATAGGTGTGAGTATAGGTATTATACCTATGTATCAAATATGTAAGTATTTAATTTTTGAGTTTTATTTAGGTTATTATTCCAATTTTAATGTACACTATTATTATAAGTAATATTTACAACATTATAAAAATATAAAAATATAAAAATAATAAATAAATAATAAATTGAATATTTTAATCTGTACAGTTGTACGATGAGGGTCCAAAACTCAACTTTCAAACCGTAGCTCCGCCAAATGCGAAACCACCGCCATTAAATAGCTTATTTTATTCTATATACAATTAAAGGTGAATTTGCTGCATTTGGAGTTGTTGTTTGTGAGATACGGGTCTGGGAAGTTGGCATTCTAGATTCTTATTCAGACTATAACTTTTTATCTGTACATTCTTTTTCTGTGAAATCAATTTTGTATTTTTCCTTGAAATATTATCTACACCTTTCATGTACAAAGTTTCTTTATTTGATGTATAAAAAGTGGAACCAAAAATAGGTCCCAAAATGAATAAAGAATGAAGAAAATAACATAGGTATTTGACCCTTATCTACCCCTACTTTATTCATGGTCGACCTATTCATCAAGATGCCTAGGTCTCGGGGTTTCGGGTCGTAAAATATTTACCATATTTTATTCTTTTTATTTTATTTTATTTATTCTATAATTTTGGCCTTAATTACGGTGATTTATGCATTAGATAGATGCATATGCATGAATGCTAAGATGATGATTTTAATGATATTTACAAGCATTTGCTAGGATTTTTGGTGCCAAAATGATAGAATAAAGATGATGAAATGTGGATTCATCAATGGCCACGTCGTCCATATGCATCGTAATCCATAGGTCCTGGACTCGGACTTGGGACAAACTGCCCATGTATGTTTCCATGTCGCTCCATGTATTCTCGCCCTTACTTGAATCTTATATCATCGTGTGGTCCACGACCACCCCATGAATATGTCTCCCCTTTGCCTGATCCACCACGACCACTAATAGCATCATCATCATCATCGCTCCCACTGTCATCTTTTGATTTCGATTTGGATTTCGATCCAGTAGAGAGAATGTTGTCCACAATCGCATCAAGCTCCACCCCTCCAAGAGGGTCCGTGATTCACCCAGATGTGGCCAAGTAGTCACAACAACTGCTCCCATTTGTTGGCTTATATTCTGATTCGGCCTGCCTCCTAGTTGATTGAGCAATGGAGCACCGTTGGAGTCCAACCACCTCTGCAGAACATCTTCATCTGCATCGTCATCATGCATCTTGAAAATATGTGCAAGATCGACAGGGTCTATGTAGTCCTCTTTATCATGCCCCTCCCTTGCATGTTTCATCTTGAACCTCAAATTATAGTGCACAAAAACAAGATCATGGAGCTGTTGTTCTCCCAACTTGTTCCGTCTCTTCGAACGGATCAAGTTGAATGTGCTCCAGTTTCTCTCACAACCACCGACAGATGCAGTTTGGGATAATAGTTTGAATGCCACTTTCCGTAGGTTGGGAGCTTCCATCCCATATAGTAACCACCATTCGACTGTGAAAAATCCAAAAGAGATAAATCAATAATAGTGAAATTGTTATACATCACAATCGGTAGACTTAGTGCTTACCAGGAAGAGTACTGCCTCGTCCATTAACCACGTTTATTCTATCGAAAGAACCCAAGGCATCTCTAAAGTATTTGATCTGCACATTAATCAAAACATAAGTCATAAAAAAGTTTGTGCCTCTAAATAATTTTAAACTCACTCTAGCCTTTAGGCGACTATAGATTGTACATTATACAATCAATATTATCTCATTCATGCACAAGGTTTGTGCCTTCTCATCCTTGACAAACTTCTCCACCACAAGTTGTACAGCTACTAGATGGTCAGCATTTGTACCAAAACTATTCCTGTATTGGTACTTCAGATTCAAGTAATACACTGGAGATGAACAATTATCAAATTTTAATCCTTCTAAAATACCTACTAAAATAGATTAAAACTATTTATTAGATAATAATACATACTAGCCTTGTGAAGAGGATGTGAGAGCATCTTGGACCATCGTTCTTCTATGATATCCAACCATGCTTTAAATCCTCTCCCAACTACTTTTCTAACCTTCTCCCTCATGCAGCGCATTTCCTCGTAGATCACTCTCATAGTTGGCTTCTTGTTCCCATCTACGATATGCAATGCAAAAATAATAGGTTCCATTATCTTCGTGACCCTTGACATGTCATCCCAGAAATGGGATCATTGACGATTGTCTCCATCCTCCATCCTCCTCCAGTCCAAGCTTCTGGGTTCTCGAACCATTCACCTTGGCAGCACATGTTCTTCAACCTTGTCTTATGTTGTTTGAGGCTTTGTGATGAATCCCCATCCAACACTCTTTATTCCTTTATTTTAGCTAGAAACCTTAGCCAAATACCCTGTAAATAGGTGTAAATATCATAAATTAGCAAAACACACGCATCTTGTAAATATGTATAATTAGCATGTTTTGTGTGTGAAAATAAAGGAATAAAGAAATACAAGAAAAAGAGGGAAATATTTAGAATAAATATTGAGTGACCTAATCCCAAGGGAGGGCTCAGCATGGGTCTTACCGCAAAAGAACCCAAGTAGAGAGAGATAAGGTCAATCATACTTGTACATAACCCCATGTATATAAATAAATTTATTTTCATCAAAATAAAAATTAAAAAGTGTTTCTCATATTTTGTACATATTTGTAAAAATAAAACTAAAATAAAAATCAGAAAAATAAAAAGAAAATAAAAATCACTTTCCCCCTTGTATATATACTATGTACATATGTATATAAACCTATTTATTTAACCCATGTAAATAAATCATAAAAATAAAATAAAAATACCTTTTTATTCCAAATTTTATGTTGTAAATAAATAAAATATAAAATTGGAATAATTGTACAAAAATAAACAATTAAAAATAAAAATAAAAATACATATATGAATATACATATATATAATAATAATATAATGTAAATACGTTATTTATTTTTCAAAAAAATAAATAAAAATCACAAAAAATAATTTGAAAAATAATAAACATTTATTATGTTTAAACTTTTTCGAAATAAAATCATTTAATAATTTTAGTTGAATTTCCAAACATTTAATAAATGGAAAATTCTTATTGGTCCACGGGGATTGTTGACCCCCGGTCAACTCTCCCCCGCGGACCTCTTCTTCGCAGATCCGTGCGCCGACCCGACTTCTCCCAATTTTCACGCCATGATCCGCCATCCATCTCTTCAAACCCCGGGCTCCGATCTTGCAGGAGAGATCCGCGATCCACGCCCGCATATAATCTTAGGGATCCGCTCCTCGGATTGCGTGCACCACGTCCATCTTGTCGGACCCTTCATCATATAAAACCTCGCCTCCGGCCGCAATTCCACTCCATCTTTGGCCTTCCCCCTCGCCTCCGATGATCTCCTCTCCTCCACCTGAGTGACAGCCGCGTACGGGAGCGTCGAAGAGAGGACCGAGAAGCCGGGAACCACTGATCCGGTGATTCCCATCGCCGTGCGCCGCCGCGAGGTACGCCCGAGCCTCTGGCCCCATCGAGCCATCGAGGCGACGACCCTGGAGGTCCCCGACCTCCAACCTAGACGAATGCACCCACCCTTTAGGTCAGATTCTTCTTAGATGCTTCTAATTTCAAGATTTTCGATTTAGCCCCGCCGTCGCCGTCCACTCTCTCCGATCATCCATTTGACCATCCAACCGCTTCTATACCTTCACCAGACTCCTCTCCACCTGCTGCACCCCTTCATTCCCCCTGACTCGCCCTGGAGCAGGGCTATCGTCCTCCTCCGCCACCGCTTCGCCGGAGGTCTACACATCGCCGCTCCCTTCACCTTTATCGTGCTCTAACGAGTTGAGGCAGTTTGCCCTCGACCCCGTGGTTCACTTGTACAGGTCAAAATGCCAAAGGGACCTCATTTGGAGGTCCAAAGCTGAAGCACAGTCGGCTCCAGGTTCTTCTCATCGTCGGAGCGTTCATGATGCTCCCGGCCCCATCAGAGCATACCAACCGCTGCGGAACATCTCCAACACTGATTCGCCCATCCTAGTAGCATCGGAGGTCCTCCCTACAACGCGTATCGGCCGCGCGAAGTTCGCCGGCGGCCAGTCCATTCAGGATCCTCCACCACCGTCGGATCGAGCTTCGTCCCAGTTTTAATCTCAGCCCTTCATTCTTTGGGCAGCCCCGACCGTCGGATCTCGATCAAGAGCTCATCTGGAGCGTTCATCGGCGAAGGGGTAGCCACACACCACAACCGTCGGATCTACACGTGGCACGTCCTCGTCCGTCAGATCTTAATAAGCCGGTAATTTGCACTTATGTCCCTCTTCTTTTAGTATTCACTGTTTAGTCTTGTAAATATTAGTTTACGTTGTTTTTATTTTGGATATTTTGCACATTGGACCTCGATGTTTATGTTATTTGCATTTTAGTCCCCGCCTATGTGAGACACGTGCTTCGACACGTGACATTTTGGACAATTTACATGTTTTGGGCTAGGTTTCATGCTCTGTTATCGAATGAAATTTAATTTCTGATATTTGCATTTATACCCCTGTACGTGGTTTTAATTGAGCATGTGCTGATTGTCTGGAACTTTTGCACTTTCTACCCTAAACTTTTCGCACATGTTATCAATTAGCCCAAAGAAGTATGTTTTCTTACATTTAGGTCCCTACTTGCTATGTGCCTTGTTTTTATTGAATAAAATATCAAATCAAATCCAAATTAGGTGAAATTTATAAACATGGCTCCTGCCACTGTGTAAAAATTTCCCTAAAATTTTGGGGCATTTTTGAGGTTTTTTACTATTTTTAAAAATTCAAAAACATGATTTTGTTACTGTTTGAATTGAAAAAATCAAAGAAAAATATCAAAACTTCTTTAAAAAATCTAAAAATAGTGATAGTTAATATTATTGTTTTCTAGCTTTTGTCCATTTTTTAGCTTATTTGGATTTTTAAAACCCCTAAAAATTGAAAACCCTAAAAAGCTTATAAAAATCATTAAAAATTCTATGAAATCAAAAAATGCAAACTCTTTTTCTATAGCTTAATTTTTGTACATATTTTTAATAAAAATTACCTTCGGACTTTAATAGATCAAATATATATTTTTAATTGATCTTTCAAGTCTGGCTGCACAGTAGCCCATATTGTTCCTCTTTCTAGATTTTTATAAAATCAAATAAAAAATGAAAAATTCTGAAAAATTCACCAAAACACTTAAAAACATAAAAAATACAAACATATTTTTATTTGAATTTTTGGAGTATTTTTGAGTGTTTAAATAATTTTTGTAGTTGCTTGCTTCTTACATTTTCTTATAAATAAAAAATACAAAAAAATTAAAAACAATTAAAATCCACCAAAAATATTTTCTTCCTTATTTCTCGATTTTGACTACTTCGTATGCCGCAAGGCCATCCCGTACTCCTTGAGTCCGACCCTGGTCGCTATATCTGGTTAATAAAATTAGCGAGGACCGCTCTTGATTTTGATTGTTTTATACCTTGTTTGGTGGATCCTATCTTTTTCTTGACTGGCCGATTTGCGAGTGATTGAGGTCGCAACGACCTGAGTTATTTATCTCCCTTAGTCGCTCGTCGATTTTTTGGCTCGTCAGAATGGCGCCGTAGCCGGGGAGCACGACTTAGTAGTCGTTTTTGATTCTTCACGGTTTTCATTTCCGCGGCTTTTCTATAGATATTTGTATATATTTTTTATCTGAATTGTGTATATATTTTTCTGGACTGATACTTATGTTTCTATTTTTTGCGAGGGCCCGAGGACCGAGGTGGCTTCTTCGGAAGCAGAAGCAACCGCGGGAGTCGGAGGCGGCTTCCTTCTGTACGAAGTCGCAGGAGAGCGCGTGGAGTAGAGCCGAAGTACGGGAGCCACGGAATAGCCACGAAAAGCCATAGTTTAGATTAGCGTAGCTTTATTTTCTGTAGAATTATTAATTTGTAATAGCATAGGGACTTGGACACTTGGTTGAGATTGGGGTTTGTTTCGTCGAGCACCGGTGTGCTCAGGGGACCTCACCGTGATTTTCGTTGGTTTTGTTTTTGACAGTTTATTTACTGCTCATTTGATTTACGCAATTTTAGCCCTAGCTTAGGAGTTTTCTTTAATTGTGACGTAATTAATTAAGGCCAAACCCTAATTATCTGCATGTTCCTATAGATCAATAATTGGACTTAATTAATTAAGTCACAAAGAAAAAGTCGGATTATTTGAGATCTGGTCCACGTGCCTTGAGGAGTCACATACAGTGCGTGCAAGATCTGTTATGGCAAACACCGAGTGGCTCCCAAGATAGGACTCTGGATCTAGGCTCGAGTACCCGGCTACTATTCTTCACGAGTAGAACTGCTTTGTTTAGGGCCGGTTTTTGCGTGCATCATATAAGTAATTTATATCCTGTCTTTTATTTTATACACGGATCACCCTGCATATAGACTGCTGGAGTCAGGTACGCATTTCTTACTCTGCATGCATCATTGATTCCCGCGCATCGGCTTTTTCGTCTTCTCCCCCTGTTTTCGGACTTAAAATAATCAGGAGAACCGAAAAATTCGTTAGACGTTGTTTGATCTGAAAAATATCTAAAAACAAAAACTATAAAATTGGGACTGTTAACCGAACTTGATCTTAAAAGACATTGACCTAATAATTTGTCTTAGGAGAGTAATCCCCTCATTGTCTGGTTTGAATGAGCGAGAGAGTGATCCGCATCCTAGGCTAGAGCCATATCTGCTATTTAGTCGGGACAGTCTGTTAGGAGTATTGGATCCCTATCAGCTCGCTTAATCACTCTGAAAGACTGTTTGATCACCTAATAAAGTAGATAAGATAAAAGACCGATCTCTTACAATCATCAGCTCGGTGTCGAGTAGGTGAATTGGGGGTATGCTTGACCGATCTTGCTTGTGTTTTCAGATCCCATCCGTCTTCTTCTTCATCTATCTTCTCCTCCAGTCATCTATCTTTCTCCCCCCACCCTCCCTTCACTTTTTTCTTCCTCTTCTCTACCCCTGGATGATGGACCCCCCTCACTTCTTGCCGACTCTCATGGCTTCTCCATCTCCTTCCCATCAGTCCAGTCCACCTTCAAGGGAGGTCGGATTCCCGACCAACCTCCCGCTCCCACCCTCCACTCCCTTTCATTCTTCTGGCATGCTGCGCTAGACGTCCGCGGAGATCAGATTGAGCAGATGCGAGAACCGGACGATGCCATTGCTGGATTGAGAGTGCACTCTGTACGCGATCATAGAGAGCAGATGCGAGTATCAGATATCTTCCATGCCAGTATGATGGATGAGCAGATAGGCCAGGGATCTCAGTCAGCTTCTACATTAGGTCCATTCATTCTAGATTTGGACCTTATTCAGAGACTGCCGATATTTTCAGGAGAGGTACACGAGGAGCCCTATCTTCACCTGTCCGACTTTGAGGAGTTTTGCAGGACACAGATTTATTTAGATATCACTATAGAGGAGATGATGCTGAAGACCTTCCCATTCCCACTTCAGGATAGAGCCATGAGATGGCACCGATGGTTGGGAAGGAAATTCGCTACGTGGGGAGACTTACAGTTTGAGTTTCTACAGAGATACTTTCCCCATCGTAGAGCAGAGATGATGCGGTCATTGATCACAGAGTTTTCAGTAGTCCCCCATGAGCCACTGCATGAGGCATGGTCGAGGTTTCTTGACCTTTTGAGGAGATTTCCCGAGCACGGACTTTCACTGACTGACCTTATTGAGATCTCCATGCGGGGGATGACCGCGGATCCAATAGTGATGAATCCACATTTCATCATCTTTATTCTATCATTTTGGCATCAAAAACCCTAGCAAATGCCTGTAAATTTCATTAATATCATCATCTTAGCATTCATGCATGTGCATCTATTTAGTGTATAAAATACTGTAATTAAAGCGAAATTATAGAATAAAGAAAAGA